>CM060448.1:4469960-4994960 GCA_030545235.1 Helianthus tuberosus
TGCCATGAAAGTTGTTAAAACTACAGAAATAATTGAGGAACTTAGTGTTGCGCATGAGTGCGAGAATTTGGATAATAATGAAGGTGATGCCAATGCTGATGATGATCATGATGAAGATGAATATGATGAAGATGATGACGACGATGATGGTTCAGAGCAACATCCCGGTGAAGTGTCTATTGGAAAGAAAATATGGAAATTCTTGTCGACATGATCGATTTTATCTTGTTTTTTCTTTAACAAGTTTTGTGTAGTGTACTCTCTGTTATGATTTCAATGCTTCCATGTACTGATGTACCCCACATTTTAGACTATAAAACAGGTTCAAATGTTCAATTCATATTATTTAGATGATTCTTGTGGTCTATTTTGGTGCATTGTATTTACATTCGTAATAATGATTTTATCCTGCGTATGTTTGAAAAAACGCCTCCAGTGTATGTATCTTCGAGTTTTCTTTGAATTCAAGCCTGACAAAACAGGCGGTATGATGATGAGTATGGGTCGAAACTGGCTATTTCAAAAAATGATGTGTCAAAACAGGTTCCGATCAAAGTGGTCTTGCCTTTAAATGAGTTTTAAGGCGAGTCCGTTTTAGTTAGATCCGGTTACTAAGCTGTGGCAGTTTAGATTCGTTAAAAGCACGTCGAGTGTGTCCGTTGCTTGATAAGAAAAAAGTTGACCGATTGAGTATTCAGTAAAAGCTAAAATAAACAGGTTCAGTGATTAAAATCAAAGTTACAAAATATTTCTAAAAGGTAAATATATATGAATAAAACACTTCATAGATTTTGTAAAATGTGAAGTAAAATTCAAACATGACCGAACAAGTAAACATGTCTCCCTAGAGCACATGATTTTAAAGCAAAACCAAGAAAAGTACACAACACAAGATGTTTAGGAAATGACTCATCACGGATTTCTTTATCATCATTTTATATACACAACCAGTAAAAATCATAATAACTGCGTTAGGTGCTTGTACGAAGTTTTTGACATGTTTACTGATAAAGATACCGTCCGTGAGTGGGGTAAGCAGTTATGCAACCGTCTCATTTATCATTGTTAAGAAATATCTAAAAAATTGTATGTGGTTACCACAGTTTTTACTTAAAATTGGTTATGCATTAAACGCCCCTCTCTATATATACAAGCGGATTTAGATAGAGAACCGTGATATAAACAGTTATATGTATTGCATATGCATTGAAGAAAAGTGAAAGAAAATAAAAAAACCTAAAAAATGTATTACTTTACATTTAAATGTGTACATATGTTGACATGACTTTTATTAAGTATTAAGAACCACTTATATATAGAATTCTATATAGGGCCGGTCTAAGCTTTTTGGAGGCCCAAAACGAATATTAAATTTGGGGCCCTTTTGAATAAATATTATTTTACTCACTATCTTAATGATAATTGATAACTTATCAATATTGCTAGATTAATCGCTTAATGAGTCGATAACATGTTAACGAACATGGATCCATGACTCTTTGTTAATGGAGGAAAAATGAATTTTGTTAAAATAAAGTTAAAAGACGTCGAGTGAGTAGAACTAATACTTGGAAATAAAGTAAAAAAAACAAATATTATTTAAACGTTGATAACCACTACACTTCAGGAGTGAGATTCGTCAAACTAATCGAACTTCATCTTATTATACATAATATTTTTCGAATGGAAGCCCTAAAATTTTGGAGGCCCAAAGCGCTAGCTTAGCTTTGATACACTATCGGGCCCCTAATTCTATATATCTATAAATTAAGATTGATATCTTGAACAAAAGATGTACCGTTTGTAAAAGATGATTGATGAATATGATAGGAAATATGGGACTGTGGGGGTGCAAGTAGGGTGGGCTACTGCCTACTTGTATGATGCTTCACTATCCTAGTCTTATGTCCATACATGATACATCTAAGTTTTGCTTTTCATTTTCAATTTAAACTGTAGGGTACATTAAATATTAATGCTAAATTAATATCTTTGAATTTGTTTCTTTATCAAATTACCACAAGTTAAAACTTCATGTTGAGTAAACATTGATATAGTTTACCCGGTTGATATGATTTGAGTTCAGTTGACGATAGCTATGTGTTATATATTAGAATTATAGGGTGTTCTCTATATTCTCTAGTACATGAATTATGAAAAGAAGATTAATTCATAAAATGATAAAAATAGCCCGAGTGAGTGTCGCCACATGTGTAAAAAACATCAATCTAATCCAGACACTTATTTTATATAACTCGTTCAACAATTTATCTAAACAAGTCAAACAAATTGAAGGGTAAAAATTAAGTTGTAAACGTGTTAACCAGGTTGGTTTTTTTGGAACGGCAAATTTCATTAGAAAACGCCCCCTAGCAAGCCGCTAGGAACGGGCCAAACAACCACAACATTACAAATCAAAGACTGACCATTTCGCCCAATCTAAACTACGAATATTGGAGCGATATCTAACCCACAAGTAACTTAACGATTTAATTTCTCCAAAGATCTTCTCCGCCTTCACTGCCTCGTCTTCGAAGATGGCTTTGTTTCTAGCTTTCCATAAACACCAAGTCACCACCATCATGATCACATTAATGGCTTTTCTCCTCTGATCCGAGCCCGTCACTTGTTAACCAGGTTGGTAGTTGTAAAAATTGGGTTACACAATTACAAGAATGATCACATAATACTTAATCTCTATAAAAACCACAACCAATCCATAGTTTTATTGTTTTATTTCACTATCGACGCGTCCCTTACTAATAGGAGACCAAAGTCAGTCAAGTAACCTCACATGTCTTGCCAATATGGGCATTATGATCATTTTTTTTTCATTTTTACCTCTCGTTAAACAAGCTGATTCTTCAATGCCCGAGTTTGGCCGACTTTAAAAGTGATTCAAATTCTTATCAAGAACATTATTATCGATTAGTTTTTTTTTTTTTTAAATAAAAGGAAATTTTTTGTTTAATCCAACCCAATACGGTATCTGATATATCTTTTAACCTGATTAAACTTATTACGGTATGTGATATCTTTTAACCTGATTAAATTATTGGTGCTATAACCAATGTCGAAGATATATAGTTCCTACTTCCTAGCCAAAGCTCCATTTGTAAGCCTTAAGGACTACCAAAATCAAATTCAGATACAAACGTGATGGCGAATTGGCGATGATTGTGTATGAAGTTGTAGGCGATAATTATGGTGATTGCGTTGTAGGAAATGATGTTGTGGATTGCGTAGGCGGTGATGGTAGAGACAACCTTGTAGGCGGAAATGATGTATGTGTTTACTTCCAAGTCACATGCGGTCACTTACCTGAATCTATTGTTGTTAGGAAGAAATATCGATCCTGTAGAAAAAGACCGCAAATAGAGAGCCTAGACTCTAGAGGCTAATAATTAACTTATAAAAAACCCGCAAATAGGACCCTTGGTCTCAAAAGGTATGCATGTCTACGCTTCTAACTGCTTGAGGCGATAAATGTACATTAGACGCACTCGAGGCGCAAGTAAAAACAGCTTGAAGTACATCTTCTACATGGGGAGATTTTTTTTGAACATATAGTTTTTAGCTTGTACATACAATATCTTTTATATATTAAATCATACATAGAGATTATTTTTATCTTAATTTAAGGTCCTTCTTAATAGAGACATACGAGAATTATAAAAAAAATATATAAATACGTCTCATGTTTTTAGGCCCAAGCATGTAACCAAAATATGACTTAACTCACAAAATTATTGTAATAAAACCTGCAAAGGGGGACTGTATATGTGTAGGCTAGTGTGTATTATTCATGTGGTCCAGCAGCACCATTATATATGGCAACTTTTATATTTACTACAACCTACATGTGGTCCTCTCTAGATATTAGACAATCATCCTAGTTATCTTAACGTTTAATATTTGAGATTTCTATTAAAACAATTTTGAATTTTAACAGTTTAAAGTATACAAATATTTAATAGGTGTAAAAATGTTAGATAGAGTAATTAAAACCCGGTTGACTAAACTTATATTTTTCCTCCAATGACAAAACCCGAATCAATTTCAAAAGAACAAATTAGGCACAAACATTTTCTGAATCTATAAAGAAACCAAATTAACTACTGGTTTGTGAATTATTCAAACTGCTGAATCAACAACCGTTGGACCATCCCAGCATGTTGATAAGATGAAATCAAAAAAAGGAAAATGTCCATGGTTGTAAAAAAAAAAAACAAAATCAAAACGAAATTTCAAATCGAACATAAACAATAACGCTTACCAATAGGATTCTTCAGATTTTTTTTTGTAACCATGGGAACCCGTTGCGTGTAATCTCTTAGGACCCGTTGATACCCTACTAACTAGACGGATTAGGCAATGTAGCTAAGCCCTCTACTTAAAGCAAGAATCTAATTCAAACCTAAAACTTCCGTTGAAGGGAATTAAATTCTTATTATTGCGCTCTACCTCTAAAGGTTAACCAGGAGTTTTGTTAAACAAAATATCTATGGTTTTTAAAATGAATGTATATATTATTTTCATGCATTTATATTTTGGCCTTTTACTTTCATTAGTTACTCTTTACTTTATTTACAAACTATATATATATTTTTGAAGGTTTGAATTTCCCATTTCCATTAAGATGAAGGCATGTACTTTTGGTTACAATAGGGTTCCTCACAAGTGTCAGTTCTCTTTGCAACCTTTTTCTTGATACCTACTCAGTGATTGCAGTTTCAGTTACTTGTGTTCATAGGTATTCCCTAAGCAACCCTATTGTACAACTATTTAAGTACATGGTACAACAATTAATAGACACAATGTTGTTGTGAAAGAATCAAACTTTGTCATTTATTTTGTAAGAATAATAAAAGTGTAAAAGAAAAGAAATTTATGATTTGATGGAAATGTCTTGTTACACAAAGTTCTTCTTTGGCAGAAACATTAAATGAGAACAGAAAAGTTTCAATCACACCCTTTGTCTTGTATGTAAAGTATAGACTTGGAAAAAACTATCATTTTAATAAAATAATAAGAGTTAAATGCTTGGTTGGTCCCTGTGGTTTTCAAAAATTGCAGACTTGGTCCTAGTGGTTTACTAATTACACGTTTGGTCCCAAAACTTGTCAAAAATGCACTCGGTTGGTCCCTAGCCCTAACATCAGTTAAATTTCTTAGTTAAGTCCATGTTAAATGACCAAAATACCCTTGCTTATTAACTCTCTTTATAATCCCTCATTACTAATTACAAGCTGCCATCCCTCATCATCACCAACTCCATTGTTATTCCTCCAAGATCTCTCTCACATCATCCACATCGATTTCTTTATTATTGACACTTGTTTTAGCTTCACATACCTGATTTCTGATTGACGAGATCTTGTTTAAGCTTTTTCTCACTAAAAATCCTCAAAACACTTACGGAATCTTCAACGCTGCTGAATTGTTGGATAATGATGACAGTTTTGGGGGATGTATAACTACTGAAGAATGGATTGTTGAACATGATGCAGGGTTTGATTGTAGCGGTGAGATTGTGGTGGTCTGTTGGACCGAACCAGGATCAGATCTTGAGCGACTTTTTACTACTCCCCTTAGCTTGTGTTGCCACTTCATCCATGGCCGAATCAAATGTTTTATAGGAGACGTCGTGATTGAGGGATGTCGTGGTTCCATTTTGAACCAGCTGAGCTGACTACTCAAGCCCAAAATCGGTGTTGGATGTAGTGACCGAAGGTGCAGCGGTGTTTCGAGGGCTGAGATTGTGAGCCGCCACATCCAATTTTGGGTTATGTTTGAAGTCAAACTCCCCTAAATCAAGTTGAAGTCTGGAGAGGTTGTGGGTTTTAATTAGGATTGAAATTAGGGGTTTTTGATATGGGTTTTGAAACTGGGGAGAGGTTGTGGGCTGTGTTGTGCTAGTCGGCTGATGGTGGTGAACCAGTGGTGGCGGTGGTTAGGTGGTGGTGGTGTCACTAGATGGTGGCAGGTGGAGTGGTGGTTGATAGGGAAAGGAAGAGATGAGAAAGAGGTTGAAGAAGATGAGTTCTTTATATATTTTTTTATTTCTTTTAATTATTCAGGGGTAATATAGTCATTTCACACATAGTTAACTGAGAAATTTAACTGATGTTAGGGCTAGGGACCAACCGAGTGCATTTTTGACAAGTTTTGGGACCAAGCGTGTAATTAGTAAACCACTAGGACCAAGTCTGCAATTTTTGAAAACCACAGGGACCAACCAAGCATTTAACTCAAATAATAATTTAAATAAACATGATGGGAAGTAAAAAGAGTGTAAAAATGCATAAAAACACAAATACATCACTATATCCTATCAACAATAAGTAAAAATGTATTAAAATTCTTATAATGCTGTAGTTAAATTTGGTATGTATTTAACACACTCTTAAACACATCCATAGTTACAAAGAAATGAGTAGGGTTCGCACGGAAAGTGTGTTTTTCCTAGAAAGTCTAGGAAGCGATCTGGTCCATTCGATTGGTGTGTTTAAGGGTTGAGATTAAATCAATGGCAATCTTGTAATATTTGAGTTTAATTAATTGATTGTTTTAAATGAATAGGGGCAATTTTGTCAAATGGCTGTTTTTTAAATCAATTAGATAACTGCAATCCCTACTTTCATGGGATTTCCCTCTCTCTCTCTCCATTATTGATTTGATTTTCTCTCTTTCTCTCTCCAATCCAACCCTAAACATAATAAAACCTGCGATCTCTACTCCCCCTTGCTGTTGGCGACGCAAAACAGGACCCCAAAAGCATTCAGATTTCGGTTCCAAGGCTTGTTGATACCCCTTTTCTTCACTAGGTATTCATATCTTGTGTTGTGATTAAAGTTCTTGAAGTGCATATATGTTTTCGGTCTTAATCTGCTTGTAACTTGGCTGTGTTTTTTCTGTTTTAATTGATGATTGTAGAGAGGCATGTAAAACACAGCGTCAAGAATCTGCTTGCTGTTAAAACACAGCGTCAGGAATCTGCTTGCTGTTAAAACACAACGTTAAGAATCTGCTTGCTGTTAAAACACAATGGCCTGCTTGCTGTTAAAACACAATGTCAAGAATCTGCTTGCTGTTAAAACAACATAAAACACATTCAGAGTGTTAAAATGCAAAATAACTGTTAAAACACAACCTGATTATATATTGACTTCAGATTGTTAAAACACACTGACTTCAACCTCTCTGACTGGTAAAACACATCACCAAGAACATGCTGATAGTTTCAGATAAACACATTGACTTGCATATTTGAATTCGAAAACAATAAAAATTCCGAAAATCATGGAATTTTAGTTAATGAAGATACATTCCAAAAATAAAATTAAAATGTGAAATTACATGATAGCCCTTCTACTTAAAATCCCTCAATGACACATGTCCAAATCTTATTCCTTCCTAGACTTTCTAGTAAAAATAGACTTTCCACCCAACTCCTACTCTAAAGAAATAACAAATAATCTATTATATAATAAAAGTATCTGTTGCATAGAAGATCATAAATCTTTTAGTGGATTAACTTTTTATTTTGAGTAAATTACAAAAATCACATTTTATCTATGTCATTTATTGTAAACTGTGTCATTTGTCTTTAATAATTACAGAAAACGTACTCGATGTTTGCAAACCCTTGCAAGTTATGTCCTTTAGCCCTAACTCAGTTAATTTTTGTGGTTAAATAAGACCAAATGGACCCCACATGAGGGTATTTTTATGGTTAAATCTGACCAAATGGACCTCACATGAGAGTAAAATGACCAAAATACCCTCATGTGGGGTCCATTTGTTCAGATTTAACCACAAAAAATTAACTGAGTTAGGGCTAAAGGACTTAACTTGCAAGGGTTTGCAAACATCGAGTACGTTTTTTGTAATTATTAAAGACAAAGAATCCAGTTTGGAATACGTGACATATATAAATAACGATTTTTGTAATTTAGTCTTTTATTTTTTAACGGTAAACTAACTTACTTTTAAATTCTCACATACACGCACATTACAAGATTTAAACTTTTCAACTTATAGATAGTAAAGAAACAATTTACCACCACACCATGTCCCTTAAGAACGAAAAGACGGTTGTGCAAAGTGAAGCCATCATGCGTTCACGTGTGCGAGGCGTTTCTTAGGGTCTCCACTTGTGTTGCATTCTATGAATAATGCATAACTAGCTTTTTTTTACGTCGCGCAGCGCGGCGAAATCGAGTAAATGATAATGTAAAACAAACGTTTTTTTTTTTAAATAAAGAATGTTGTTTAGAAACCAAACCATTAGAACGATTTAGTTTATCATTGTATCGTTTTATGATACCAAATAAATATTTCATTTTGAGTACAACTTTGTTTTTAACAAAACTTATAACAGAATGTCAGGGAAAGAGTACAACTTCGTTTTTAACAAAACTTATAACAGAATGTCAGGGAAAAAATTAAGCACAACTACGTACTTAAGTTTTTGTGAAAAGTTATAAACGTAAATTTGTTAAAGAAGTATCAAATTAATTGATAAATTAATATATGTTCTAAAAAGGAACAAACAATTATTAAAAAATGGTAAATGAAATATATGTTTTTTTAAAGAAGGAAAAAAATTAAAAATATGCCATTAAAAGTAAGTATAAAAATAAACCATTATAATATATTAAATAATAAATAATAAAAAGTTATATATTATTATAAAAATAAATTTACTATTAATCATCACTTGTAAACAATATATAAATATATATAATTCCTTTTCTTTTTTATGGCCTTTGATAAAATTTTAAAGATGACAAAGAAAAAGGGGTCATTTGACAACTTCTGAATGGGTAAGTGCTGAACCAGTAAGAGATCTGAACCATTAAGTGCTGAACCAACAAAAATAAGAAGTCTGAACAATTAAAAACTGATATAATGCTAATGAAACAATGGTTAACCAGATGGGTTAACTCACTGGTCTAGTCAAGAGGGTTAATCCCTTCTTTCCGAGGATCGCCGGCTGGATCGTCTGGTGGTGGGTTTCCTGCACAAGGAAACAAGCCGTGACTCGCAACAAGGAGGATGGGGTGGGGGGTGCTCCTTGTTACCACTCTCCGGCGTGAGAATCAGTAGTTTGCTTGGGAAGCAAAGTGTGATAGTAGTAGTATTGAGGGAGTTGAGAAGTGATACCTCAAACCTGGTTTGGGGTGAGTATTTATAGCCGAGGAGTGAAGGAGGGTAGTTGAATAGCTAGCCTGACATCGCACAGCTATTTGCAGGTGTGTCGGACCTGTCGGTTACGGTGGGTCGGTGGTGATGCCACGTCCTGCTGTGGTGTCAGACTGTTGTATACACGTGGGCCGGTAGGCGACTGTTCCCAGTGCCACTTGCACTGTGGTGTCAGACCCACTTGCCTTGTAGGCAGGATGCGGTGCCAGGCCGCATCGCTGCTTGCGGTCCTTGATGTTGTTCCCGCGTTGGTTGTTCCATCCATGATTTATGCGGGATGCGGTGTCATGCCGCATCGCCGCTTAGTGACTGTTATTGTTGTCCAGATCCCTTGTCGTGACGAAAATGTTCATAGGATGCGGTGCGGGGCCGCATCGCTATGCGTAACATTGGTTTCCGTCCTTAAGGTAAGTCTTCTCATCACTGGACAGATTGGACCACTGTGTTCGCGTGTGCCCACGCGGACACAGGTGAGTTTATTGCTGGTGGAGGTTTTTGATGAGGGTAATGGTCATTTGCGGTCATGCAGACGTGAGATTTGGGACCATACCCCTTCAAGTCCCCCCAGTCTAGTGTTTCTTCCTTATGCAAGTTGCATGTGGGAGGAATGCTGGACTTAGGTGTCTAGAAGGGAGGATATGGGCCATTTGGATGGCTCCTCCTTCAAGTTGTTGACCGTTCGTTTGGTCGGTAGGCCTTTCGAGTGGATTGTTTCTTCCTTTGAGAAGGATGTCCGGTGAGCAAGTTCCGTCTGATGCGGAATTCTCAGCCAAGGACTTGACTCTTGGTCTACCTTTTTCTGATGTCTTCAGCCACCTGTTGGTGTTTCGAACCAACCTTTGAAACGGTGACTAATGTTGTTAGCAGGTTTCGAACCAACCTTTGAGATCGTGACGGAAGAGTGTTCTGCCGGGTTCGAGCCAACCTTTGAGATGGTTACGGAAGGTGTCCGTTGCCGCAACTCTAGTTGTAACCTCTGTGTTTGCTTATGCAATGTTTGTAAGCACTTTGCTCAAGCTCTACGTTCAACTGGATATCCAACGATGATCCCTATTTTGTGGGGTGTTCGTGTTCTCCTGTTTAGCTCTCTAGTAACCGCATGTCCTCTGCGGTTTATCTCTCAAGTAACCGCACGTCCTCTGAGGTCTAGCTTTCTAGTAACCGCACGTCCTTTGCGGTTACCTCGTTGCCAAACCTTGTTGGCCATGTTTGTTTGAGAAACGTGGGGTAGTTGCGCCATTGTTGGCCGTGTTTGGTCGAAGAATGTGAATCTGGACTATGGGCAGATAAACATGGTCATAGGCAGGGTTGTGCCCACCATTGTTTATTCTATGCGGTCCATAGGTGGGTAACTAGTCATAAGCAGACTTGTTACCACTGTTCTGGAGCTACTTTCCTTCACGCTTTGGTGGAAAGTAGTTTTCCTTTAAGTAGTGTTGCCGGAGGAGACCAACTTACATATTTGGGAAGTTGGTTGAAACTCTTCCGCATTCGTTTTGTAGCCACTTTCCTTCATTCTTAGTTGAAAAGCAGTTTTCCTTGAAGTAGCTTTGCTCCTCCGCGTGGTGGTTTAGTTGTGGCTCTTCCGTAGCTACCGTTCGCATAGTTGCGGTTTGTAGTAACTACTCACGAGTAGTTGCGGTTTGCAGCAAAGAACTCGCTTCTAGAAGTCTTGTAGCCTGGACGTAGCTCTTGAAGGTTCAGGAGACGGGGTTGCTGATGTGCGGTTGCTCAGCATACTTGTCCTTTTCCTTAAGGAGAAGCTGTTTGCGTTCCCTCCGTGGTTGTGAACCGGAAATGAGGGTTTTGAAGCTTGAAGAAGCTTACATGGAGTGCGGTTTACCGCATCCTGAGAAGCGGTTTTCGCAGTCCAAAGAACCATGCTGGTTCTGAGTCTCTGACGCACCTGTGCGGGTTGGTGTGTGTCCTCTCCGCATATTCCACGTGTGCGCGTGGGTATGTGCGGTTATTGCTTACACCCCCTTATATAATTTAAAGATATATATTTTTGCCTTTTTTGAGGGGTATGTAAAAAACGACATGCGGTATGGGTTATGGTGCGGTAAACCAGAGAAACCGCATGCCGCTTATGTTTGGATAATGTTTGTCGCTTTTGTGCTGCCTACGTGGCTGATGGCACGTGTGGGTTGTTGAAAGTTGGTTGGATTCTGACATGTGATGATCTGAAAGGACGTTTGCACTGACCGAGGTCATAACTGCACTGTAGCAAGTAGTGTAAAGGTCTTTTCTGTCAGGCGCGTGGACGGCCACGCGCGCGTGATAACCGTCAGCGGGAACGACGCTGAATACGTGTCGCCCTATGATTCGCTTCTTTTGAACGTGGTAAGTCGGTTTACTGCATCGCATTAATTGCGATGAGTATATAAGGGGAAACCGTTTGGTTTCTCCTCACTTTGTTCAAATTTCAAAAAATTTCTCCGGTGAAAGTGTGTTCCCCTCGTCTTCTCCGACTAACCTGTCTGTAATTCCGGTTGTCTTTCTTCCTTCTTCATCTTTGTTTCTTGATGGCTGAACCATCTAACCCACATAATGTGGAGGGAGAAAACCCTGAAACTTCTTCTCCGGTGGCCGGGGAAGAAGAAGATGATGGTGGTAGTGCCCCTGGTGGTGGCTTGCCACCCTTGAAGTGGTCGAAAGCGTCGTTCGACCAACTGATGACCAGTACACAGATGCCCCCCGAGTTTGGGATTGTTTATCCCCAAGACGGTGACACCGGTGCTTGTGCTCCAGCCGGTCATGTGACCATGTGGGCCGATTCTTTCATCGATGGTAACCTTCGTTTACCATTGACCGTTTTTGTTGCTGATTTGTTGGAGTATTACAAGGTTCATATCTCCCATATGAGTCCTTTCGGGTTTATTCGTATTAGACACTTTGAATCAACTTTTCGTGCTCTTGGTTTGCCGGTTACCGTTGATAATTTCCGGGGGTTTTATCAGTTGACGGTGAACACTGGGTTCTTCTCTTTCAGAGAACGGTACGGAAGTACCAAGTTGATGACCCCTCCCAAGGGTATTACAAAGTGGAAGTGCAAGTTCTTCTATATTAAAGCTGCTGCGGTTGTTCTCGACATGACTTTGCGGAATGTTAATGAGCCTATCCCTGCGGAGGATATTGCCATTCCTAATGCGGAGAACGCGGAGAACGCGGAGTGGTTCCCAAGGTTGAGGACTATTGAGCATAGGCCGTTGGAGAACAATGAATTGTGGATGCTGCAGATGTTATTGACTAGGGCTGATAGGCATGCAAAGCCCGTTGTGCGGGAGAAAACTGGTGGTAAGTGTTCTTACTCTTGTGCGGTTTCATTATTCCCTTGTTTGCTATTAATTTGAACGTGTATTATCAGAAGTTGTTGTTGAGCTGTGGAAGATATTTGATCCAACCTTTACTGGCAAGGTTGATATTATCAAGACTGCTGTAGGTGCAGGTTTTAATTTGACCATTCTCCATAACTTCCGCGTTCCTACACGCGAGGCAATGAAAGCACCCCTGCCGCAAGGCAAAGGTATAATTTCTAGCCTTCTTTTCTTGCCTTATAAGTTTCATGTTGCTAATATTCTATATGCAGGTATTCTTGGGGCCCTTGGTAAGTTTGAGTCAAAGGGTGCTCCCAAAAAGCATGCAGAGAAGAAGCAAGTAGATAAACCCGTGCGGGGTCGCGGCAAAAAGAAAACTGAAGCTCCTGTTGTTCCGCCTTTGGTTCCGCATGCAGCAGGAATCTCTCGATCTCATTTCCTCAGATATACCGATTACGTGGTAGTATCTGACACCCTTGAGGGCTTGGGTGTTCCAGGTGCTGGTGCGGCCATAGGTGGAACCACTGCGGGTTCTAAGGCTGCTGATGAGAAGAAGAGGAAAGCAGGGAAAGTTGTTGATGCTGGTGAGAAAAAGAAGCCGAAAATTCAGACCAGACGCGGGGCTTTTGTGGGACAAAAGAAACCTGTGGTTGTTCCTGGTACGTAATGCGTAACTTGGACAAGTATTTTGTGTTTGTACTTGTAGTTTAACGTATTTCTGCTTTGATTGCAGAACCCCAAGATGAAGGGTTCTCCATCTTTGATGCTCCTCCTCCTCCCCCGCATGACACTGCTGCGGATGTGGGGGTTCATAAGGTTGTTACGCCTGAGCCCTCTGTGCGGGAGGAGGATACTGGGAAGGGGCCTGCGGCCCAGATCCATGACACGGTGGATTCCCATGATAATGTCATTACCCCAGAGGATGCTGATGATCTGGGCCTGAATTTTGCTTATACTGAAAGGCCGAAGTCTCCTGCTGCTGGGAAGGCTTCTGGTTCCGGTTCCGGTTCTGGGGGTGCGGGTTTCGTAGAGACTCCCATTCAGCCTGAAGAGTCTGAATTGGAGTATTATTACCGCACCTATACGGAAGATCGGGCCATGACTTATCACCGCCCCCCTTGGACCGTACTGCAGGGGGATGATATTACTTCTGACCCCTCCGCGAGTAGGGAGATTTTGGGTGGTTTGGGCACCCCTTTTGAAGTCAACCGGGCCCGTTCTCTATCAAGTGAGGCCCAGATTAACCAACTCTCCTCCATGCTTGTTGGGAGTTCCGTAATGGCCAATGCCATTATGGAAAAGTATATGGTGTTGGGCCGCAGGGAGGAGGAGAATGTGCGCTTGCGTGCCGAGGCTGAGGAGTTGGCGAAGGCTGCATGTGAGGGTGTAGAGCAGCTTGAAAGGGATAGAGCTGCGTTTGAAAAGTGTAAGCAGACTGAAGAGTGGGCTGCAACTGCTGAGCTTAAACAGGTTCGTACCCTTGCAAAACTGCTTTCCACTGAGCGCAAGAGTTGGAAAGAATCTCTTTCTAATGAGCGCGAGACACTTTCTAACGAGCACAAGGATTGGAAAGACTCTTGGGCCAAACAGAATGAAACTCTCTTTCGTGTTCGCCAGGAGCTTGTCAATGCTAAGGCAGCAAATGCTGCGCTGGTTAAAGAGAAGACAGCAGCTGTTGCGGCTGCCTAAGGGGCCAAAGAGGTCGAAGCTCGCCTTGCAAAGGCTCTTGAAGAGGCCAAGGAGGTGGGGGCCCGCGCCGCAAAGGCTCTTGAAGAGGCCAAGGAGGCGGGGGCCCGCACTGCAAAGGCTCTTGAAGGGGCAAATGTTGATCGTACCAACTTATCGAAAACTATCTTGGGCCTTCAGGTATAAGTCTTTTTTGCCTTTGAATTTGCGTACGTCTCACAAGTATGTTGACAAAATTTGTATACTTGTGTTCTTCTTGAAAAAAGGGTGAAGTGCGGACCCGGGGGAGCGCTATTGAGGAAGTCTCTGCCCGTGCTGCTGAAGCTGAAGCGCGGGCAAGAGAGGCTGAGGAGGCTAGAGATAGCCTTGCTTCGTCACTTGAGCTGCTCAAGGCTGACCGTGAATGGATGCGTATGCGCGGGATCGGGCATGTAAGTATCCGTTGCCTTTGTTATTTTTGTTGTAGGTTTGCCTTTGATAACCTTTATATTCTTGTTTCGCAGATTGTTACGGCCATCCTTGACGCACCTGAGAATGTATCAGGTGTTAATGAGATTAAGGAGCGTGCCCGGGAGGCTGGTTTTAAAGCTGGCTATAATCGCTGTATTGGCCATATGAATGCTATGGCCCAGGGCCGATATACTGATGAGCGATCCGGGTTCCACGGTGTGGATACTGAAGCGCTTCTTGATGCAGCGGTTACGGCGTTTAACGAAACAACCCTTTCCGGTCTGGAGGAGCTTGAAAAGTGTCTAGAAGCGGAGGACTATGTGGACCGCTTACGAGTGTTATACGCTGATGAAGAAGATGAGGAGAAACCTGCTGTGGAGGGCAAGGATGGTGCGGGTTCCAGCGGGACAAAGAAAGACTAGGCTGGCCTGCGTGCCTTTTTTTTTTGTTTCCTCATGTAAATGTCAAAAAACTTTATGTAAATTCCTTGTGCACAGCGTAGGTGTGGGAATTTTTTGAATATAAAGAATCGTTTTGTTCAATTTGTACAAGTGTTTTTACTACTTGCCTGTCTGAACTTGTAAATGTTATTGTGAATAACACCGAGTCTGTGTTTGCCTATTGCATATCTAGATGATATGCAAGTATGAGTACCTTTGTCGTATGAGTATTAGTCAATTCCTATAGGGTTTAGGAATTGTCTAGGTTTTGTGAAACCCGTTTTTGCATATCCAGCCGGATAGGCAGTTGATGGTTTGCTATTGTCAGCCTATTACAATAGTTGCGTGTGTTCACCACTCTGTGTGGGTATCATGAATGAAGATTTTCCCAATCTGTTTTTGTAGATACCGCAGAGTGGAACACGCATTTGTAATAGAAGAGAATAAACAATATTGCATTGAATTGTTTTATTTATTTACTTGCGACTGGCCTGCGGCCCGATGTACAAAACATGGCTTACATATAACAGCGTCGAAGCTGCTGCGCATTCCATGTGCGTGCGATAGTTTCGCCCTCTAATGTTTGCAGTTTATACGCGCCTTTGCCTAGGACCTCTTGGATGAGGTAGGGTCCTTCCCACTTGGGGGCAAGTTTTCCTGGGCGTTCCGCGTTAGATGCTTCATTGTCACGAAGGACGTAGTCTCCCGGGTTGAAGGTACAAATGCGGACGCGTGCATTGTAGTACTTTTCAAGTTTGGTTTTGTACTTGGCCTCATTGATGGCAGCGTTTTCACGCCTTTCCTCCAATAGGTCCAGGTCAACCCTGCGTTCTTCATTGTTGTCTATCTTGTTGATAGCCAACATTCTTGGTGAAGGGAGGCCTACTTCCGCGGGGATCATCGCTTCAGTGCCATAGACCAGGCTGAAGGGTGTCTCACCGTTGCTTGTTTTTGGGCTTGTCCTGTGAGCCCATAAAATACTTGGGAGTTCATCAACCCAGCCGCGTCTGGCTGTTCCCAACCGTGCTTTGATGCCTTCGACTAAGCTTTTATTGATACTCTCGACTTGGCCGTTCCCTTGCGGATGCGCCACTGAGGAGAATATGTGTTCAATGTTTAGCTCCTTTAGCCATTTTTGAAAGTCATCGGCGGCGAAGTTGGTACCGTTATCGGTGACGATGCACATTGGTAGACCGAAACGGCAGATGATATGTTCCCACACGAATTTCCTTGTTATCATAGCGGTGGTTGATGCAAGCCTCTACCCATTTTGTGAAGTAATCAACAGCCACTATGATAAATTTCACTGCACCTGGTGCGTCTGGAAATGGTCCCACCACATCGATTGCCCATTTTTGGAATGGCCATGCTGTGGTGACGGGGATCAGGTTGTTCTTGGGATGCAAGGTCTTGGGAGCATGTCGCTGACAATTGAAACACTTGCGTAAGACTTTGACTGCGTCCAGGCGCATGCCGGGCCAATAGTACCCGGCGTTCATGATTTTGGCCACGACCATGCGTGGGCCTGCGTGTATGCCACATATTCCCTCGTGAATTTCTTTGATAAGGTATGTGGCATCTTAGGGGTTGACGCATCGTAGGAGTGGCCCTAGGTATGATTTACGGTATAAGATATCGTCTCCTATTTGGTAATGACACGCTTTGTACTGTAGCTTGCGTGCTTCTGCCTTGCTTTCGGGAGTAACACCTGATTGTAAGTATGCAATTATCGGTGTCATCCAGGATGTTGTACCGTACTGGATGACATTGACTTGGCGCAGGGGTACTGAAGGATTTTGCAGAATCTCGATGCGTACCTCTTTTGCCAGGTGTTGGAAGCTGTTGGATGCAAGTTTTGATAGTGCATCCGCAGGTTTGTTATCACTCCTGTTGATATGGCGAATATTGAAGGAGGTGAACCTTGATTTCAGTTGCAGGGCTTGTTCGAGGTAGAGGATCATGATATCCCCTTTTGCGGCATAGTCACCGCGTATCTGCCCTGCAACCAGTAGTGAGTCGACGTGTGCTTCCAAATGTTTGACGTCGAGTTTGACTGCCAAACGCAGCCCTGCCAGTAGTGCCTCATACTCCGCTTCGTTATTCGTGCTTTTAAAATCGAGGCGGATTGCGTAGGTTAGCTCTTGGCCATCGGGGCTGACAAGTCGCAGACCTGCACCAGCACCATCTTCGTTGGATGCACCATCTGTGTATAGTGCCCAGGTTTCTGCGGAGGATGGTGGTGATGTAGGGTTTTGTTCTTCTTCGCATTCTTGAATGCGGTTTGCTGGTACTTCAGCAACGAAATCAGCCAAGACCTGGCCTTTGATTGCGGGGCGCGGCTTATAGTTCAGTGAAAGTGCGCCCAGCTCGATTGCCCATTTTGCTAACCTCCCAGAGATGTCGGGTTTGGATAGGATCGGGCCGATCCTGTAGTTGGTTAACACTGTGATGACGTGGTTTACGAAGTAACGTCGTAAACGTCTCGATGATTGCACTAGTGCCAGTACCAATTTCTCCATGATGGAGTACCTTGTCTCTGGTCGTTGAGCATTTTGCTGATGTAGTAGATGGGTGTTTGGACTCCTTCTCGCTCCACTATGAGTACCGCGCCTACCGCGTTGTCCGCGGCAGACAGGTATAGAATAAGTGGCTCATCTTTTCGTGGTGCGGTTAAAGTTGGGAGCTGGATCAAACACTCTTTCATCTCCCGGAAAGCTTTTTCGGCCTCTGCGGTCCATTGGAATTGTTCATTTTTTAGGCAACTCCGTAGGGTCTTGATGAAAGGGTATGACTTAGCTGCGTGGTTGGCTAAGAATCTGTTTAGCGCGGCTAGCCTGCCGGCTAGTCGTTGCATTTCTTTCATCGTAGAGGGCGATGGCATGCGTTCGATCGCCCGAACTTTTTCCGGGTTTACCTTGAATCCATCTATGGTTATGATGAGTCCGAGGAATTTGCCTTCTTCCATTCCAAACGAGCATTTCCCTGGATTAAGCTTCATGTTGACGCTTCGCAGAGTTTGGAATGTTCTCTCGATATCGTTGAGCATGGTGTCTTCCTCCATGCTCATGACGACCAGGTCGTCCATATAGATTTCGACACTTTTGCTGATTTGACCGCGAAAAGTGTCGTTCATCAACTTTTGATAGGTTGCGCCCGCGTTGCGCAACCCGAACGGCATTTTGGTGTAGCAGTAGTTCCCAGTAGGAGTGCGGAATGCCGTTTTGTCTTCATCCTCGATTGCCATCTGTACCTGGTGGTAGCCTTTGTAACAATCGAGGAAGCACTTCCATCGAAATGGTGCGAGGTTATCGACCTTCTCGTCGATCTCTGGTAGTGCGTAACAATCCTTGGGGCAGGCCTTATTAAGGTCTTTGTAATCGACACACATGCGCCAGCCCCCGCTTGATTTTTCTACCATGACTGGGTTGGACAACCAAGTCTGGTATTTGACTTCCCGCAGGATGCCTGCGGAGAGCAGTTCCTGTACCTGCTCTTCCATCGCCGCGTTTTTTGCTGATCCCAGGTGGCGCTGGCCTTGGATCACCGGCTTGATACCTGGCATGGTATTCAAGAAATGTTGCGCGATTTCGCGTGGCACCCCTGTCATGTCTGCGGGTGTCCATGCAAAAATATCTTGGTTCCTGAAGAGGAGTTGCTTCAGGCGCGCTCTAATGGTGGCTGTTAAGGCACGGCCCAACGTGACGGTTTGCTCTGGGTGTCTTGCGTTAAGCACCCATTTTTCTGGTTGCGTGCTGGGGGTGGGCCTTGCTACCTTGGTTGGACGCAGGTCGTCCGTAGACATAACTTCTCTCCGGGCGTATATTATCGCGACCCCCGTCTCGGTTGGGAAACCAATGGCAGAGTGAGGGATGGATGTGATCATGTTGAAGTCGCCCTGGGACTCTCTCCCGAGAAGTACGTCGTACTTGTAGGTGTGCGGTAAAACAATGAAGTTTACCTCCTCCGTTCTTGTGTGCCTCCCGTTGGTGAGGCGCACAAGGAAAGTAATCTGGCCCAGGGGGAATACGGTTTCCCCTGCAAATCCGGCCAACGGGTAGTCCGCTGGCTGCAGTCGATCTTTGTCTTCTTGATCGAACTGGTTGAAGCATTGCTCGTATATAATATCGGATGTACTGCCCGGGTCGATGAACAATCGCTCGGTGCAGTAGTGAGCCAGGTGGCCTGTGATAACCACGGCGCGTCTATCGCGCGGGCCGCCTTGGACTTTTTGAAAGACGACTTGCTCGTCTTTCCAGTCATTGTCCGGTCTTCTTGCCGCCTTGCGCGGCCTTCCTCTTCCCCCATTGATCATGTGGGTAGAGGCCACGTACATGGTCCTCTTACCCGTGGAGGTGCCCTCGTTGTGGGGAGTGATGCGCTTGGTAGCTTTTTGTTCGTCTGTCAACAGATGTTGCAGTTTCCCCTCTTTTAGGGCTCGCTCAATCTCCAGTCGGAGACTGATGCAGCTGTTTGTTGTGTGGCCATTCTCCTTATGATACTCGCAGTAGAGTGCGAGATCCTGGTTCTTTTTGGATTTCATCGGTTGGGCCGGTCGCAGGAATTGTGCGTCCGTGAGAAGGACGTCGCTTGGCGACTGGTTAATCTCGGTCCAGCTGCGGTCCCGAGACTCCTTTTTTGACGCCCGGTTTTCACGCTGGGCGTTGATTGTAGCCCTTGCGTCGGGCTGGTTGTTTCGTGGGACATATGGTCTGGAATCGCTGCCACGATTCCATGTCTCCTGGTTGCGCTTATTGCTGCGTTTGGGCTCTTGGCGGGAAGACTGGCCTTCCGCTTGGGGTTGTGCCTTTAACATGTGCGGTCTTAGGGACCGCTGAGTCTGGGCGTATGTCTTGACCGCAACCATGACATCTTCCCACTTCTTAGGCAAACCATCTTTGCCAGAGATATTCATAACCATTTGCTCGTCTTTAACGGCAACAATGAAATGGTTACGTGCCATCTGGTCGGCGACATCGCCTATCTCTAGGCATTCTTTATTGTAACGGACAACGAACGCTTCAAGCGATTCGTTATCCCTGCGCCAGATGTTTATGACGTCCATAGAATCACGTTCATGGCGTCGTTGCTGGCTAAAGTGCGCGAGGAACTTTTCTTGTAAGTCCTCGAATGAGGTCAGTGACCCTGGTGGTAGAGAATCGAACCATGCCCTGGCCAGACCTGTTAGGGTCTGTGGGAAAAAGTGGCACCAGGTGGGTTCATCCCATCTACCGTTGCATCCGGCGCCGACGAAGATGTTGTTGTGATCATCTGGGTCGGTCGAACCATTGTATTTCCCAATGTTTAATGGGAATTTTTTGGTGGTGACATCGGCGTGGGCGATTTCTGGGACGAACTTGGAGTTTTCGGCCGCAGATTTCGGCCTGTAGGGTTGGCCGCGGTGATGCTTTGCAGCGTGGAGGTACGTAGTGCGGGGGTGAGTGGGAGGAACGTAGTTGCGTCCTCCTGGTCTGCTGCTGGTGGCATGGGATTCCGCACGGTATGTACCGTCGTCCGGATCGTTATAGCCTTTCCCTTCACGGTGGGACTGGGGTCCCAGTCGGCTATGAATGCCTAGGCCGTGGTGGGCTGTAGACTGTCGCCTAGTTTCGCCATGTGGGCCTAGGCGACTCTGTATATGGCTCCTGTGGCGGGACCCATATATGGAGTCGTCCTCATCAAGTGTGCGGACGTCGCAGTAAGAGGAACCGCGATCTTCGTGCCTGCTTTTGGAGGCCGGATGTGTTGGGGCCCTGCCGTCGTACTGTAAAGTACGACCCGCAGGGGTGTGTGGTGCTGGGGTGGGTCCCGCAGATACTTGCGCTTCTGCGCAAGCTCTGTTGTAGGTTGCAGCCAGCATAGCTGCTTGTTGGTCGTACCAGGCATGAAGGTTCATGCCTGTAGGTATCACATGAGCGTACTGTGATAAATCGTGTCCAAACGTAAGGGATGTGCCCCCTTGCGTTGATGGGCCAATGTGTTCAGCATTTGGGGCTAGGGGAATGGTTCCCGCAGGCCCTTGGTTTGCGGGGTTTAGGTTATCCCCGGTAGTGTGTTTTGACGATCAGACATGATCTTTGGAGAGAAAGGGATGGTTGGAAAAAGTGCTAAGAGTAGCGGTGGGCGCCAATGATGAAACAATGGTTAACCAGATGGGTTAACTCACTGGTCTCATCAAGAGGGTTAATCCCTTCTTTCCGAGGATCGCCGGCTGGATCGTCTGGTGGTAGGTTTCCTGCACAAGGAAACAAGCCGTGACTCGCAACAAGGAGGATGGGGTGGGGGTGCTCCTTGTTACCACTCTCCAGCGTGAGAATCAGTAGTTTTCTTGGGAAGCAAAGTGTGATAGTAGTAGTATTGAGAGAGTTGAGAAGTGATACCTCAAACCTGGTTTGGGGTGAGTATTTATAGCCGAGGAGTGAAGAAGGGTAGTTGAATAGCTAGCCTGACGTCGCACAGCTATTTGCAGGTGTGTCGGACCTGTCGGTTACGGTGGTGATGCCACGTCCTGCTGTGGTGTCAGACTGTTGTATACACGTGGGCCGGTAGGCGGCTGTTCCCAGTGCCACTTGCACTGTGGTGTCAGACCCACTTGCCTTGTAGGCAGGATGCGGTGCCAGGCCGCATCGCTGCTTGCGGTCCTTGATGTTGTTCCCGCGTTGGTTGTTCCATCCATGATTTATGCGGGATGCGGTGTCATGCCGCATCGCCGCTTAGTGACTGTTACTGTTGTCCAGATCCCTTGTCGTGACGAAAATGTTCATAGGATGCGGTGCGGGGCCGCATCGCTATGCGTAACATTGGTTTCCGTCCTTAAGGTAAGTCTTCTCATCACTGGACAGATTGGACCGCTGTGTTCGCGTGTGCCCACGCGGACACAGGTGAGTTTATTGCTGGTGGAGGTTTTTGATGAGGGTAATGGTCATTTGCGGTAATGCAGACGCGAGATTTGGGACCATACCCCTTCAAATGCTTAACCATTCAGAGACAAATGTCTGACCAATTCAGATACGAGGTCTTAACCATTCAGACTCAGTATAATGCTTAACCATTCAGATACAAATGTTTGAACCATTCAGACATCTGTCGCAAAACAAACAGTTTAAACCATTAAGGGGGGAGGGGGTGGTCACTAGTGATACATTTATATCACTCACAAGAACCAATCAACTCGTGCCATGTCATCACCCAATATTCTATCACTAGTGATAGAAATGTAGTGGGGGTGGTCACTAGTGATAGAATTCTATCACTCTCAAATTTTTTATAATTTTTATTTTAAAATTAAGCTGCCACATGCTCCCCCTACATGCCACATGCTCCCCCTGCATACACCCATACACTCTTCGTCACGAACACCCATACACTCTTCGTCACCATTTTCTTCCATATTCATGAATATGTACACGTGTTGTAGTGAGAGATGCCCCTTACATGCAGAGCCTTATCCTTTTCAACGCGTTATACTTTCCACGTGTTACAAAAATAACGCGTTAAAATCTTGGCGGCGGCGGTGTTCCGTTGTGGTTTCACGCGTGATGGGGGTGGTATAACGGACCACCCCGTGTGCTCTAAGTGGTGAACCAGTAAGAATTATGAATCATTAAAAGCTGAAACAATCAATCTCTAAGATTTGAGGTGTAAACAATTTTTAATCAGAAAACAAGTACACTACCTTTTAGCTCTTGGTTTCAAATCTTTTCCGTATTTTCTTTCACTTCATTAAGCTCAACACAACACAACATAAATCATTTCTTTTGTCCTCAAGAAAGTTCAATTATTTTCACAAAACTCATAATTATTTAACAATACATCATTAAAACTCTTTTGTTTTCATTTACCTTGATAGATATACATCAACACATACATACATGATAGATACATACAACAGTTGGTCCCCTCCTTCATGTGACCAACATTTATCCCACTTTAATCTAAAAAATCACATCACCATCACCATCTTCTACCTTTCTTCATAATCTAATCACTGAAACCCCATAATTACTCTGTTCCCCTAATTCAATTATAGCATCCATTTAAAGCAGGACAGACCCACCCATCTAGCCCTCTCCTAGACTCCCCTTATTGTTCCTCATAATTCACACATTTATACACCTTCGATTACTGTGCATTATCACCCCATTTTGTGAACAATTGCTTTTCTTCTGCTACTCTATAACCAACCTTAGCTTTGCTATAAAACACAATGGAAAACAGAGTACTCTGTTTCAGGCTTCTTAACTTCTTCTTCCTTTTTCCTCAATTGTTCATCATCAATTACCAATTTGGAGTCTTTCTCGTTGAAATCTAATTGGGTTTGGTTAATTGTCAACATATCTTCTGATTTTTCACTTCAATTTATCTTCATTATTGCCTCATCATCATAATCTTTCACATGTGCTCTGTTTTTCTCACTTTCAAGTTTCAAGCTTTTTATTCCCAATTTGGTGAAATATCTATTCACATTTCAAAATTGGTTCTCTATATAGATTCTATACTATCTTTACACCAATAAAAGCCCAAACTTTCATGACAATTGTTGTGTATTGATTGCTAATTGTCAAGATCTTTAGTGTGAGTGAAACTGTGAAACAGAGGAATTGTGATGGATTTGAGGTGTAGAATTGATGGGTATTTTGTTGTTGTGGGTTTTTTGATGACGGTTTGTTTGATTGGAACCTGTGTTAATGGAGATAATGATGGAGATTCAGTTGGAGCTCCAATGGTGAAAACAGAGCAAGATGCTTTATACTCTGCTATTCAAGGATTTGTGGGTAATTGGTGGAATGGGTCAGATCTTTATCCTGATCCTTGTGGTTGGACACCCATTCAGGTTATTTTCTCATTCAAATATTCAATCTATAAACATATAGTTTGGTATTCTTGTATTATATTTTGGTAATTAAATGTGATTTGATTAAGTTTCTTTTATAATTATCTTTTTTACTAAATTCATGTATACAAGAGTGTTCTACCTCCCGTGGTGGCACAACGGCTGTCAAGTGACAGTTGGCGGTATGGTTTTTCCTCGGGAGAACGAAACTTTGCCTAAGCCAAACTCTGAAGTTAATGTGGGCTGGTTAAGACAACATAGTCTAGCCAGCCGGAGTGTGGCAACGAGACTCTCCAATTTGGAGAGTGCGACATCCTAACACAAGAAAGTTACTCTTCCAAAAACAATTAGTAAACTTTTTTAGTCAAAGTGTATATAAAATGACATATAGTTAGGGTTAATTGTATTAAATCTTAGTCCTAATTATTATGTGATATGATTTAATTAGCTTTCATTTATACTTGATTAATATTATTTTTTAGTTAAAGTGTATCCTAATGATTAATACACAATGACAATAGTGTCTTTTATTATTAACTATATATAAGGATAATAACTAGAAAAGAAATCTAATAAAATAACATCTAAGATTATTACAATAAATTATAACTAAATATTATCCATAGTATTGTTAGGATTTTTTGTTTTTATTTATTTAGATTTTTTTTTTTTTTGAGATGTTTAAGTAATACATGACCACTTTTTTTGTTTCTACAGGGTGTTTCATGTGATGTTTTTGATGGATTCTGGTATGTTACAGACCTAAGCATTGGTCAAATTTATGATAATTCTCTTCCATGTGCTCCAAATCTTGAATTTAGACCCCAATTTTTCCAACTTAAACGTTTGAAATCCTTAACATTCTCCAACTGTATCATCTCACAAAATCAAGCCACAGTTTCGCTTCAAACCGCCGATTGGGACTCGTTTTCAAGCACTTTAGAGTCGTTAGAGTTTCGTGCAAACCCTGGTTTGTCGGGTCAAGTCCCAACCGCCTTTGGCAGCCTCAAGAACCTTCAATCCCTTGTGTTGATCGATAATCGGTTATCCGGGAGTTTGCCTGTCAGCATTGGGAATTTGACTTGTTTGAAGAGGTTGGTTATGTCTGGTAATTTGTTTACAGGGAAAATACCAGAAAATTATGGGTATTTGAGTGGTTTGTTGATCATGGATTTGAGTAGAAACTTATTGTCTGGAAATGTACCTTTGACTTTTGGAGGGTTGACTTCTATCTTGAAGTTTGACTTGAGTAAGAACCAATTAGAAAGTGTGATCCCAAGTGAGATTAGTAATTTGAAGAGTTTAACTCTTTTGGATCTTAGCAACAATAATATTTCTGGTGGGTTGAATTTTTCAATTCAAGAAATGAGTTCATTAGAAGAGTTGGTTTTGTCAAACAATCCTATAAATGGTGATCTTGTTGACTTTAATTGGCAAAATGTTTACAAGCTCATGGTTTTGGATCTTTCAAACACGGGTTTGACCGGTGTGGTTCCTGAATCGGTTTCAAATCTGAAAAACCTGCGGTTTTTGGGTTTAAACGACAATAAATTGTCGGGGAGTCTCTCACCGAAGCTAGCGGAATTGGGAAATTTGACGGCGCTTTACGTCCATGGAAATAACCTCACCGGTGACCTCAAGTTTCCTCGAGAGTTTTACCAAAAAATGGGAAGGCGTTTCGGGGCGTGGAATAACTTAAATTTGTGTTTCCCTATTTCTAAAGTGTCGTCACATGTTCGCCCGTTTGGAGTGAAGTTATGTCGCGAACAACAGTTGTGATTCCATTCTTGAGTTCAGTACCCGGGAATGGAATCGCGCGGTTTGTTTTGGATGAAATAGTCTTTAGGTAATACTTGTGTAAGAAAAATGGTCTTTATTTTGACTGGAATGAATGAATGGATAGATAAGTGTTGAAATGTATTTTAGTAAGTGTTGTATTTTTGTGTTTATTTTTTTTTGTTTGTAATAATGCGAGGGACTGCAAGCTGCATGTTGGTTGTTGAAGAGGGCTGATGGTGGTCTGGTCTGGTCCCAACCATGGACCACTGGGTTAAGTTTTCAGAAAACCAGGGTACATATTGGTGTGGACCTTATGTGGCATTGGGGTGGGGGCTGGTTTGTAATAGTGAACCAAGTGGCTTGCAATCTTTTGCCATTTTCAATAGGATATTAGCACTGTCATGTGTTACCTGTGTGTATATCCATGTAGTACTATTTTAAGATTTTATTTCTAAGGGCATGTTTTTTTTGTCATCAATTTTAAATGAACGGATTTAATATACTAAGTAATTATAAAATAATTATTAAACTGAGTCCTAAAACCAATGGATCGGTTTGAGTTTTTTCAAACCAATCCTGAATAGTTTGCTAGCGAGACAAAGGTTTTGGTGTGACAAATCTTAATGTAAAGAAAAAAATTCCGATACATATATAGGTTATATTTTTTTTAAAATTGATAGTGATCACATGGGTGGCCTTTGGGGTGGGCGGGAAGGATCACCGGCCAGGGCCCGTGATTCCAAGGGGCACATTTTTAAAAAGAAAAATTCCGATACATATATAGGTTATAATTTTTTTAAATAGTATACGCATACAAACACCAAGTTATTGATAGGCCCGTTTATAAACAATTCTTAAGTTTTAAAAGTTAGCCCATTAAGTTTAGTTAACACAACCCAATACCCATTTGATTTTAAAATAATAATAATAATAATAATTAAACAATATCCGATGTTTCTTTGGGTGGCGATTGATGCACATATTTTCGAGCTCGAATAGGGCACCTGAATTCTTAGAGCCGACCCTAAGTGATCATATATCCTAATTTTATAATTATAAACACAAATTAACCAATAGGTTTCAAGCTAACAGTTTTAAACTCAAATACACACATAATAACATTCAAATAATCAAACACCAAATCAGCTAATCAATAATCAAGTAGTTAATCAAATAACCGGGGGTTGAAGGTTAAATTGTTTAATGGTTTAGAGTGGGTCGGGCGAAAGGGTTATTGGGCTTGACTATTTAAACCGGTTATTGGGTTTGTTTAATGGACTTACAGGAACTAATTGTCCAAGTAAATAATGAGTTTTAACACTTTTTATACTTGTAAACTAGTTTATCTAATTAGAGTAAACTGCCATTTTGGTCCCTGTGGTTTGGCCAGTTTTGCCACTTTAGTCCAAATCTCAAACTTATTACATCTGGGTCCCTGTGGTTTGCATTTTGTTGCCATTTTAGTCCAAAATCCAAAAACCCTCCATTTTGACTGTTGAAAACTGGTTATTTTGTCCTTTAGTGCAGGGGCATTTTGGTCCATATTAATTTATTATAACATTTCAATAATTAATAACATCATCTTCAAGAACATCATCAAACATTATCATCAAAACCCAGAAAATCAAGAACATCTTCAAGAAAATAAAGAACCCAGAAAATCATCATCTTCAAGAATATCATCAAAACCCAGACATCGTTCATCTTCAAACATCATCATCAAAACCCAGAAAAATTACAAAAATCAACATACGATTTCTGAACAAAAACAAATAGACAAAAAACACAAGATGAATTACCATTCTCCTTCTCATTAATCTCTCCAGAGCTCACATCCGATTTCTGAAAAAAATCCGATTCGATTACTGAACAAAATCAACAAACCAACTAGTTCAGTACAAATCAACAAAACCCAGAAAAATTACAAAAATCAACAAACGATTACAAATCCGATTTCTGAACATCCATTGTATTTGTGAACATCATCAAAACCCAGAGATGCAGATTCAACTAACCACCAGATTCAAGTAACAAAAACCAATCCAAAAAACACAAGATAAATTACCTAATGTAACTTGAATCCGATTCGATTTCTGAACAATAACACTCTTTATCTTCAAACCCAGTACCCTCATCACCATCTCGCCAAGCACCACCACCACCCCCCTCTCGCCGCCAAGCACCACCACCACCGCCGCCGTTCTTGGCGTTGTCGGAGACGGCACCTTCGTCTGCCGCCGCTGTCGTGCCCATCTCTCTCCTCCGATTACTCTCTCTCTATCTCCTCTCTGTTTGCGTCGTCGCCGTACGCCACCACCGTGGCGGTGGCGGCCGGCCATTAAACTGCAAGAAACAGCCATCAATTTGCTTGTTGAATCCATTGCTAATCGAGTCAATCGATGGATCTACATCTTCATCTGGATCGGTACTGTGAGGATTATGATATGAAGTAGATGAATCCATATCTGTATTCTAGATCTAGAAATAGATGTGAGATCTAAAGCCTAGTAAAGTTTGTTGGAACAGATCTGGGTTGCAACAATCGATTTAGAGATAGAAGAGAGAGAGGAGAGAGAGAAGAGAGAGAGTCAGTTAGGTTTTGTTTGGGGATGATAATGATTTATTTGGGGGAAGAAAATGTTAATTAAGAAAATGTTAAATGAAAAGCAAAATGACCAAAATGCCCCTGAACTAAAAGACAAAATAAGAGGTTGCAACAGTAAAAAAAAATAGGGTTTTTGGAATTTGGACTAAAATGACAACAAAATGCAAACCACAGGGACCCAGATGTAATAAGTTTGAGATTTGGACTAAAGTGGCAAAACTGGCCAAACCACATGGACCAAAATGGCAGTTTACTCATCTAATTATATATGCATAATTTTAATTTTTTTTAACTATTTTTCTTGTCAGTTTCAAAATTTATTTGGGTCAGGTGTCAAATTGGGTCAATGTAAAAGTTTCTTGGGGATTAGTCATGATTATTATATATATTAAAATTTTATTTGGCTTTATCTTTTTTATTATGTGATCAGACTCGATCCGAACATAAAAACTAATATTTTGCGATAGACAGATAGTTTTTCATAATAATAATTATGTGTTTACCACTGCTTTTAAGACATACGCACCTTATGACTTTCATTTTCATTCTTTTATATGAAACTTATAAGGCAAACACGTTAATTTCTTTTAAAATAATAAACCAAACAAATGTAAATATTTGAAGTTGGTATTATATATTCAACTAGTTGATGCCCCGCCCGCGTTGCGGGGCGATGGCCGAATAATGAGCGAGTGTTAAGCAGCTTATTGACACGAAAAACAATTAAATCGAGTCAACCAATTAAAACAAAACACTTTTATAGTTTTGATAAAAAAAACTAAAACAATGGCAATATTGTAATTTTTAACTAAGGGAAAGTTGTATTTTTTTTACTGGGGTAAAATCGCAATTTGCCAAAAGCTAAAGTGATGGTAGTACTGTAAATTTGAACCAGAGGCAAAATTGTAAAGTTTCACAGGGGCAAATTCGTAATTTTGAACTTGGGGTAACAACGTAATATAAATTTGAACTAATGGCAGAATCGTAATTTTAAGCTGGAGGCAAAATCACAATTTTATTTTGAACTGAGGGCAAATTGTAATTTTGAGTTGGGGGTAAAAGCAGAATTTTATTTTGAACTGGGGAAAAAACGTAATTTTAAACTGAGGGCGAAAGCATAATTTTTTAAACGGGGATAAATCACATTTTTAAACAGAGGGCAAAATCGTAATTTTTAGCTGGGGGCAAAAACAGAATTTTATTTTGAACTGGGGGCGAAAAGGTAATTATGAGCTGAGGGCAAAACCACAATTTTATTTTGAATCGAGGGAAAAATCGTAATTTTGAGCTGGGGACAAAAACGTAATTTTATTTTGAGCTGAGGGCATAACCGTAATTTTAAAGAGGGGAAAAAACCTAATTTTAAAATTGATATAAAATAATAAACTGGTTGGTCCAATGGGGAAGTGGCAGGCAAAATTATAATTTTGAATTAAAGGCAAAATCGTAATTTTGAGATGGGGACAAAAGCGTAATTTTAGTTTGAGCTGGGGACAAAACAGTAATTTAAAAAGGAGCAAAACGTAATTTAAGATGGATATAAAATAATAAACTGTTTGGTCCAATGGGGGAGTGCCAGGCCCCATTTGGTAAATGTATGTATAGGAAATACTTACAATTCACATGAGCGGCAATAGTGCCTTCCGCCAATTGGTTGAAATGTGTGGCAGAGTAAATAGTGTCAGGTAGCTGCCTGGCACTCCCTTATTGGTCCAATAAATTTACGATTTTATCCTGACTTAAAATTACGATTTTGCCATCAGTATAAAATTATGTTTTTGCCCCCACTTAAAAATAAATTTGTGTTTTTACTCTCAGCTAAAAATTTCGATTTTCCCTCAGTTAAAAATTACGATTTTGCCCCGTTTAAATTTTTACTTTTGCCATTAGTTTTTTTCCTTAAAATTACGATTTTGCCATAATTTCAAAATTATTTTTTTACCCCCACTTAAAAATAAATTTGCGCTTTTGCTCTCAGCTAAAAATTTCAATTTTGTCATCGGTTAAAAATTACGATTTTGCCCCGTTTAAATTTACACTTTTACCATTAGTTTTTTTTCCCTTCAATTACAATTTTGCGATCAGTTTAAAATTATGTTTTTACCCCTCACTTAAAAATAAATGTACGCTTTTACTCCCAGATAAAAATTTCACTTTTGTCCTCGGTTAAAAATTACGATTTTGCCCCGTTTAAATTTAGAGTTTTGCCATTAGTTATTTTTCTCACAGCCAAGTTACGATTTTTCCCTCAACTTAAATTTACCATTTCTCCATCGTTTTTGTTTGTTTCCCTGGTTAAATTACAATTTGCCCCCAGTGTAAAATTGTACTCATGCCGACAGGTGCCTTCCACTCCCCCATTGGTCCTTTGAATTTACGATTTAATCCCTGAATTAAAATTATCATCTCACCCTCGGTTCAAAATTACGCTTTTCCCATCGTTTTATTTTTTTAGCGAAACTATAAAAGTTTTTTGTTTTAATTGGTTTACTCCATTTAATTTTTTTTTTCGTGTCAAAGAGCTGCCTAACACTCGCTCATTAGTTCTGAAAAATTACAGTTTTGCCATGAGCCGAAAATTACGGTCTTATCATCGTTTTAGTTTTTTTCCTAGCAAAATTATAGTTGTGTTTTTTTAATTGATTGAGAATTATTCGGTCATCGCCCTGCAACGCGGGCAGGGCATTCACTAGTATAAATACAATCACAAGTTACATTTACAGTAACTTTAGTTTTTTTTTTTTTTTTTTTTTTTTTTAGGATATGTTTGTTTTTATCACTTTTACACATTTAGTATTATTTACAACCCCCTCGATACTGTAAAGACTTTGTAATCAATTTTACGTGCTTAATTTTATTTACGTGTCGGTGTAAATGCAAGTTGATTTAGGTTTCGACTTAAATTTTTTTCGGAAATGGGTAGGCTCAAATATAATACGTTTTTGTGCCTTTTTATGTACGTTTTTCGTTAGTCTATGTTTTGACATAAATTTTGTATTAAAACAAATTGAGTCAAATATAATACGTTTATTAGACAGTATAAATTCGAATTAGTTTACGTTTCGACGCCGACGAAACGCGCCGTACCATTCTTTAACTTAAAAACATAATTTTCTTAGGTACTTATTTTTATATACGTGTCGGTATAGGTTCAAGTTGGTTAACATTTTGACTTAAATTTCTTTTGCAAAGTTTGTCTTCTTTTTGACGTAACTTTTATCCGGAGACAAGTCGGGTAAAATATAATACGTTTTCATTAGACAGAATAATTTGAGTTACTTTAAATTTTGACCTTCTGCAACGCACAGGGAAATTTACTATAAAAGAGTAGTTCTACTAAGTTGGTATATAGAGGGAGGAGATGTGAGAGAAGAATGAGAAAAATTATGTGTGAGATACAATCTTATAAATAAGTTTATAAACTTTAATATATTATAAAACAAGTTAAATGGGCATTTTCATAAAATAAATATATATGTTAATCCTCTATGATTTTAACATTTTATAAATCAAACAAGTTTTATATTTATACCGACATATAAGACCTTTTTAAAGGTAGATAACCTTTCTAAAGAATAGTGCATAAAACCAATACCAACCGGGTCAAAAACCTTATCTTCAGAATAAAATTATGAATCATACACTATGAATTTTTCAAGCCATAATATTCCAATTCAAAATAAAAATAATCCTATATTTACGAGTAGGCTAATTGTTCATTCTCCTCACATACGACTAATGGGTGGACAAAAGCTAATCCGCTTCGTCGGTGATGGACCCACACGTGACAGAAATCTAGCCATGTGGAACCTTGTTGCTAAATATCAAACCATTTTACACCACCGCCACCCAACGGTTTATGTATGTAAGGGGATGCTGACCAATTACTGGTTGAAATTTACATGTAGATTTTTTTTAACAACTAAAATTTAACACCACCATCCTATATACGATTTAAATCCACAATTATTTAGTTGGAAAATACACGACTTTATCATCAGATTATCATCTTAAGGACAAAATTAGACCTAATAAATGCATTAAGATAAATTTAAACCAACATTTGGGGGAGGCCATGCGGCAAACCAAATTAGGCTTCGAAGCCGCTAGGCAACACCGTCGCCACCCCCGTGGTTTGCCTTTCCGGTTTCATTTTGCGGCTACTCCTTGCCGCTGAAACAAAAAGAACTCGACCATTCAACGGTCAAAAATTATAGCGGGATATTTAAAAATAATAATTATTTTTACTCAAACCTTCACCTTTTCAATTTCACTTCTCAATGGCTAATTTCTCAAATGATGATCTTGGTATATTTTTACTGCCCGACGATTTTGAGGACGATTTTTTGTCAAATGATAGTAGCTTAATTGTTTTCAAAGACGTCATTGAGCAAGCTGAAGCAGAAGACACGATAACATCGTCGAGCATTTCTAAAATAATCGTCAAACGTGATAGCGTAAAAGGTAACTAAATTCTTACGAAAGATTATTTTGTTGATGAACCAAATTACGATCACAATACATGCCACTATCTGTTTCATATGTCGAAACAATTGTTCTTAAGAATTGTTGGTGATTTGGAAGCACAATATCCTTGGTTTCGAGAGGGATATGACGGTAGGTTGAAAAAGAGTTTTACGGCAATACAAAAAGTTACATCTGTCGTGAAACAACTCATGAGCGGTAACACTCCCGACGAGGGCGACAGGTATCTACTGATGTTCGAAAGAACTTCGTGGGAATGCCTACATTTTTTCTACAACACTCTGAATAAAATGTACGGTGATGAGTTCTTGTGTAGGCCGACAAGCCACGATGTAGCGATTTTGTACCAAATACACATAGTAAAACACCACATTCCTGGGATGTTAGGTAACATCGATTGTACACATCTTGTTTGGAGGATGTGTCCCAAACCACTACGAGCCTAATATATGAGAGGTTGTCACCAATACCCAACGGTCATGGTCGAAGCGGTTGTGTCACAAGATTTATGGTTTTGACATGCGTATTGTGGTCTGCCTGGTTCACCCAACGCTATCAATGTTCTCCAAACATCTCCAATATTTCTCGCTCAACGGAATGGGACCACACCTAAGTGTCCATTTCAAGTGAATGGATATATATACACAAATGTGGATACTATCTAATCGACGGGATCTACCCTACTTAGTCAACGTTTGTGAAGATGTTTCCATATTCGGTCGGTCCGAATGAAAAGAAGTTCAAGAAATTGCAAAAAATGGCAAGAAAAGATGTGGAGCGTGCTTTTGGTGTGCTAAAGGGAAAATTGGGCATACTTAGGAGACCCATGCATGCTATGATTATAGAAAAGATTATTATTGTGACATATACGTGCGTGATACTGCACAACATGATCTTAAAGGACGACGAAAATGCTTTCTCATCGGTTCACATCCCAGATCCTGTAGGACTCGGTCGGTCCGAATGAAAAGAAGTTCAAGAAATTGCAATAAAGGGCAAGAAAAGATGTAGAGCGTGCTTTTGGTGTGCTAAAGGGAAAATTGGGCATACTTAGGAGACCCATGCGTGCTATGACTATAGAAAAGATTATTATTGTTACGTATACGTGTGTGATACTGCACAACATGATCTTAAAGGACGATGGAAATGCTTTCTCATCGGTTCATATCCCAGATCCTGTCGTCCTACCCGTTTTAGACAATGATACTCTTCGCGAGTTGATGGATCGAGATATGCATTTTCGACTTTGATGTGATCTTGTGGTCCATCTTGCAACTCTAAATCTACCATACCTCAAAGAGGAAGACGAGAAATAGTTTCTTTTTATATCTATATTTTTTTTCCTATTTTTAGTTGTTTTTTTTTCTATTTTTAGTTGTGTGTTTTTTTTTATTTCAATGTTATTTGTTTGTTTAATTTAAATTGTTCTTTAACGAAATACAAAATTTAATTACATTATTCTTTGAATTAAAAAATAAGTTTTAAGGTACTTGTAGTAGGCGTCACTGTGTTTTGCCCCATCTAAAGTACTTGAAGTTGAAAATGACATGTTAACATCTGATTGGATAGGGCTAGGGCAATATTTTAGGATGCCCCTTCCACCCTACTTATTAGTTGCAACCCTATGATTATTTTTACATGTTTATTCACACACACATGTAGTCTATCCACACACCCCTCAGTGTCGAGCTGTGGCCAGAGCGCGGCGTTTTGGTCCGGTTAACCAGACAAAGACTGACGGGTGTCTGACGGGTCTGTTGACCGGACCAAAACGCCGAGCTTTGGCCGCGTTCTGGTCCTGTCAACCAGACAAAGACTGACACCCGGCCAGTCTTTTGGCTGGTTGACAGGACCAGAACGCGGCCAAAGCTCGGCGTTTTGGTCAGGTCAACAGACCCGTCAGAAACCCGTCAGTCTTTTGTCTGGTTAACCGGACCAAAACGCCGCGCTCTGGCCACAGCTCGACACTAGGGGTGTGTAAATAGACAAAGGGGGTAGGTGGGGTGTGTGAATAGCAAGACCCTTATTTTTATTTTTACAGCTTCTCTTATTTCATCCAGACATCCACTTCCATGTTATTTGTAAAGGGTGTACCTATTGGCACACTCATTTCACTATATACACACCTAAAAAGGTGTTTTTTGTCTTATATGCACACACTGCAGTGTCGAACTGTGGCCAAAACGCGGCGTTTTGGTCTGGTTAATCAGAAAAAGACTGACGGGTCTGTTGACCGGACCAAAACGCCGAACTTTGGCAACGTTTTGGTCGTGTCAACCAGACAAAAGACTGACACCCGCTCTGGTTGACAGGACCAAAACGCTCCCAAAGCACGGCGTTTTGGTCCGGTCAACAGACCCGTCAGACATTCGTCAGTCTTTGTCTGGTTAACCTGACCAAAACGCCGCATTTTGGCCATAGTTCGACACTGCAGGGTGTGCATATAAAGACAAAAAACACCTTTTAAAGGTGACTATCTATACACAAAGTGTGTAGATAGTTTGGCCCTTTCTAAATTTCAATTATATCTTATTTCAAAATATTATTTTATACTTTTCAAATCTACACTACTAACTACTTGATATTTCGTTTATTCAATACATGTAATACATAAGCTTCTAACCTAATCAATGAATATACATATGTATTTCTTTGCTTATTGTGTACACAAATTGAAGTATTGCAAAATATATATGAGTCTCGTACTATTTACCAACAAGCTATTAAATCTAAAATTTGCATCACAATTCACCGATATAAATGAATACAACTAAAATCCCATTGGAAACTAGCAATACCTACAACTTGGGCCACCGAACTTTCATTACCATGCCAACCTTAATTTTGATCCACTTGAATTTGCTTGGTGGTAGTTATAGGAAATAATGGATTTTAATGAAACTATTAGTTATTGGCTGGTAACGGTCCTCACTTCAAAAATAACCAGTAGTGGTCTCACCTTTTTACATATTGTAAACTAATGGACCTTTGCTGACAGAATCTTAATTTCTTTTTGTCACCTTATTCTTTACGGTTTAGTAAAGGTGCATTGGTTTACAATATATGAAAATGTGTGACCACCACTGTTTATTTTTTATGTTGCGACCATTACCGGCCAACGACTGATAGTTAGGATTATTAAAATCCATTATTCCGTAGTTGTATTACGAGAACCTAATATCACGTGTAGTTTATACTATTTTTTACAGTCATATTGTATTGCAAAAGAATTTGTGATATATGCTTTTCCTTGAAGAGCTAGTCATTTAATTCGCGACATAAAGTAACTTAATTAGCTTTACAACGAGGGTTAGATTCTCGCTTGATGCAGTATTGACAGGCCGAGAGTTTAGTTGACACGTTTTCATCATTTAATGTAATTATTGTAGTAATGAGGAGCGTCTTACTGCTAGTCGAGGCTTTTCCAGACCATGAGACCATGATATGGTCCTCCAGACAATGTGTCGATCTTCTTTTGGATAATTAGAATTGTACTCCTCTTGTAAATAATGAAAAAGTCATCCTGCAGTTTACCCCAAATTTAGCAAATTTATTACAATTGGAATAACCTAAGGATGTCAAGCATTTTTGGGCAACGATTGGTTATTTAGGAACTTAATTTCCAAGGTGAGTACATGGAGTGTTTCCCAAACAAAGTACACCATAAATCCACTTATACATATTCGTTTAGTCTAATTGCCTAAATTCCTCAATATGTATACAAGTGGCCAGTTTATAACACATTAATCTATACTATATTATAAAGCATTTCCTTAAGTACTTTTTAAAATTTAAGAGGTACGAGTATAAATGCTTAGGATACAACACACAACGCATGTATTAATTATATTTGGGGGGTAACTTTGTCTTTTTACCACAAGGACTTCTTAAAAATTAATAGGTACAAGTTGAAATGTTTAGCATACAACCCAAAATGCATATATTAATTAGGTTTGAGGGGTAAATTTGTCTTTAAGCACCATGATAAGTTAATGAATCGTTACCCAACTTAATGAACATAAATCACTAGGTTTAACAATTAAGACAGTAAGTCTTTCTACATGCAAAAATTAATTAAATGAAAACTTAATACGTAAATTTAATATGAAAATTAATTAAATAATATGCTTTTGAATGCTTTGATTCGTTAACCAATTACCACCTTTTCATTGTTATAATTAGCATTTATGACATCTCAAGACTCAAAATATGAAAGGAACTGATAAGTCTAATAACCGATCAGATTTATGAAAATTATATGAAAATTAAACATCCTTATGTTAGCATTTAATAGCCATGATGAGCAACTCTTAAGTATATATATCACATCTCAATTTCATGACTACCCCCATTGCCATTCTGTTCGATGTTAATCACCATCACCACATTTGCAGTCTTCTTTCTAAATAAGCTCAACGTCATAGTTACAGAAATTACCACCGCTGTCACCCGAGATACTAGAAGATGGTGTCATAGACCACTTTCCCGACCGGCCCTAAAATGTGTAGTTGGGCTTTTGTCGGCCCCGCTTTCGGTTAGCCGATTTACACTTTGAGGACCAAGACCGAGTAGTAACAGCATAATAGACCACTTTCCCGACCGGCCGTAAAATGTGTCGTTGGGCTTTTTTCGGCCCCGCTTTCGGTTAGCCGATTTACACTTTGAGGACCGAGACCGAGTAGTAACGTACAACAGAATATCTTGAGTTGTAAATGAACTTCTACTCATCTTTTAATTCGTTTATACATCTCCATCTTCTGATATTATCTTCAGTATAGATGTAGGTATTATTTATTTCTGTTGTAGGATTATATTATTGAAAGAACATGACTACTATTTTACGCTTTGTTTTCTTATGATACTTCATCAATCCATCTTCTTATTACTTTAAGAGTAAATTGCTAAAATAGTCCCTAACGTTTGTTCACATTTGCTAGATCCATCCAAAAAAAGATTTTTTCTCATATGAACCACCGAGGTTTCAAAAAAGTTGTTAAATCCATCCAAACTTTAGGGACGATTTTAGCAATTTAATAAAACAAACTTTTTTTGGATGGATTTAGCAAATGTGAACAAACGTTAGGGACGATTTTAGCAATTTACTCTATTTTTTTATTTTCATCTTTTTATTATATCTCTTAATTAACATAAAATCTTTTTATTTTTTTATTTTCATCTTTTTATTAAATTTCTTATTTAACATAAAATCTACTAGTTTTTTTTTTGAACGGCGAATTCTACAACAGGCGATAGATTCGCACCTGTTTTTGCAGGCTCTCCACCCCACTCTGGCCAAGACTATGTTGTCTTAACCGGGCTTACGCTTGGCATCAGAGTTTGGCTTGGCGCTCCCCGACAAAATTTCCAGCCTACTGCCATATGCGAGTAGTTGCACCCTCCACAAGAGCCGAAAACTCTCTGGAGTAAATGCACTGTAATAGAAAACTCGGGTGTGCTCTGCGGGTTTCGAACCTGTGACCAGGCCTTCACCCACTTCATAATAAAGATTAATCATTTATATTTTACAATTATGAATACGGTTTTATATTTATAATCATCTAACCATCTAGCCAAGTCTTTTAAAATGTAAACATTTTACTCATTACTAATCCTTTAATAAAGTTAATTATACGACAAAATCTTTTCAACGGTTTAATTTGTTACCTGTTTAGCAAGAACGTGTATTTTATTTTATAAATGAACAAAAAAATACTGGGTGAAGGCCTGGTCACAGGTTCGAAACCCGCGGAGTAAACCCGAGTTTTCTATACAGTGCATTTACTCCAGAGAGTTTTCGGCTCTTGTGGAGGGTGCAACTACTCTCATATGGCAGTAGGCTGGAAATTTTGTCGGGGAGCGCCAAACCAAACTCTGATGCCAAGCGTGAGCCCGGTTAAGACAACATAGTCTTGGCCATAGTGGGGTGGAGGGCCTGCAAAAGCAGGTGCGAATCTATCGCTTGTTGTAGAAATTCTCCGTTCAAAAAAAAAAACTAGTAGATTTTATGTTAAATAAGAAATTTAATAAAAAAATGAAAATAAAAAAATAAATAGATTTTATGTTAATTAAGAGATATAATAAAAAGATGAAATAAAAAAATAGAGTAAAATGCTAAAATCGTCCCTGACGTTTGTTCACATTTGCTAAATCCATCCAAAAAAAGTTTGTTTTATTAAATTGCTAAAATCGTCCCTGAAGTTTGGATGGATTTAGCAACATTTTTGAAATCTTAGTGGTTCATATGAGAAAAAATCTTTTTTTGGATTGATCTAGCAAATGTGAACAAACGTTAGGGACTATTTTAGCAATTTACTCTTACTTTAACTACCTTTTATATTTCTATAATACATTTCTTATCACAATTTTTCTATCAATACACAACTGAAAATTTCCTTTGTGCATGTACGTTTTTTTATAAGTCGAGTCCGAGTTCAAGACAATTTTGATTATCTCATAACTATTCACATAGTAAGTAAATATACCTTTTGACGAATTTATTATTTATGACTTAGCCAAAATAATTAGTTTCGATAAAGGGGCTGAACTACCATAATCAGAAGATGAAACCTGTTCATTTAGTAGGTCTAAGATAAGAGTAATTTTTTTTAACAACTAGGTACATTAGAATGTCATGTTTTAAACTAACTTGGTTTTGTTATGTCTATGCCTCAAAACTGAACTCAAACTTAACCGAAACGCCCAATGCACACCCCTAAAATCACTAACCTAAGTGTTGTGTTCCCGCCACATTGTGCACACCCTTAAAATCACCAACCGAACTGTTGCGGTCCCCGCTGCAACGCGCGGGCACCCCACTATATTATATAACGTTTACAAATGAACTTATTTAAGATTTGTTTCTAGATGGGTTCATATCTTGTACAAGAAACTTGAGAACATATAGAATTGTATACTGGATCTTGGTGCCTCAATGGAGTATTATTGAACTTCACTTGCGAGCATTTGAACCTACACTATTTTTTTGGTGCAATCGCCATACCTAAATACCACATAATCTTACACTTGCAACAATTTGAACTCACACCACTTTTATGGGAGGCAAACATTATATCTAAATATCACCTAACTCTGCATTTGAAAGGATTTGAGGGAGTATTATTGTATTAACGTGTCCAACTTTCTTTTAAATCGAGTTGTGGTTGCAACTTCCAACTCTCATCTTGAAGATGTAAGTTATATTTTTTATAATTTGCTTGTTGATAGTAGTTTTAATAGTTCGTTCGGCTTTTAGGTAACTATAAAGTTTTTACATGAGTGCTTACACACACATCTATATATATAATAAACAAACAAGATGTGGGACACGTGTCCTTACATCGTGCAACCAATTGGATGTTTGGGCGGGAAAAAATAGGGAACTATTACATTTTCGCATTCGGATCCCGTATTGGGTATCCGTATTATGTTGTCTGACCCGATTATATAAAGAATGAAAAAAACCCTAACTCAATGAAACCTATCAATTCTCCAATCTAGATCGGCAGCTTTCAGTATTTTCTACGCGAGCTCACACAATCTTATCTTCGATTCGTTGATTCATGATCATCCTATATGATTCAAGGTTTGTATTCTTTATATTTGCATTCACTTATGATTTCTCCTATTTTTATTTCACATATCCTAAATCAGGTATTCAGCACCCATTGTTATGTTTAATGTATCTAGGGTTTACATCCGTTGATGGACTCCAATCTAGATCCCCAATACATTTCACTAACCACTAACCAGTACTTCAGTCTTCTTGATATGATTTTAAAACCATCGCACGAAAGGTGAGTAAACCCTAATTAAAATTTCGATCAGTGATTATCTTCGGTTCATTTCAATTTCTTTAGATATGTACTAACGAGTTTTTCAACAAAACTACCTCGATTTTGATGCAGATTTTGATACGGCTTGAAATAAATATTAAATTATAATGGCAAGTGCGGTAGATGCCGTTGGAGAACCGATTCCGACATCGGCAGTGATGATTCAGCGTCTAAGCTTATCACAGGTAGATGCACAGGCCAAAATATCACTTTTTTGAATAAATCTGCATTCGGTTTCTTACTTATATGCTATTTCTTTTATATCGCCTTTGTTTTTGTTGCTTCTGCTGTCTAGAATTCCAAGTTGAAGTTGCAGTTTCATGAATTTTTACTATGATATCTAACACTATGTTTTTGACCCACAATGTTGTTTACTCTGCAAATTTATTAGTTTCTTTTATTAACAGTTATAAGTTCTTTTTTATGTATAGGTGGCATCATAACGAACATGATGCAACCATTATATATGAACTTAATGAATAATTATATTTAAACAAAGTTGAGAATATTTGATTTGTTAAAAAAGTATTTATATCTCAGTTCCTTTTTGTTTACTAATCTATTTTAACACAAATCATGCATGACTTCTTTTTGAATTATAATTTTCCCTTACTATTATTTGCAGGTGTTTTTGAAATTTTATGAACTAGAGATTTGCCTTGAGAGAGGTTGGTACATATTAACTTGATACAAGTTTTTGATCAAGAAACTTTTGTTTTATGTAATTTTGACTATGGGTGTGAACCATGTTGGGTCGGTGGATTGAGTTGTTCAACCTGAACAGGAACCTTATATTTATTCGTGTGAAATCATTAACCTTGTCTTGGACACACTAAAAATCGTGTAACTTAAACGACCTTTTTAACTGGTTTATCTAAATGTGTCAAACAGGTTGGAAGGCAGTTATTATAATGTTTTAGTCAGGTTAGTGGGTTTTAAAAGAAGGGTTAAATGGGTTGGTGGCTTGACATGTATAACTAAAATGGTTAAAAAGGTCAATCCGAACACAACCTGTTTGATTAAACAGGTCAACCCAAGCATGACCCATTCGTGTCGTATAATAGATGTAATGTAATTTGTTATATAATTCTAATATAAATTGTAAATCTCATAATAATGGCATTCTTATTTAAAAAATTTCAAACGTAATAAACAAGGATATTGAATCTACCCAATTTAAAATGTAACCGACAATCATTTCTGTAAATAAACTTGATTGATGGTCTTTTTGAAACTTCCAAAATTAGTTAACAATCATTCCAAAACATCGACGTTATGTACTCTATAAATTAGTTTATGTTTATTAACATTTACCATTTTATACCAGTTCAATGGAGAACAATAAGATTACTATGTTCCGGTCACTCGATGCTCACTCAACTAACTACACCATCAAGGCCAAGATCATATCATTGTGGCATAAAAAAATGAATGGTGATGATAAGCAAATATATCGAGTTGATATGTTGTTGATGGATGAGGAGGTTACATTTTTTTGTTTTTTATTGAAACTTCATAATAATTTCTTATACATTATTGGTTATGCATGTTGATGAACTTAAATACATTATATATTATTGATTTCAGGGTTCATTTATTCAATGTAGCTGTTTGAACAAACTTTTCAAACGGTTCCTCAAGCATTTGGTTGTTGATGACTGTTTATTGATTCACAAACCATCACTTGCAAAAGATACTACAAAGATAAAGGTTACGGGAAAAGATCAGAAGCTATCTTTGTATCCATTCAGTTCTGTTCTGAAAATAGATAATTGGTCTGGGCCTCGCTACTTTTTTCGTTTCACTGATTTTAAATCTGTCTTGACCAAAAAAGTTCCAGCTAATACTCCAATAGGTATGGATTATGCACCAGTTTTATATAACTGTTTTCTAAGTTTATCGAAAATATGTTATACCTTTTTAAATCAGTGAAACGTCTATTATACTAATACATTGTTATGTTTTGTAGATTTTGTTGGTTATGTGGTTGTCTCTTATCCTATTGAGGATGTGGATAAAAAGGATGGCACTAAAGCCAAACGAATGAACCTAACTCTCAAAGATCTCCAGTAGTCACTTTAAATACATTATATATATTATATATATATATATATATATATATATAGATTTCATATTGTATATGTTTGGATTTAAAAATTTAAAATATTTATTGTACAGTGATACCAAGATTGGTCTTACATTATGGGAAAACTATGCAATCGAGATGTCTGAGTACATGAATGTGTATTTTGAAAATATGTCGATTACGTTAGATTGATACACACATATGGCAAGTAATCAACAAAAGTTTTGGACATTAATCTTAAATATTGAATAAGTAGATTTCGCGTCTGGTTATCTTTATAAGTTTACGCATGGTTTCTTAAGCGTGTAAATGTTTTCATACACCTAATGAACTTTATTTTGGTTCGTCTCTTTTGTTAGGGAAGTTGAATGATATATTAATAAAAAGGGTTGGGATTGATCTTTACTTGTTCGGCGGTTTGCTCACAATGTGGTTTTGTGCATACCATGTGTTCGACGAAATGCCAATGTGGTTTTAACATTTTTTTATGTCAAATGTTTTATTATATAATCCAACTCACAAATCAGCTTCTAAGAAATCATGTTCTATATATTTTTTATGTAAATATTACGTTAACTTAAGTGTAGTTTAATTACTTTTTTATTGTGATGTTGTAATCAAAATGGCATAGCTTATCTCCAGCCTTTAAAATTTCTAACTCTTGAAATATTGAATATGGACACTAATGGTATGGATACCGGTTACTGAATTACCCGAAAAGTACTGATTCGAGACATTTTCTCGGAATCGGTTTGGTACCGGTATTTATCGGTTTTTCCCTCCACATATTGGTCCGTACCAGTACCGAACCATACCGCATCGGGTATTTTCGATATTGGTACGGGTACCCATTTTTTGGAATTTTTGGTACCGGTACCTGTTGGTACCGAGCTCATCCCTAATGAAACATATATCTACTCATTTATCTAATTTGTTTCCCTTGTATACCTGTATGAATAATTATTGGGTATAATGGTTCAATATTTGTAATTCATTGTCTTATTTGCAGATTGTTGCAACCTTTTCCATCCATGTTAAATAAAGAACGTTTTATTTGATGATGTAGCCAACAGTTAAATAAGGTAAAACCTTGGGTGTAGATCTCGCTTTTGAAATGGATGTTATGAAATTGGATTTAACACTAGTAATTTCAGATGCTAAATTCTCAAAGGAAAGGTATGTGATTTCATACGCCTAATGTTTTCATGCATTTTTTGTTTTTCTTAGATAATTTTCATTTATTTTATGAACACACAACAGTTTGATAATATTTATGCGCAGAAACTGATTCATATTTCTTTGAATGTAGTCTTGAAACAACTCGTCATGTGTCTGTGATTACAGTTACTTTATCAAAGAAGGAGCTTGATTTGTCATCTGTCGGGTAAGATAGAGCTGTCTGCTGGTTTTGATTTGGCTTCTATGGATTCGGTTTCGAAGTGTGTTGTATGTTTTAGAGTTAATTGAGAAGAATGCATATTAAGTGTTTGTAGAATGCCTGAGTGAATATGATGTGTGATTTTGAGTTTAGATGTGAGTTAGGTGTTTTAATTCGATTGTTTAGAGTCCATGTTTAGTGTTTGCATAATTGCCTAGGTGAAAATGATGTTTGATTTTGAGGTTCGATCTTGGTTTTAAAAAGCGAGAGGTGCACAAAAGCGCGCTTTGTGGAAAACCCAAATATTGTGCTTTTCTTGCGCTTTTTGGAAAAGGTGCTTCTCGGGTGACGTGAGGCGCTGAGGCCTGCACATGCGTGCTTTTTAAAACCTAGGGTTTGATGTTTATTGAATGTTTTATATGACTATATGTGTGGATTGCAATGACGGTAGACAAAAACCAGCTATGATTTATCATGATCAGTTGTTAAATGTCCGGTCTTTGAACAACAACGATCGAACGTCTGATCTGAATAGTAAAAACCCTTATCAGAGCACTAGAATTCAGTTACAACAACAGAAGAATCCAGATTCTGCTTTATATTCAAGCACCGCCTTCTGCTCGACCACTGGCAGGACTGCTCAAACTGCTCCTAAAAGCGAGATACCTGCTAGGGTTTATGGAACAAGGAATTCTGCTGGTTCTCAGTTTGTTCAGGTTCCTTCGAGCCAACATCAGCATGCAAAGTTGCTAGGAGACAAATAAGGTGGTATTTTCTTGCCAACGTGCTGGTACTCTTGGTTCACTTTTTTACTTTTGAAATTGTTATTATTATCATTATTGTCCCTAATTTATTCACATCCAATATTACCTGAAATTAATCATAAGTTTCAAGACGCTAATGACAAATCATAATTTTGTGGGCTGCAGGTAAGTGATAATTCGAGTAGATGCAAATCATATGGTGCCTCGCCTATTCAACTTTTTCATGTACACACTTCAACTATATTCTACATGTTCTTATTGTCAAAAGGTTATAGGAAAATTGACTATTAGTTAAACACTTTCCTTTCTCATGGGGCAAAGCGAGTAGAAGTTTTTGGGTTTTAATCATGTACAGTGTTTAAAATAATATGCGGATGTTCACCTGATGAAAATACATTTTACTGAGACGATGAACCGCGTGATATGGGGGTATTTCTTTCTTAAGGATGAACAAGATAGCCTCTGATGACAGGTCATATTAGTCAACTATTTCAACCATAAAAATTAATATTTCTACTTTAGAAATAGTGAATCTGAATGGGACATTTCAACTAATAGGAAGTTTGGAAGGTCTCACGTCATGGTAAAACCAATTCCAAACACCCCCCTCGCGCTTTATTTCAAGACACTTTGGTAAATATAACTGAACATAATTTGTCAGGTGATGGCCTGATAGGTTGCATATAGAATTAGCCAGACTCAAGTTGATACATTCTCATGAGCAGACTTATACACAAAGGTTAGTTATGCTACATGCTACCCCTACAGTTGTGAAACAAGTTCCCATTTGACTTTTGAGGTAATACTTATCACTTTTGCACTTTATATATGACAAAACCAATTATTTGAAAAAAAAAATCTTCGTTGAAGAACACAATTTCTTTTTATTCATAAAGGTGATAGATTCGCTAAAGACAGCCTCATGCTTAATATAGAGAAATTCCATGAACGAATTCCATCTATACCTTCTGAGCTAAAAAGATGTTCGTATGTATCACATCTGAATATTTTCACCATTTCTTACTTAACTATAGTCGTTCTCAAGATCGGTTCAATATAGTGATAGCACATAAATTTAAGGAGATCTACAATTTTGCATTCGCCTGGGCAAAGGAGAGGTATGTAGCTAACTTATTCCATTAGGTTTTTCTTTTATTATCTTTCCTAAAGCTTTTCATTTTGGTGAGTTAGTTAACGGGTCAAATATCTATGATAATTTGGGTTCCATTCTTTGATTTATTTAATTCAATCTGATAAAAGATAGTATTGCATGATGGTGAACCGTGAACCCCATTTAAAAAAGGTAAGCGATTTGGGCTTTTGAGCAACAAGGTGGGTTAAAATGGGTTAGGTGTAACATAGGTTAAGCAACTTGGGCTTTTGAGCAAAAAAAAATTGTCTTGCGTGAATACATGAATGAGATGAATGTACAATATGGTTTACAATTATGTGCAGCACTTAATTTGTTTAACATATTTTCACATAATTAAAGTTATTCCTTAATTTATTGAATTTCTTAATTTATCCTTAAGTAAATTTACAATGCAGACAATTCTATGAATCTCGGGTTCACTTACAATGTTCTTACGCATTTGTTATCTAGATTATGGGTTATTATTTTTATTATTGTTATTGTTATTGTTATTACTACTACTATTACTATTAGTTATTATTATTTTTTTTGCAGTTTGCATCGGTTCTCCGGTTGATGTTGTAGTGATGAAGTATTCTACAAGAATGGAGGGCCGCTTTCAACTCATCTAAGGTTTTATGTGTGCCCTATAAAGCACAACCCATTTCATTCATTAATATGACTTTGTATTTTATTTTTTATACACTTTAGATTTATATAATTTAAAATGATTTCAAAGGTATGGCTTATCAGATGAAATAATTTCTCAAATGGGTCAACCAAACATGCCCGTTTCGACCCTAGCATGTCTTAATATGTTACCCATCATAACCATCCTGCTACCTCTAGCATGAACGTTTATATTGAAATATGAAGATATTTTTTAGAGTTAATAGCCAAAATGGTCCCTGAGGTTTGCTCACTTTTGCCACTTTAGTTCAAAATTCAAATTTTTTAAATCTGGGTCCCTGAGGTTTGCGTTTTTTTTGCCATTTTAGTCCAAATTTCAAAAAAGTCAAATTTTGTCAATTTTTTTATTGAATTTTGTCTTTATCCTTATTTCTCACAAGGGCAAAATTGTCATTCTATATTACTATAAAGCAATTTATATTAAAGAAAATAAAAAAAACCCTTAAAAGCCCTCTATCGATCAAAAACCCTCACTTTCCCCCCATCATCTTCTTCCTCACCCGCGACACCATCAAACCACCACCTCCGACAGAAAGAAAGAAGCTTACAACAGCAATGGTAGTGATTTCAGATGCAAGCAAATAAACAAAAAATGCAAATTAAAATTTCCGACCCGTGAAGTTCATATTTGTCAATTACGTTAAAATATATCTTAATTACGTGTTAGGATCAAACTGATTTCGGGTTAAGACAGGTTCGGAGCAAAATGAGTTCAGTTCAATTAAATAATTATTAATTAAGTTCGAGTCAATATGGGTTTGGAGCAAAATAAGTTCGGGTCAAACGGGTGGTTTTTTTGAAAAAAAAAAGACAAAAAAAAAACTTTAAAGTTTTGAGCACCTATCTTTATGTATGATAATTTTGTCGAAGAAATGGGTATTGAGAAACAGTTTGATGTTATAGATTACTAAACTCTTCTTCACTAACTTTGATACAAGGGATATCTGTTTAAGAACTTCTATGGTTTAAAAGTTACATGTTTGGATTCTTATTGCCTGAAACCTAATCTTAAATTTAACCCAAATTGACTTGAAATGTTATATGCTTAATTACAATTCTAACAATATAAAGTTCCTAAGAAATTTAATATATTACTTATGATATATTTTTAGAGGTAGAGGATCCTGTAAATTAATTCAGAAGTGTGAGAAGTGTATTAAAACACTATATATAACACTATATAACACCATATAAACACAGTATAACACTATGTAACACCATATAACACTATGTAACACTATATAACAAATATAACACTATATTTTGTCTGATAGCATGTCTATGATAGATGTATAGTGTTATATATTGTTATATAGTGTTATAAGTGTTACATAGTGTTATATGGTGTTACATAGTGTTATACGGTGTTTATATGGTATTATATAGAGTTATAATACACTTCTCACACTTATGAATTAATGTACACTATCCCTACCCTATTTTTAGATTATATAGTATATTAATATCTTGATTCTTGATGCCGGTAAAGAGATATGAGATCATTTTCGAGTAATCTGCCGGCCATCACCTAATATCAAACCCTTAGAATTTCCTACACCCCAACCAATCTTTCTCCTTGGGTTCGGAGTTTTTAAGCCATCCAAGTAATCATAAAACCATTTTTTCAGATTCGGCATTAGGTGATTGCTACTCTCATTTTATATAATGGAGAAGAAGGCATTCACTAAACTTTTTAGCAAATTTACACAGTCCAGGTTGACGTCTACAACTCTTCCAACTCCAAGTAACGTCAAGGATTCGGAGAAAGTTAGCAAGAAAGAGACTTAGCTCCTATCTCTATGAATTCAAAGCAGTTTTTTTGATTTTTACGTTTTAAACATTGGTTTTTTTTTTTTTTTTTTTTGAATATTTCAGTTTGTTTGACGTGGTTGTTTGATCTTTATACGCTTTTTTTTTTATATATATGAATAAATCTATTCTTTTTTAACCAATATTTTTTTCTTTTTAACTTAATCAGCTTATCATTTGTCGTGTAAGGATTTCATCACGTTGTTTACAATCTGTTTATGAATTTTATTTGTTGAAAATTCAAGTAAAGCATAATATAATATAATTTAAAAACAAACAATATAACATTTTGTATCGGTTTATGAAACATTTTTTAACTGAGATCTCATTAAAAATTAAAGGTAATAAGCTTTACACGAAAACTATGAATACACATGGAGATAAAGTTACGATACTGATGAAACAGAACAAATAAATTACTGTGGGAAGGGAAAGAAGATACTAACGAGTTTCAAAATGTTGTTTATGTACCTTTTATTATTGTAAACTAATTTTTCCTAACCCGGGATGTTCCCGGGTGATAGCCTAGTATATTTTATATATGTATATAGAGAGTCAAGAAACCGGTGGAGACAAATTGATAATTTAAATGTTGTGAAGATGAGATAGTGGGTCAATTGTTACGTGTTTCCGGTGGTTCTACGGTCGTTACCATGAGGCAGGCCGTACGCGGTCGCGGCTTTTGTTTGACAAACAAATAGTCAACTATCCTTCATGTTGTAGTTTGATATATATTTATTACAAGTCAAACTTAATTCTCTGCTTAAAAAATAAAATATACCATCTAGATTTTATATAGAGTTAATAGCCAAAATGGTCCCTGAGGTTTGCTCAGTTTTGCCACTTTAGTCCAAATCCCAAATTTGTTAAATCTGGGTCCCTGAGGTTTGCATTTTTTTGCCATTTTAGTCCAAATTTCAAAAAAGTCAATTTTTGTCAGGATTTCTTACTGATTTTTGTCCTTTTCCTCATTTCTCCTAGGGGCAAAATTGTCATTTTGGATTATTATAAAGTAATTTATATTAAAAAAATCAATTATATAATATATATATATATATACACCCACACAGATACACATCATCATCAACATATCTCTCTCTCTCAACATGTCACTGCTCTCTCTCTCTAAACTACGACCACCGCCACCGTCAAGACCATCATCATCAACATCGCCAACACCACCGTCTCTCTCTTCTCTCAATCTCACCACCGCCATTGTCTCCACCATCTTGACAATCGATGAATTTCGGTCAATGAGACGGCCGACCACCACCACCACCACCACTGTCTGGTGGTGGTGCGATGACGAAGCGAAGAGGGAGAAGCAGAGATGAGTAACGGAGAAGAGAGAGAGAACGATTCATCTGCAACAATCCGCCGACGGCACCACATCTGCATCCCCTAGATCTACTACCACCGCTAGCACCACCGCTACAATCCAGAATCTTCCAACTCAGTAGAGAATTAGGTCACAAATCTGACGGCGAAACAATCCAGTGGTTGTTTCAGCAGGCGGAACCCTCAATCCTATGAGTTTCTTTTCAATTTTGGGTAATCATAATCAGAATCAGGATCATCATCAACAGCAGCAGCTTCCGGGTTTGGAACTCGGGCTTTCGCAAGATGGTAGTATGGGGGTTTTGAATCAGATTTATCAAATGGGTCAAGCTAGAATGCATCAACAACAACAGGCTTCAAAGGATGATGATTCTCTTGTTCAGAGGGCCGATAGAAGTTTTAGATGAGTTGTTTCAGATTGTGACTTGTGATGGGATTGAAACCCTAATCTTTTAGGTTAATTGGATTAAGGGGTTTCTGTTTTGTGTTGTGCAATTTGCCTGAAACCACTACTACTGTTGATGTGGTGGTGTTAATGGAGGGGGGAGGAGGTGGCAGTGGTGTTAATGAAGATCTGAGTTTTGGTCATCTAGAATTTATGGGTTTTGGTCATCTTCATCTGGGTTTTGGTCATCTGGAATTTATGAAGGTCTGAGAGGGAGAGAGAATAGAGAGACAGAGGATATGTTATAATAAAGATATATTGACCAAAATGCCCCTGCACAAAAAGACAAAACAATCAGATTTTAACAGTAAAAAAAGGGGTTTTTGAAATTTGGACTAAAATGGCAACAAAATGCAAACCTCAGGGACCCAGATTTAACAAATTTGGATTTTGGACTAAAGTGGCAAAAGTGAGCAAACCTCAGGGACCATTTTGGCTATTAACTCTTTTATATATTATTTAAGACTTGTTTTATTAACTTTTTTGAATGGCTTTTCGACCATAGTTTACCTTTTGGGCTTACAATGGCATTATTTAAGTGATTAATTTTTTATATAGATATTTAATCAATAATTACATTTCTTTTAGAGATTATATGATTTCAAACATTATATGTTGTAGATTTGTTTTTTGTTACTTTTATTCTATAGATAAAAGGTAATGAAGTTTTTTTTTCTTTCTAAAGTTTAGAATTACAAAGCATTATAACTTTATAAAGAAATGGACAAGCTACATATATTTCATAAAAATGAATACAATAAACAAAATATTTTTTATGTATTGGTCTTTTCCAGTTACATATTCTAACAATTTTTCTAATTACAAATTTTGTCCTTAGATTACGAATATAAATAATAAATTATCAAATTAAAATAAATATGCTGTTCATGATTATTGATATACCAATCTGCTAGAATCTAATATATACTTTTTTATAAGCTCTAAAATTTAAGATAAAACACCAAATCACTTTAAAATACCTTTTTATAAAGTTATAAAAATGAACAGATAAAACAGGTAAACTCTTTGAGAACCCACATATTTCTCTAGAGCATGACCCTAACTAAATCGCTAAAATTAAATCCAAATCGACGTATTTCATGCTGGATTCATCTTGTATCAAATATACTCAGACACAATGTTTATAGGTTTTGTTGACAAATTGCAAAAAAATGTAGTTGAAAGTCAAAATAGACTCGTTCTTGCTTATTCAAAAGTCCCCATTGAAAATTTGAAAGAAAACAAAAAGTTCCATTGTTAGTTTACTTTTTCAACTGCCCCTTTTGTCCCTACTCCCCACCACCCAACTTCGAGTCTTCAATAAATCATAAATGTTGCTCTTTGTTGCGACTCCCTTTCCTTCGTTTTAGCAATTTTTATATGAATAAACTATGTGATTACATATTTTTATATTTTTGAAGTATGTACTCGAACCTATAGGTACACAATTTAGGATTAACTACAACTATTTGATTAAAAAATCATCAGCCCGCCTTAAAACGAGACAATCATTAATCATTAGTGATTTATTACCGGTCTTTATCAGTTTTGTCTAGCTAGCTCAAAACAACGGATTATCATTAGTAGTCATAGCCAAAGAGATGACACTAATGGTTCACAGTTATTCAGTTAAATAAATTTTGTTTTCAAAGGCTTTGTCTAAATAAATAATACTTTTTTCGTTAGCATGGGTCTAACCCACTTAGAAGAGTCATATGCCTCTAAAAGGAGAGGTCCAGCTTCAAACCTGAACAAAAAAGAATAATTTAGGATTAACAGAGTAGGAGAATGTTTTGCCGTTAAATAATAATGACAATAATAAAAATAATGATGATGATGATGATGATGATGTCAAATCTGTGGTTTATATGAAGTAACAATGTACTTTTCCATTTGCAATAAAATAAAATATGATATATAATTTTTGTTTATATGTTTTCATCAGTTACAAATTAGTCCCTGTGGTTTTTGTTTTTATAAGTAAAGGATCTTTTTGTTATTTCATAGAAATCTAACACAAAAACTAACATATGTTAGTCTTAATACCCTAAGTTGTTACAAAATTGAAAGTTGATATTCCAGTGTGTTACTTTAAACTATTAGCACCTGGTATTATTGTTACTTTATATAAACCACATGGACTAACCATGTAATTAATTCAATAATACATCTTAAATTAAAAACGATTTACCCAATTTAAATTCATTGGACTAGACTATATTTGTAGCATCTTGATAATTCGCTAAATCCATTTAAGGTAATTAATAGGTTTTTTTAACAGCAGATAATTAAATTCTTATATGAAAACCGATAACTAATAGGCGAATATGGACATTTTCTACCTATAATATTCTCCGGTATGGAAGTCAAAATAAACCATTACTTTTCTTAGCAAAAAATAACAAGTTGCTTTTATTAGTAAGCTCATACCGGCATGCCACATATTCAACACGTAGTTCTTTGGTCTAATTCTAACATGTGAGGTGCTCCGTTTTAAATTCTTTATATCTTTTATAATTTTCTTTTGATTGTTAAAAATGATTAGTAATATATCTTTTATAATTTTCTTTTGACTGTTAAAAATGATTAGTAATATATAAGTATAGATATACAAATTTAATAAGCTCCAAGTACTTTTCATTTTTTTTTGGTTGCTCATGTGGGTATAACTTGCATTATATTAGTTGTTTAATTTATATTTAACCTGTCAAAGGATCAAGATTGGTTTTTTTATTAACAAAAAAGTACATATAGTAAATTAAATATAAATACTTAGACCAAGACCGTGTATATGAAGATATACAATACATCACTTTCCAATTAAATGTTAATGTTAATCCATAGCCATTAGCCACCTTGATTCGGTACAGTAGTTTTGGCTCCATTGCTATCTTAACACGCAAAAGAAAATGTCTTACAATATATAATACAAACGGAAACGTTTATTTTATTTTATAGGATTTTACTTTTATTTGTCTTAGACTTTTATTTAATTTTATAGCATTTTACATTTATTTGTCTTAGAAAATGTAACATTTTCTATTTCAGTTAATTCAATTTAGTTTTATATAAATCTTCTTGAGTGCCTTTTCAAGAGGTAAAGGGTTTCACTCGTAGGATAATTACCGACGGATATCGTCAAAGCACATTCCAATGTTTTTATTTTATTTTTATTTTTTTAAATTTAACACATAAGTGCCTTTCCCAACCTTATACAGGTTTGTTACTGACCAACTGTCCGTGGTATAGTATACCGTAAAATTCGAGCAATTTACAGAAACAATATTCTTCCTTAAATAGTTAACTTGCTATAATAAATTCCTAACTTTTGCCGTTAATATATTGACCAATATCATGGGAAATGCCATTGGTAATGTTATATATAAATACCAATCTCAGTTTGTTACTAAAAATAGCAAACTCAGTTTTTATTAAAAATATTTGACGTTGTATCCGCCATAAATCTTAAACCTATCAATGAAAAACTCACGGTGTTTAAAAACATGGAAGAGAGCTAATCTCCATCTATTACTTTGCCATCAGAGTTTGTGGGTACATTCGTGATGATAGGAAAGCTTTGTCAGGATGGTCACGTCTTGCCTTCGTAGTTTGTGGGCACACATGTAGAAATTTCGATATATATATATATATATAGGGTAAGGTTCATGCGAGAACCACCTTTATTGCGAGAACCGCGAGAACCAATGTGAACACAACCTAAAATAGCTAAAAAAACCTAACCCCCACCCCCCCCCCCCCCCCCCCCCCCAAAAACCTAAACCCCCCCACCCCCCCCCCCCCCCCCCACCCAAAAAACCTAAACCCCCCTCCCCCACCCCCCAAAAACCTAAACCCCCCCCCCCCCCCCCCCCCCCCCCCAGCTAAAAGGCTAAAAACTAAACCCCAAAAAAATCTAAAAAAATCAAAAAAAAAAAATCTAAATTTTTTTTTTTGATTTTTTAAATATTTTTTATGTTAAAATCGCTACTTTTAGAAGCCAAAAAAAAAAAAAAAAAATTTTTTTAAATTTTTTTTTTTTTTTTTTGCTGCGAAAAGTAACGATTTTGTTATAAAGAATATTAAAAAAAAAAAAAATTTTTTTGTGTGATTTTTAGCTATTTTTAGGCATTTTTGGTTGCGTTCACATTGGTTCTCGCGGTTCTCGCAATAAGAGGTGGTTCCTAACGGATCTTTGTCCTATATATATATATATATGGGACCGCTAAAATGAGAACCACCTCGAGTTATAAGAACCGTTAGAACTACACCGTACGAGGCGAGGTGGACCAAATTTTTTTTTTCATAAACGTAGATGCATGTATTATAAACACATTTGTAAAAAAAATTCAAAAAAAAAATGTCGTGTGTGTAGTTTTGAGCACCACAAGTGTGTGTTTACGGGTACCGTAAATTTTACGGTACCCGTAAACACAAACTTGTGGTGCTCAAAAACTTTTTTTTTTGAATTTTTTTTACAAATGTGTTTATAATACACGCATCTACGTTTGTGAAAAAAAAAATTGGTCCACCTCGCCCCGTACGGTGTAGTTCTCACGGTTCTTACAACTCAAGGTGGTTCTCATTTTAGCGGACCCATATATATATATATATGTATATGTTCGGTATGTGTATGTATGTTTGTATATTGGTATTTATCTTGGTTTGTTATGAGCTATTTGTGGCTTATAGTTTATTTACATACTTAGTTTATTTGTTAATAATAACTAGTATTTTACCTGGGTGTGCGTTGAAGCCGCCACGAGTTGCAACACGTTAAACTATATAGGCTAAAACACTTTTAAATTTTATTAGAAAAAAAACAGATGGACCAGATTTACGAACCGAGTAATGTTATAATTAATTTGGAATTTAATTAAAAATATTAAAAAAAGTTTTATCAGAAAAAACAGACGGATCGGTTACGAATCGGGTAACACTATAATTAACTTTGAATTTAATTTAAAATATAAATATATTAAAACAACATAAGACCACCCGTAGTGGCTGCCCAAAGGGGCGTTTTTTGTGCTCAATATCGCCCAATCACGCCGAAGGGCCACTACGCATGGGCGTGTTTGGTGTTTTTTTTTTTGTTATGGCGTGTTATAAATCACGCCGGTGGGGCTTTTTCTTGGCCAATCACATTTGAGCTTCCTTTTTTTGATCAATAAGATTTTTTAAATGTTTTTTATTTTATTTTATTACAAACATAATGCCCCACAATCCTCACATCCTCACTACACCCCTTTTGTAAAAACGCCCAATAATGCCCCATTGCTGACTGGGCTGCCACATGGCACAAAACGACCTAGGGTGAGACATTATTCACCCCAACGATTACGCATGGTCTAATAAGTGACCTAACAACATCTAAAACCCCCAAATCGACTAAAACTTACACCAAATTACATCAATTTCAGATAAAACCACCAATAACTACAAACCTTGTGAGTCTTCCCATTGAGTTCCTGAGTTGCGGCCGGATAGGCCACCGGAAATAATTGAGAAAAAAAGTTGATTGGAACATATAAAAGAAATGCAACGTCACAAAACTCACCAACCTTTGCTTTTGAACCTACCGATTTTTCAACTATTTGAATATAGACATAGACATTACATACGTACAAGGAATATTTCAAGGGGGGAAATCTAAATCCATTGTTGACTAACATTAAACTATTCAAAACACGCATTATGCTGGCAAATATATGTACATTCATATGTGTCATATAATAAAATTATACTATTCTTTTATTATTCAATTTCCTATAATTGTTGCACATATTTTAATTAGGCCCTAACTATCTGCACACCCAGTTTGCCTATCTGCACACTTAGGGTTTACCTACGCAGCATATCGGTCAATACGCAGCGTATAGGGTTAACCATATACGCTGCGTATTGACCTATACTCAGCGTATATAAACCATGGATCTCAGTGCCTAATAACCAATCATTGCACAGAAAACAAAGTTTATATACGCTGCGTATAGCTCTCTACGCAGCGTATATAAACCATTAGACTTTTTTGGGTCATTTTGGTAGGTTTGAGGGATCATTTTTTTACAAAGTTTATATACGCTGCGTATTGACCTATACTCAGCGTATATAAAGGTCTGAAAATGTCATTTATACCCTTGTATTGAGGCTATACGAAGCCAAATACAAGGGTAGTTGTGTCATTTTTGTCTTATACGCTGCGTAGTGACCTCTAAGGAGCGTATATAAAGCTCCATTTTTGTATTTTTTTTGTGTATTCCTTTGTTTATTTATAAAAAAAAGTAAATTAATTGTGTGTATTTTGGGGTATTTCCATGTTTATTTATAAAAAAACAATATTATTAAAAATAATACAAATATTATGAATTATAAGAATTAAAAATAACACAAATATTAGGTCCCGTATTGACCTCGTATAAGCCTATAAGTGTGATATCGTGTCGTATAGGTCACGTATTGACCTCGTATAAGCCTATAAGTGTGATACCGAATCATATAGCGTCGTATAGGTCATGTATTGAACTCGTATAAGCCTATAAGTGTGATATCGTATCGTATAACGTAGTATAGGTCACGTATTGACCTCGTATAAGCCTATAAGTGTGATATCGTATCGTATAGCGTCGTATAGGTCACGTATTGACCTCGTATAAGCCTATAAGTGTGATATCGTATCGTATAGCGTCGTATAGGTCACGTATTGACCTCGTATAAGCCTATAAGTGTGATATCGTGTCGTATAGCGTCGTATAGGTCATGTATTGACCTCGTATAAGCCTATAAGTGTGATATCGTATCGTATAGGTGTGGTTTAGATCCCGTCTAATCCTATATGCATATACAAGACCTATAGGAAACCTATACGAGACTTATACTACACTATACGATACGATACGATACTATACAATAACACCCGTATAGGCCTCTATACGAGACTTATATACTATACACTATACGATACGATATGATGCAATACGATACGATACGATGCAATACGATAAGATAATTTAATTTAAACGATAACAATATAATATATTTGTATTATTTACGAATAATATTGTTTTTTTATAAATAATTTTCTTTTTTTTTATGAATAAACAAAGGAATACGATAATTTAATTTAAACGATAACAAAACAATATATTTGTATTATTTACCAATAATATTGTTTTTTTATACATAATTTTCTTTTTTAATTTTTATAATTCATAATATTTATATAATTTTTTATTTTTATAATTTATATTTGTATTATTTACCAATAATATTGTTTTTTTATAAATAATTTTCTTTTTTTTATAAATAAGCAAAGGAATACACAATAAAAAATACAAAAATGGAGCTTTATATACGCTCCTTAGAGGTCCCTACGCAGCGTATGAGACAAAAATGACACAACTACCCTTGTATTTGGCTTCGTATAGCCTCAACACAAGGGTATAAAAGACATTTTCAAACCTTTATATACGCTGCTTAGAGGTCAATACGCAGCTTATTTAAACTTTGTGAAAAAATGATCCCTCAAACCTCTCAAAATGACCCAAAAAAATCTAATGGTTTATATACGCTGCGTATAGACCAATACGCAGCGTATATGACCCTTGTTTTCTGTGCAATGATTGGTTATCAGGCACTGAGATCCATGGTTTATCTACGCAGCGTATTGGTCAATACGCAGCGTATAGGGTTAACCGAATACGCTGCGTATTGACCAATACGCTGCGTAGGTAAACCCTAATTTTGCTAGGGTTTGGTGTGCCAATAGGCACACCCTTTAATTAATGCCTTTTTTAACATATATTACACTTCTAAATACATTAGCTATTGTTACTAAGGTGGTGTTTGTTTACTTATAAGTTATACACTTACTTTAAGAATTTAATGGATTTTATAAGTCTATCTAATACAGTCAACATTCAACCTTTATGCAAGATCACACGACTTTCTCTCTCAAAATCTGCACGTACTCTCTCTCTAGATTTCGTTCTCAAGCAGTTGACATTGATGAAAACTGTCCTTTTGCGTGCCAGTCACGTCTCCAATGTTTTGTTTAGAAAATTTCCAACCCATTGTCGATCATCTTCATGCATACACACATCTATATATATATATGCCATTGGCCCCCATCCATTCTCCTACTTAACCATTTCATTTTCTTTAAAACCCGATCAAGAAACTCTAAAAGAAACCTCTCATGGCATCCTTTTCGTCTTTCAACGCTGCACGCGTCTCACACAAATTCATCCTTGTTCTCGTCCTCCTCACCATCCTTCTTGTCGGTCCAAGCGCCGCTACTAGCCGTGCATACACAACGATGCAGCCAAAGCACCACCAGAAGAAGTATGATGCCGGTTTAAACAACCCTGATTCGCTTCGCACTATGCTACCCAAAGGGACGCCTGTCCCACCTTCTGGTCCTTCAAAAAGGCACAACTCAGTGGTCAATTCTATACCTCATAATTGATCTGTTCATATAAACGTTCTCTTTTGTATACTTTCTTGTTGAAAACAGTTTCGAAACTTTGATCAAGATTTTGCTGATGGGTTTGAAAGGGATCATACAATGATCAAGAGATGATCTTCGTCGGTTACGAATTATTAGGTTATATATATACACACACACTGATTATGTTGTATAGAATGGAAGATTATTTTGTTGGATTAGAAAGGAAATTCAATTTATTGTTTGGAATATTATGATTTGGTTATATTAGTGGAGGAAAGATATATATGTTCATTTGTTGATTTTATGTGGGTGTATTTCCTCATTTATATCATTATATGTATCATTTCTGGCTTGTTAAACATATTGTTGACTATATTTGTATGGTTTGTTTTGTTTACAAGATCATTAAACTTATGTGGTTTACAAGATCATTAAACTTATGTCGAATTAAGGACGTATCCTTTGTTTTTTGGATTGTTTAGAAGTTACAAGATCATTAAACTTATGTCGTTTCTTATTATATGGATGTTGATAATCTTTTTTATGCACACAATTTGTTGGTTTTGTGAAGACTAAACAAAAGTCAAGGTACTATATAATTTCCAAATATGTAACAAAAACGGATGTTCTTAGATATGCAATCATTAAACAACTTTATGGGTTATAATTTTAATTTTGAGTAACTTTCTTTAACATATTTATTTAGAAACTTTGATATCCATATACCTCTTTAAAGTTACAGGTAGAAATAATGAGGCATTGAACATAACTTACTTTGACCAAGTGAGAACTTTGAATAAGGTTATTAGGTTATAGATTTTTGACACCATACACTAATACACAAGATGCGACACAAACCTAACATAATTTTTGTAGGTCTTTTTAGAATTTTATAGGTCTTTTCAGATTAAGTGCAAAGCGCGGAAAAGCTAGAAGCTAGTAATGAAATATAAATTACAAATAAGAATATTTCCCATGGGACATAAAATACACAATACACGAAAAGAAAACAATGCTAACCTAACAATCTAATCATGCAACTAAACGACCACAACTAAACAATGCCAAACAACCTCAATGCTAAAACAAAATATCATTGAAGACCATGAATCATAAACCTAGTTCAACCTGATCTTTGATGTTCATTCTAGTATTCTACTATAAAAATGTCTCTTATGGAGGTCTCTTCTGAGTATGGATGAAACCAGGGGCGGACCTAGGTAGAGGTCTGGGCTGGCTCGCTGATCATCTAAAAAAAATTACTGTATTTTATAGGGCAAAATCCCGATCGCATCCTTTGAAAATCTAGTTAAACCCCTCGTTCGTACCCCTTGAAAATATTTCTTAAATACGCCACTCATGAAAGTAAGAACCTCCCAACTATATGAAACTTTTATATGGCTATCTACCCTCGTATCATGATCATCTAGTAGAGTAAACGAGTTAATCTGAACAGGAGCTTGGGCTCACAAATATGTTTTTCTTAACCGGCTGGACCCATGCCAACAAATATTTCCGTAGTTGACTCGGTTATTTTTATATACTTTTATTAAAAGGTGTTCTTTAAATAGCTTAAAGTGGTTTGATAGTTAATGTCAAATATTAAACGTTATAAGAGAAACAGCTGTGAGGCTGTGTTATTAAAAACACAATTGCTCTATAGACATTTATATAATTTATGTAAATTTCCAAATTAACAATACGCACAAGAATAATAAAATAGTTTTTAGATTAAAGTGGTTGTATATGTGTCACATAAGTCATGTCCGGGTTTGTGTGTATGACACGACTTTCAGATCTATGTAGAGTTTTTAATTCGTCTCTGATCAACCCGCTATCTTGCAAAGCCGATCCGTTTGACACCGGCCATAACTCTGAGATCTATACATCGGTACATTGTTTTTACACGTTTTCTTTGCCAACTAAAGGTATCTAATGCTTTAAGAATTATGTCTTATTAGGTTAAACAAGAAAATGATTTTAAATAGAGTAGTGTATATATGGTGGAGACATCAAACTTCCAATTGCAGTTTTTAAAATTACAAAGCAAACCCTATATAAGAAAATTCGCAGGATTTTAGCAAATGTAACAGATATGTGTACACACGAATTTAATTGCAAAACGATATGATCTGATATAGTATAATTAAGAATTGAATTTTTCCATTTCACGTGGGGAAACAAGGGCGAATTTTCTTGCTAAAAACAAGGTAGCTCTAGATTGTGTGTTTCAAAATGTTGGAAAACATTCTCACGTGGTCACATGGAGTTTTGCTTGTATTCAGTTTCACATGTCTTTAACAAACAACCATCTTGCTAAAAAAAGAATTAATAAAAATATGACCAAAATAAATGATTAAATCCTTTTTACAATAGAATAAAGTGGATAATATTTGTAGAAAGTCATTGAAGAACAATAAAAATGAGTTTTCACGGAGTTAAAACCGGCTTAATTTTCTTCATATAGTTTTTAGTTGACATTTAAGAGCACAATATGACATTGGTCGGCTTGTTTGGTTACTTTTAACTTCTACATTTCCTTAATTACATTTTACACTAACTTTACTCACCTTTTACTCTTCATCCCCATTCACACAAAAACACACAAGCATACACTTCTATAAACCCTAATTGTGATCATTTTGTAAAGACTATATTTCTTCTTCTTCTTCGTCGTCGTACGTAGTATTGCATTCATGGGATCATCTTTTTCTTTCAAGTTCTTATCTATCGTTTTTCTATTAATCCTTGTTGTGCCAAGTGCATCACCAAGACGTGTAGGCGTGATTCCAAACCATTGCTGGAGAAAACAAGAACCGGTTGCGAAGGATTTTGGTTTGGTGTTCAACATGCTATCCAAAAGGAAACGCGTCCCTCCTTCAGCTCCTTCAAAGAGACACAATTTTGTCGTTGGTTCTGCACCCCCAAGTTGATCAAGAAAAGAAATTTTAATCATATTCATATACGTATAAGGATTATATATTCACCCTTTCTATAACGTATAGATGAAAGTGTTTCTATCGATCTATACCATTTGTATACAAATTCATATATATATATGTATTGTTTTTCGTTTAATGGTATGTATTTATAGTCGATTTAGACGGACTAGACAAATCCCCAAGTGTATATGTTTGCCCAAAGAAGGTCGTAAGGGAAATGTTTTGTATATCAACATAATTTAATGTTTGTTGATCAATTACGTGTGTATAAAATATAATTCTTTGCATTAGAGTTAGTGGAATCGATTGTGTCGAGTTGGTTGGTTTCAAGTTGACGAATTGTTGACGCACCCGAATATGACACATGTAATTATTTGTGTCAAAGATGTGTGCTTAACCCAAAATTACTTAAAATCATGTAAACTGAACATAATTTGCATAACTTATTTATCAAAAAGTGTCAAACGTGTTGGTGGAATGTAAACCTGTTAAACAGATTGGCGGGTTATAAGTTAAACGGGTTGCCGAGTTGACCTTATAAAATAATTTTTTTACATTTTACATTTGAACTAGTCGGAGTCTTGATCCGGGATGTAACACAGCAATGTAACCAAGACAAAAACATTGTAAATGGAGAATTCCACTATTCAAATGTTCTTATGAGCATCTCTAACACATGCCTTTGGCCTACGTGGAGTGGCTCTCTTAAAAGGTTGCTTTGGGGTTAAACTCCTTAGTCCCTTCACTGACGGATACATAAATCTTTCTTATGGTATAATTTTTTTTCGGTAGTCGTGTTCATAACAACATGCTGTCAAAATTTTGGGTCGGGCCGAGTCGGGTCTTTTTCATCACGGCTTCACTAAATTGGCTTCACGAGTCACAAAAGAATCGACTCTTGGACTCTTCATCTCTTCATATGTAATTTTAAAGCGATTTTTTAGTATGTTTTGGTTTAATAATTGGGTAATTGGTTATAGCTTTATTGGGATATGGGTAAATGAAACATGGGCCTTTAGTTGGTTAATTAATAAAACATTTGGTTAATTAAATAAAACATGGGCTTAATTACTAAACCATAAAAACTTTATTAGGTAAAACGTTTATATAACTTTGTAGTAAAAAATATATACATAGAGTTTTTTCATACCAATGGGGTCAATTTTTTCTTTTTTGTATAATCAGTGGCGTCAATCGTAAGTGCCCCACTTGCGGTGTGCACATATAATGTATATATGTGTGGGCGCTCGGGGGGCAAAAGTGAAATGGTACTAACTTTAACGTTATTTTACTAATTTCGTGAAAATAACATTAAAAGCGGCAGATGGTTAATCATGCATCATGTGGTGACGTTGATAGCTGAAGGACACGGTGGTACATGCACCAATCAGTCTCTGTCCCGATTGTTTGAGTGCTATGTGTCTTAGGTCCAAGGCTTGATACAAAACTACAATCGAGCCGGGGGGTCTCACTGGAAGCAGCCTCTCTATTCCTACGGGGTAGAGGTAAGGCTGTCTACATCTACCCTCCTCAGACCCTACCTTAGCTTTGCTATTGGTGGGATTTACTGAGTATGATGATGATGATGATGAGTGGCGTCAATCGTAAAAAATACCAGTGTCGTTCCATACCAATGGGGTCAATTTTTTCTTTTTTGTATAATCAGTGGCGTCAATCGTAAGTGCCCCACTTGCGGTGTGCACATATAATGTATATATGTGTGGGCGCTCGGGGGGCAAAAGTGAAATGGTACTAACTTTAACGTTATTTTACTAATTTCGTGAAAATAACATTAAAAGCGGCAGATGGTTAATCATGCATCATGTGGTGACGTTGATAGCTGAAGGACACGGTGGTACATGCACCAATCAGTCTCTGTCCCGATTGTTTGAGTGCTATGTGTCTTAGGTCCAAGGCTTGATACAAAACTACAATCGAGCCGGGGGGTCTCACTGGAAGCAGCCTCTCTATTCCTACGGGGTAGAGGTAAGGCTGTCTACATCTACCCTCCTCAGACCCTACCTTAGCTTTGCTATTGGTGGGATTTACTGAGTATGATGATGATGATGATGAGTGGCGTCAATCGTAAAAAATACCAGTGTCGTTCCATACCAATGGGGTCAATTTTTTCTTTTTTGTATAATCAGTGGCGTCAATCGTAAGTGCCCCACTTGCGGTGTGCACATATAATGTATATATGTGTGGGCGCTCGGGGGGCAAAAGTGAAATGGTACTAACTTTAACGTTATTTTACTAATTTCGTGAAAATAACATTAAAAGCGGCAGATGGTTAATCATGCATCATGTGGTGACGTTGATAGCTGAAGGACACGGTGGTACATGCACCAATCAGTCTCTGTCCCGATTGTTTGAGTGCTATGTGTCTTAGGTCCAAGGCTTGATACAAAACTACAATCGAGCCGGGGGTCTCACTGGAAGCAGCCTCTCTATTCCTACGGGGTAGAGGTAAGGCTGTCTACATCTACCCTCCTCAGACCCTACCTTAGCTTTGCTATTGGTGGGATTTACTGAGTATGATGATGATGATGAGTGGCGTCAATCGTAAAAAATACCAGTGTCGTTCCATACCAATGGGGTCAATTTTTTCTTTTTTGTATAATCAATGGCGTCAATCGTAAAAAATACCGGTGTCGTTCCAAATTTACCTATTACACATTCTATATGATACAAGAAATATATTGGTGTCGGGTGACACCGTTCATCTCAATCTAGCTCCGCCAATGACACCCTCTAATGGGAAATCCTTTGTAAGGGCTTTCAAGGGTTGGTTTTCTAAGAGAAGAGTAGATTAAAGGATATGAAAACCCGTGACAAGGGGAGAAGATGTGGAAGAATTAGATGGCTCTTCAAGTTGGGGCGTATGCAAGTAGCATTGGTGATGGTAAATGTTTACAAAAACACACATATTTCTTACGTGAAATAGTGGTTATGATGACTTTGTGTACTTTTTAAGCTTAATTTGCTTTTACACTTTGAGTAGGAGGGGTTTTAGTTTTACTTTTGAATTTCTCCTTTGGTTTATTACCGTATTAATATTTTATGAAACTTGTTTTTCAAAATCTTTCAAAGGGTATGTATATAACAAGTTGTCATCAATTATTTAGGTTGAAATTTTAAAGAAAATCAATTAAAAAAGAGTGACGTGTCCGGTCTAATGCAAATCGTTGTTGCGAAGAAATTGCATACATCAAGAGGCAGAGAAGAGGCCAATGTAGGAGTAGCTCACTTGGTAGAGACTTTTGCCTCTAGTGGGAGGTCTTGGGTTCAATCTCAAACAAAGTATAGTTTAGAATCTGGTGTAATTCAAAAGATGTTAGATTTGCCATTAAAAAAAAGGCAGAGAAGGGACTACTTGAATCCAAACACTCACCCTTATGTATTGTCCAATGGTGTAACTATTATACTAATAATAATATAAAATATATCGTTAAGGTAATATAGATGTAAATATTTTATTATGAATGCTGTCTTTTGATTCATGATATATTCCTATATTGTCCCGACCATACTAATCCTTTAATTATGTAAAAATATCACCTTTACCCTTGAAACTATTTAAGTTTAAGAAATATCATTTTCAACCCTTTAACTTTAACTTAAAAGAACACTATTTTCTCACGTGCTAATTTTTATATACATGTCGGGGGTTAGGCTCAAATACAAAGGATAAAATAAATAAGAAGGGTAAGAAGGATTCTAGTCAATTGATATTAGATTTGGAGGGTTGAGATTAGTTGTAGAGAAAAGAAGATAATAGAAGGGCATAAAGAGAATCCTATATTTATGGATTTTCTCTCCACATGCAAGGCACATGCCAATTCCCCAATCGATTTAAAACGTCCATAACTGTTTCATACGGCATTTTAAAAAAAAAATTCACCATAATAACGAGCGTTTTTTTTATCTTTAATATGAGTACCATATTATCATATAAAAATAAAATTAAAAATTTCATTTTTACTGGGTTTTTTTGCATTGTGTTAAAGTTTTCAGGTCATTGTATCTTTTAACTGGGTTTTGGTCAGTAGAGTTTCTATACATTGTGTTATTATCAAAACCTATAACACAATGTTAATTTGGGTTATATCCATTGCGTTTTTATAAGAACCTATGACACAATGAAGATGGTGTTATATCTAGGTTTTCTATAAATTGTGTTATTAGTTCAGGTTATTGTGTTTAATATGTTATTCATTGTGTTTTAATATGTTGTCCATTGTGTTTTAATAATTTGTTCAATTTTTTTATTATCTTTGTTCATTGTGTTTTAGTTTGTTGTGTATTGTGTTTTTAGTTTGTTTTCTATTGTGTCTTTATCTGCTCTCCATTGTGTCTTTTATCTGTTGTCATTAATTGTGTCTTTTATCTGTTGTCATCAATTGTGTTTTTATTTAGTCTGATACTTATTGTGTTATATGTTATCGCCATTGTGTTATACGTTATGGTCATTGTGTTTTAGTATGTTGTCCATTGTGTCTTTATCTGTTGTCATTGATTGTGTTTTTGATCTACTTTACGTTGTGTTTTACATCATGTCCATTGTGTTATTATCAAAATCTATAACACAATGTTAATTTGGGTTCTATCCATTGCGTTTTTATAAGAACCTATAACACAATATATGACACAATGAAGATGATGTTATATTTGGGTTTTCTATAAATTGTGTTATTAGTTCAGGTCATTGTGTTTAATATGTTATTCATTGTGTTTTAATATGTTGTCCATTGTGTTTTAATAATTTGTTCAATTTTTTTTATTATCTTTGTTCATTGTGTTTTAGTTTGTTGTGTATTGTGTTTTTAGTTTGTTTTCCATTGTGTCTTCATCTGCTCTCCATTGTGTCTTTTATCTGCTGTCATTAATTGTGTCCTTTATCTGTTGTAATCAATTGTGTTTTTATTTAGTCTGATACTTATTGTGCTATATGTTATCGCCATTGTGTTATACATTATGGTCATTGTGTTTTAGTATGTTGTCCATTGTGTCTTTATATGTTGTCATTGATTGTGTTTTTGATCTACTTTACATTGTGTTTTACATCATGTCCATTGTGTAATATGCAACTGGGTTTTTGATTTTTTTTTTTGAAAAATATAACAATATGGTACTCATATTAAAGATAAAAAAACGCTCGATTTTATGATATAAATTTTTTTAAAAAAACAAATAATGTATAAAAAAGTTACGGACGTTTAAAAATGGGGGGGGGGGGAAATAAAATGTGACTTGCATGTGCATATTCTCTTTCCTCTTGTAGACAAAATTACCCTTTCCATTTAAGTCCTCAAAGGACACTTGTCATTTTTTTTTTGTAAAGTAACTTTTATTCAAAAACAACAGCAGGCTGGCCCCAAAAAAATCAGGGACCTAGCCAACTACTCCAACATGTACAAAGGGTACAAAACTCACTCACTCCATACAATATTTCTATACCTAGACCTGCACTTTAGCCACAAAAAACCCAAAGACTTAACCTCTCCAATGATCTGTTCGACGCTCCCTCTACCGTTTGAAAAAAAAATTGTTGTTTCTAGCCTTCCACACACACCAACATGTCACCATGATGAGCCCTCGAATAATAAGCCTAGCCCTCTTGTCCTCAGAAGCACCTTTATGCATCAACAGAACATCTTTGAACAAAAAAGCGAACAACGGATTAATCTTGGCCCAATCGCTCAACCAAACCCAAACCGCACACACCGTCTCGCACCCTGAAAAAAGATGGTTTGCGGATTCCGTAAAAACACCACAAAAAGCGCAATTTTCTGAGTCGACCGAGACATTTCTCCTAGCGAGAGCCTTCCTAGTCGGAATACGGTCAATGAGCGCTCTCCACATAAATATCTTACACTTGGCCGGGATCAAACCTCCAGTCCATATACGATAAACAGGGTCCACCGTAGCCTGAATCGACGACGCTTTTTTAAAAGAAGAAGTCGAGAAAATACCGGAGTCTTCCAACGTCCATTTCCACGAATCCTTAGTATCCGATAAAACTATCCCAGCCAAATCAACTGAGGCTTCCGCTAATTCAGCCATCTCCTCCTGCGAAAAGGTGGCTCTTAACCAACTCCAATTGACATCGGTGCCCGTCTCCAGTAATCGATCAGAAACGAAACACTTTTTATTAGATTCCAATGCAAACAGCCTCGGCCACTTAAACATCAGCGGGCCATCACCGAACCAGTAATCAATCCAGAACCGTATGTTGTTACCATCTCCCAAGTTTCCTTTGATGTAGTGATTCAACTTCTTGCCGTTAAGACGCACCTTAGATTCCGATCTCATGATGTTTTTCCAAACCCCCGTTGAAGTAGCGTTACACGGAAAATCAAACCATTTTCTACTTTTACCATGACAAGCCGTGACCACTTTCCTCCACATACTATTGATTTCGGACCGATACCTCCAAGCCCACTTCGCCAAAAGAGCTTCGTTTACAAGCTTTAGTTTACCGATACCAAGACCACCATTTTTCTTTGACCGTGTCACTAAATCCCACGCTACCCAATGCATCTTTCTTCCCGTCTCCGACCCTCCCCATAGGAAGTTCTTCATAAAGGATTCAAGCCTCTCTACAACTTTAACAGTGACTTTAAAGATCGAAAAATAACATACAGGCAAAGTTTCAAGAACAGCCTTGACGAGCACCACCCTACCTCCAATAGACAGCGAGTTCGCTTTCCAAGACGCCAACCGGTTCTGAAAAATCTTAATTACGGGGTCCCAATTTTTAACTCTGTTCATATTAGCACCTAATGGAATGCCCAGATACTTAAAAGGAACCTCTCCTTTCAGACATCCCACCGACTCCGCCATGCTACTAATAACCCTATCTTCCACACCCAATCCAAAGAGATTTGATTTGTGAAAGTTGATTTTCAACCCTGAACACCCATAAAAAATACGAAAATTCTGGTAACAACTATAATATTCTCCCTAGACCATTCGCCAACAATCAACGCGTCATCCGCATAAAGAAGATGCGAAACAACTGGCCCGCCATTAGGTAATTTAATCCCTTTTAACTTTCCGGACTTACACGCAATGTCAACAATGTAAGAAAAAGCTTCCATAACAAACAGGAAAAGGAAGGGAGAGAGGGGATCACCTTGTCTAAGGCCTTTAGTGCACTGAAACTCAAAAGTCGGCGAACCGTTAACAAGTACCGACGATCTAGCCGAAGCGAGAATACCTTCCACCCATTTACACCAAATATTTGGAAAACCCAACTGAGATAGCAAGTGGAGCAAAAATCCCTAGTTAACGTTATCATAAGCCTTTTCAAAATCAATCTTCAAAACGAAAGCCTTTCTACCCGACTTTTTGATCCAAGAAAGCACTTCGCTTAGAATAAGAGGGCTGTCGAAAATGAACCTATCTTTCAAGAACACCGATTGAGACTCCGACACAATTTTCCCCATAACCCCTTTAATACGATTGGCGAGAATTTTAGATATAACCTTACTAATTAACCCAATGAGATTAATTGGCCTGTAGTCCTTCATTCCAAAGGGGTCGTTTGTTTTAGGAACCAAGGTAATAAAAGATGAGCTAGCACTCTTATCAATCGTTCCTGTTGCGTGGAAATGGTTCAAAATATCTCTAAAATCCTCCTCGAAAAATCTCCAAAAATGTTTCAGAAATTTGAAATTAAAACCGTCAGGCCCCGGGGCCTTATCCGAACCACATTCGAAGACCGCATCTTTGATTATAACTCAACCCTACATGTATTATAACTCAACCCTACATGTCGGTATAGGTTCACTTTTTAACGTAAATACTTTAGAAAACGAGTCGGGTTAAATATAAAATGTTTAATGCTTATTTTTATTTGCCTTTTCAGTTAGTCTACAACCTGATGTAAATTAAAGAAAAAACAGTATTTTACCACATACTTAATTCTATGTACAAGTTGGTTAAAATTCATGTTTCGGCGTAAACTGAATAATTTATTTTTTCGTACGTTTTCATATTTATTTTTTGTACGTTTTCAGTTGGTCTACATTTTGACGTAAATTTTGTTCGGAACTGAGTCAGCTACATTTTGTTTGGTTATTATTCTCAACTGAAGCTGAAACCGAAGTATCGGCTAGTTGATTTTGTTAACCAATCGGTTTTCAGTTAATTAGTTCGGCTTATTCGGTTAGATTGACGGTTCTTGCTTCAGTTGATTTACTTTCAAATAATAACAATAATCAAATTTGGTCTAAAACTTTTGCTTAAAAAGACATGAAATTGAGGTATCACTACTAGAAATCAAGGTTTTTGCTACCACATTTTCAATCGTACAACGGTCACAATTGCTCTGTTGCCTCTGTTTTGCAACCGAAAGTGTGGTAGCAAAAACACCCGTGTCAATATCGAATTTAAAAATTATATAAAACATTCCACTTAAAATTGTTAGCTAGAACGTCAAATATCCGAGTTATCCTAACATAATATATATGCAAAATAAAGCGTTAGCTTAACTTGATGACGAAATATTTTGCGACCTAACTTTTAACATTGTTTCAGTGTTTGTCATCCTATCGAGCATCGTCTCTTTCTCCACCTTATCTTTTGGGGTGTGATAAATACACCCAACATATGGATTAATATACCAAATTAGTCAAACTTGGTAATGATTAAGTACTTTAATACATTATTTTATTCTTAAGTCAAAAGTAATAATTATATTTTTTATGTTATTTTATTTTATAATACTTTTGTTACTTTTTTATATTTTGTCATACTATTATTAGTATTAATATCAATATTAATAAATAAATAATCAAGACACTTTATTATAAATACGAAAGTGAAAAAATTCTTCATAAGTAAATAAATGAATAAGAACGAGTCTCTAATAAAAAAGTAAACGTGTAAACATTAAAACAATTAATCACCTAGATCGACAAAACCACTTTCACGACGATAAAGTTGGGTATATAATTCTAGACGCCACCTATATATGCTCTCCCATCCAGTCGCAGACATGCTAATGTTTATAATTTTTTTATATTATTTTATTTTATAATACTTTTGTTACTTTTTTATATTTTGTTACACTATTATTAATATTAATATCAATATTAATAAATAGATAATCAAGACACTTTATTATAAACACGAAAGTGAAAAAGTATATTATAAATAAATAAATAATGAGTCTTTGATAAAAACATAATCATTAATCCCCATTTTCAGTAAAACCAAGTCAAAATCAAGTATAAAACTATAAAATTAAGTTAAATCAGAAACCAAAACATAATCACCAACCCCAGTTTCATTTAAATTAAATAAAATCCAACACAAACATGTCAAATTCTATTCTAACAAAATTAAATCAAAACCCTAAGTTCATAATATCAACATCAATGGAGGTGCTCACGTGTCATTGCCGATTCCGGGGGGTAGGCGGTCAACAGCAAGTGATCCAATATTGTTTTGTTGAAATTTCATCATTATTAGTAAGAATTAAAATAGTGTATAATCAAATGAAGCATATATTATGAACTATATTGCATTGCACCGAAGGAAACCCTAGATGATAAAAGTAAAAGTAGCAGAGGAGAAAAGTAAAAAGAAAAAAAATTCTTGTGAAATTCTCTCTCCTGCCCACCCTCTCTCTCCCGACCTTATCCCTCTTTCTCTCTCCTGCCCTTACTTTTCCTTCCTCTAACAGTTGACTTATGGGTGTATTTAACATAACCATATCTTTTTCTTTTTCCATTATCAACATCGTAATAATTTCATTGAACTTTTCTTTCTCTTTTTTTTTCCAACTCAAAAGGCATTATAGTATGTTGCTACTAGGGGTGTGCATGGGTCGGTTTGGGTCGGTTTTGACCAAAAACCATAACCATAACCGCGATGTCGGTTATTGGATAACCATAACCATAACCGATCGGTTATGGTGGTTACGATTATTCGGTTTTGATGGTTATAGCGAGTCGGTTATGGGTGATTAACCGTGTATTTAGCTTAGCTAAAAATATCTTAATTTTTTTTACCATGGAATAAATTGTTATCACTTATTTGTATATATTAGTATATTAAATAGTATTAAAAAGTACATATAATCTATAATATTAATACCAATTATTATCGAATATCCGAATAAAGTGATATGATACATTCAATAAAATCAAATAAATATTCAACCAAAATCATAAATGATATGAAAAACCCATAAGTTCTAAAATCTTCAGTCAAAAACATAAAATATTAAAAATATGGTGAAAAGTCTACAACGATTTATTACATGTCGGTTTGGTTTGGTTATGATGGGTATGGAAAAATTAATAACCATAACCGACCCGCTACTTTCGGTTTTCAAAAAACCATTAACCGACCCACCGGTTTTTTGTTAAGTTCGGTTTTGTCGGTTAATTCGGTTATGGTTCGGTTAATTCGGTTTTTTACACACTAGTTCTGTCACACCAAAACCAATGGCGGAATCATTGGAGCGGGACTTGTTCGAGATTGCAAGAGACTTCATAACACTATTTTGCAACAATATTTAAATAAATCCCATTTCATTTCATAATTTCAAATTGTCAACCATTACATAAATTCAAATAACAACATGTTCGAAACATAACAATAACAAAATTTGATACAACATTTTAAACCTAACACGTCTAAATGTGTATCTAGGCATCAACGCTACTTCATTTCATAGGATTCGTCATCCTCAACCTGTAACATGTTTAAAATAAAGTTCAATGCAAAAGCTAAGGCGAGTATACAAGTTTGATATGTACATAGCATAAAAAGATGATTAAACAATTCCTCATAGCAAGCATGTGAAACAAGATAAACCTTAAATTCGGCATGTGTCTAACATATCAAACCAATGATGAAACGCAATATGCTCATGACATAACCACAAGTCTACGGGCGGTGCGTTAATCCTATAGTGCTATATACGTCATGGATAGGCTCGTACGAAGTTAATGATAAGTCTAACACAAGATGTAATTAACCCAAGTTTAAAGTATCAAGCAATCACGTATACAAGCATGTTATAGGAATGTTTGTGCGTTTAAGTAAAATGTTCATGTGTAAGTTTTGGTAAGTAAACATGTTACACCCCAAAAAGTGGTAAACGTAAAGAGGGGAATACGAGTATACTCACGGTTTTGCAAGTTGTTCCTACTTGAATCCGCGAGAAAGTTGGTTGATTAGAGTGTAGGAACTAGGTTCACGTTTTCAATAAAATATATTACAAAATATATAATAACGAGACTCTCGTTATTTGTGGAAAATTCTTCTAGTACAATACTGGTTACAAAAATAAATAAACGAATATAAAATACAATTAATTGTACCAATCTTGATTTAAGTCGACGTCTTTGAAAAGCTTCAACCGCACCTTATGAACTACAACAATGAACATACGAAAAGATGAAGGTTTTGGTTGAGGATCGTGTTTGACACGGGGCCCTTAAAACAGATTCCGCGCCTCCTCTCAGACGGTCTGTTTCCAGGATACAACAACCGAAGCAGTAGTTGTACTACCGGAGATGGCTCTCACGCCCGAGATTACACCGGGTATAATTTTGTGTTATGAAAATGATGAAGTTGATAAAAGGATAATTTAGAGAGTGCTCCTCTCTAAAATTTCATGGAACAAAAGGACCTCTTTTGTGTGTATGTATATCTCTCTTCTGCAAGATTATGAACTACCATGTTCATATATACACACATCAAGATTAATGTCATTTAATCTTGTAATAAAACAAGACATTCAATTTTTAATAAACAAGATATTAAATCTTGTAATTAACAAGACAATTAATCTGGTTTTAATCTCTAATTAATGGACTTAAGTGGTTAGTAAAAAAACGGTCATATTCATCATGACACGAATTAAATGGTTTGAAACAACTAGTTTGACTAGGTCCAACTAGATCTTTTATTACTGTTGCAAACCTGCGCGCGTGCTAGAACTGATCCGCCAGTCCGCGTGCCACGCTTCAAGGATCTCATGCCATGCCATATGGAGCCGCTCGCCAAACGGATGCCACTACGCATACCAGGACGCCACCCGGTCATGCGCCGTCCATACTCGTGCGCCACCTGCACTCTCCGCCCTAGCCAATGACGTGCGCCATGCGCCTAAGGAGCTCGCGCCGCATCGACATGCCATGGCATCCACCTACGCCACCCAAGGGTGCGCCATAAGCGGACCCGCCATGTATCTAACCACGCGCTCATGGATAAAAATACAAAGGCGGTGTGCGAAGTTCAAAGTGCACTACATAGGGCCTATAGCCCACGACACGCGCGCATATGTGCACGAGTGAGGGTGCTCTGCACCCTTTAGGGTCCCCACTAGTGTTTTCCTTTAAGGAAACAATATACAAGGAGTGCTCCTCCTTATAAACCACTTTAAGTTTTGTCATCCCACCTATGTGGGACAAGTTGACAAAACTAATCCATTTTATTCAACTTTGTTGTTCCAAACATACAACTTCAAGCTTCGATATCTCATTCATCTTAGCTCTATTTGGACATAGTTTGAACACAAACCATAAATAGGCGAACGGCACTTGCGACCATACAATGCTTCGAAGGGTGCCATTTGAATACTCGCATGATAGCTGTTGTTGTACGAGAATTCGATCAAAGGCAAGTGCGAATCCCAGTTGCCACCAAAATCTATTACACATGAACGAAGCATATCCTCTAATGTTTGGATAGTACGCTCGGTTTGACCGTCAGACTAAGGATGAAAAGCAGTGCTAAGGTTAAGAACAGTACCCATAGCAGATTGAAAGGTTTGCCAAAGACAGGACGTAAAACGAGCATCACGATCGGAGATGATGTCAATGGGGATACCATGACGACAGATGATCTCATCAGTGTAGATTCTAGCAAATTTCTCGACTTTGAAATCTTCACGAATGGGAAGAAAGTTAGCTGATTTGGTTAATCGATCAACGATCACCCAAATACTGTCATGACCAGAAGATGTACGAGGGAGCTTAGTGATGAAATCCATAGCGATGCTCTCCCATTTACAAACAGGGATTTCTGGTTGTTCGAGCAGGCCAGAGGGACGTTGATGCTCAGCTTTCACTTTTGAACATGTAAGACAATTCGAGACGAAAGTGGCTATATCCTTCTTCATTCCAGGCCACCAATAGGATGCACGCATATCATGGTACATCTTGTCGTCACCTGTAACACATCGAAAAATCACGACCAATATAATGAAGACACGTGTTATAAGCTTTAAACATGTAATGGATTGAATATGAGGGACTAAAGTTGCTAAACAATGTAAATATGTGAATAAAGGGATCCAAAATGTCAACATGCCATTTTTGTGCCTCTGATTGACTTCACACGACGTTCGTATTCTTAAATGAATAATTAATCGAACATTGGAAGTCGTTTGTATTAAAAATAAGGATCTTGTAAAGCATAGGGGTTAAAAGTGTCAACATGTTAAAGTTACCTCTGAGTGACCTTTTAACGATCCCAAAAACATTGTGACAATTTATTTTGATCCCAAGAATGATGGATATTAAATTCGTAGAGTTTCGATGCATTTAAATAATTAAAGTATCAATTCCAAGAAATAAGGGTCAAAAGCGTCAACATTGAAATTCAGGACTTTTCGGTGATCGTATAACTAACCGTGGACTTAACGAAGGTTGCTTATGACTTAGAGTCCTTAAAAGTCAAGTTTGGGGGTTAAAAGTGTAATAAAAATAAGTTAAAATCAAGTTTGGAAGGACCAGGGACCAAATGTGCAAAGCTGAAACTTTGTTGACCGGATCTGACATTCATACCGGCCGCGTAAGACTCCTCTTGGAGCTTACGAAGTCGCCAGCATCCAAAAACATGGCAGATGCCTATAATTGCAGGTTGCACCGCCTTTGAGAGCCTTGTTTTCGATTCCAGGGGCTGAGCCAACAATATTTCATGCACAGGGACACTTGGGATCATCAGAAAACATCTATAGACTTTGTTGGAATGATCTCATGCATTCTAAATTCCTATATATTGAACTCTTGTTGCAACACTTCACTTGTTCATTTCAAACTCAATTCTAAACCTTTCTGGAGCTCTATGGACTTCAAGCAAGATTCCCTAAGCTTCATTTTCGTACTAAGTACTTCAGTAAGCATCCTTAACCTCTCTAATTCAAGTTTCATTCGTTTAATGACCAAAAGTCAAAGCCGTCGTAATTAAGCTTTGACTTAGTGATTAATCACTAATGGTCCAGTCATTATTCAAATTGAAAGTGGCTATGAGTTGGTAATTATGTGGGTAATAAACCCTTAAAAGGGCACCCTGTGATTTCCACTCTAACTAGGTCAATTGTCGGGTCAAACTTAATTATAAAAAGTCAACAGAAAGCTATTGTCACACCCCAATATTTCCACATATTATCGGTGGGCCCGGCGGGGAGTATTGTGACGTAGTTGATATCATCATAGGCAATACACACAATATAATAGCACAGCGGAAGGCTTGGTGAATAAACTATTACAAACCATACTGTCTGAGTGTTCCAATGAAAGAATATACAGACTGGAATGTAATAAGATCCACAGGCGGATCATAAACAAATACAAGAAACAAAATAACTGTCACACCCCGACCACGTAGAACATACAAAACGTGGCGGAAACATCGGGGAGTGTTGTAACAGAATTAATTGTTTCAAATCCATGGCAATTGAAGTTTCGTTTTATTGATTAAAAGTGTTACAATGTCTTAACAAACAAGAAATACAACATAATTAACTAGTCTTGCATCTTTTATTGTCACTAAAGCCCAAGTCTGCCTATATGTATCTTGATCATCTTATGCAACAGTTCCTGAAAAACACATGTGAAAATAGGTACGTCAGCATAAAAATGCCTGTGAGATACATAGGTTTTGTGAAAATAGGTTCCATGACTTATGTTTGAGAAAATGTTTAGTCATGAACCTTGTAATTTGCTTTGTTTTGTAAATCATTTGAAAAACAATGAGTTCAGATGATATGTATAAAATAAATGAATAATGTATGGTTAAATGAATAACCATAGTAAAATGGATTTGTATAAGATAAGTTGTTTGTAAAACAATGTCTTGTGAAAAGTATGTTATTTGTATAAAATGTTATATGTATCAAACTGAGATGATTCAAATAACGCTACGATATGTAATACCATACAAACACTTATATATAGGAAGTACCAGCGGCGTATCCACCATGCTTGTATCATATTACACACGCATCGTTACTTAATCACTTAATCAAACCAAAACACCAAAGTAATGTTTAACAGTTGTAGAAATGTTTATGTATGGTCAAATACGGTTCACAGATACAAACGGTTCATAGATACAGACGGTTCACAGAGTACAAACGGTTCACAGATACAAACGGTTCACAGATACAAACGGTTCACAGATACAAACGGTTCACAGATATAAACGGTTCACAGATACAAACGGTTCACGGATACAAACGGTTCACAGAGTCAAATGATTATTAACGGTTCAAAATGTAATATAATGTGTTCATATACTGGATGAGCATATGCAACAAAATGTAATGTAAAACAATGTACTAAGTATGCACACAATGGACATACATAGCATGAAATGTAATGAAATCATGTACTATAATGTACTAACAAACATAGCCGGTATATGATGTGAAAACAGGAAAGCATGAAAGTAACAAGTAGGCACATGTGTTCCACCCCAAAACAGTTTGGAAAATAGTAAAAGAGGGGTCTATGTACTCACCTGAGATTGCTCAGTAGTCCTTGAGTAACAACTAAACAATGCTAGAGATCGCGGATATCAAACGGCACCTAGTATAGGTAACTATGTTAATAAACCGGACCTAGATCGGAAGATTTGGGTAGCATTAGGGTTTGTAAACCAAACGAGTGTAGAGACTCGTGTCATTTGGTTTAACAAAGCCTACATACTAAATGAAACTTAACCTGAGTGATTTCGACCCATTACGACCCGTTTAGGTAGCTTATGCTACTTTAACGCGTCGTTCGCGTGAAACGCGTTCGGACCGCCTAACTAGTCCTATGACAAGTATTATATGCCTAAACATGTTACATAATCAGTTACGTGACAAAAGTTTAGGTTACATATGCTAAATTACCAATTATGTATGAAAAGGGTATTCTGGTAATTTACCTAAGGCATATAAACTACCTATCATACAACTACTTAACGATGTGACCATAGGGTATAACCTCAGAAGGTTATTCCCTACACTATGGTCACCTAATGTATTTGGTCGGATCCTAATGATCGACCAAACTGGGTCGGGTTCGAAGGTATAGGCGATTTATTAGATCGCCTACCCTACGACCCTAGACAACGTGGTAATCAGTGGGCATAGTCCCAAGGGACTATGACCAACGTGATTACAATCACGTTGCGAAGTTCAAACGAACTTCGCATTGACCATTACTGGTCAACGCAGAAAGTCAAACAAAGTTTGACTTTCAGACTCGATAAAACAATAAAATAAGGAAAAGAACGAAAGAATACTTACGAAGGGTCCAAGATTCAAAGGTTCAAAGGTGTGAGTTTTTGGGTGTGATGTTGGTGGGTATTTATAGGAAATGGTCCACCGCTAGGATCGTTTCTTGGAGAAGGAGGCAACGATCAAGGCCGTACACTTGTCGGAATGTTATGGTGCCTAAAATGCCACAAACCATAGGGAAATGACATGTGGAAGGGTGTTTAGAGGTGCAAAACAGCTGCAAACAGCTGTTTGGTTCACTTAATCTGGTCAGAAGGTGGGAAGCGGCCCGCTTCAGGATGTTATAAACTCAATGCGGGCCGCCTGAGGATGTCAGATCAGAATTAACTTTCAGAAATTGCAGTTTCAGTCCCTGCACGTGTTTAAGGCCTTTTCCGACACTTCTAAGGCCCGTAAAGCCAACTTTAAGGCCCTAAAATGTTGCCTAAACATTGTGGACATGAAACATGCTCAAAAATATGCCGGATGATGGTTCGTTTGGTCGTACGAACGCGATGTTCGCTTAATTACGACGAAATGCGCATAATCGCGAAAAACGATCCAAATGACGCGACGAATGGATTTTTCTTAAGGCGAACACTAAAATATAATGTAGTCATGCTTACATAAATTTTTGGATGTCCAGATGTACTCAGAACGTAAGTTATGCGCGAAAATGCAAACTTGTGCACTTTTTGCCACTTTTAGTCCCTGAATGACCCAAAAGTTTATTTTAGCACACCGAACCCCTCAAAGCCTATTTCTAAGCTATGTAAAGGATATATATGGTATGTTTAACTTATGGTCATGTTCTGGAAGGTCTGTTACAGTTCAAATTGGCATACTTTCGCAGTTTGTCAACTTTAGTCCCTGTAAGCGATTAAACTTTGATTTCACCACACCAACCCTTCCAAAACTTATATCTAAGTTATGTAAAGGTTATTTAAGGTATGTTAAGCCTATTTCACTATTCCGGAGTGTTCGTTGCATTAAACTGGTTATATTTACGCATCAGTGCGTGTATAACCTTCCAGAAAGCGATTTAGAGCTTGAAATCGAACATGAGTTGATATGTGCAAATGATACACATATTTATACAAGCCCAAAGTATGAAATACAATATTTCATTGGTTTGGTATTTGTTTGATGGTTGAAATGACACAGGTGTTACAATAACAGACTTCAGGCATCTATGGATTTGCAAGATCCTCTTATGACACCTAATAGCTCCAGCCTATTACGAGAGGTACCTGTCAAATCAGTCTTTAAGAAAATACGTCAGTTTACACTGGTAAATACAATTAACCGACTCTTTTGAAAACATTTATGAAAATTGATTTAAGTGCACATGGCACAAATCTTTTATAACTTGGGACAATTATTTAAATATAATATTGTAAACAGATTTACATGTTTGTCTTACCATTGGGGCCAGTTGGAAACCGGTCTTGATTAACCGACTCACCACTTATAGAACCCACAAAGGAGTTATCCCCAACCTGTGGGTTTATATTTTAGCATTTGCATCTGTCAGGTGTATGCCTACACCCCGTGCATAGGTCGTGGCCATTTTCAAATGAAATGAGCCGAGGATATCCAAGACACGGTCGTATTAACCCCCAATGCTTATGTTATCAAACAAGACAGATTAAAACGGGTTATGTAAATTTATTAATCACAATCCGATTAAATGATTTCATACCCGACCAAGTGGTATTATTATAATACCATATCCCAAGCCCGTATAAGGGAAAATAAGTTAAAAGTATTTACCTGATGCTAGCAGTATAATCCTAAAGCTTTTGATGGCACCTTCTACCGGAAGCTATTTAATCTGTATAGAAGGTTTATTACCTATTAGGATGCTAACGGGTCTTTAATTTAGTCAAGGACTTAGACTGGCTAGCTAGAAGGAAACCTTACGGTTGTAAACGCTAGATTAAGCGGAGACCGGAATAGAATGTCGTTTAGACCCGACAAGCTTGGATACTTGTATAATATGGGTAACTAAACACATTCTGGAAATCGAGAATTTATTGATAAGGTTAAGCCCGTTTCGACTATTTTATGTAAACTAGTCACATAAGCCGGTCCGAACGGGTAAACGCGTAACGGGTAACCCAATAAATTATATACAAGTCTTAATAATTATTATGCTCAAAATATGTTAATACATCAGCAAGATGTTAACACCTATGCCCAAAAAGTAATTTAAACCAAAATAAGTCCCAAAAGGGCATTTTGGTAATTTTAATGCCCATAAAAGAGTTTAAATATTAAACTGAGTTTCAGATCTGATCTAATCAGTAAAAATATGTATTTTTATAAGTTTTAACAGTAGGGTACTTTATATACGTGAAATTTATCTTATATAACCAAACTATGCACCGTAGGGGCATTTTGGTAATTTCACATAAGCTTTAAAGGTCAAAATAGACTTCTGAGTTTAAAAACTTTGACTTGCTATTTAATTATATAAATTAGCTTAAAACATCAGTGGGTAATAAGTTTTATATGTCAAATATAGTTTTAACTCAAACTATGTGCTAAAAACGCTTAAAAGTCGGTTTTAAGGGATATTTGGTTTAAAACAGGAAATATGAGTATTTGATCAGTTTATAAAGTTCAAAATAATTTATTTATCATATAAAATCAGTAGCAAAAGGTTTGGCACTAAAAAAGTTATGTAAAACTCATTTTATGCATGAAAAGGGTAAAACCGACAATTACCGAAATCAAGCTATAATCCTATGTTATGCTCAACCTAAAAATAAATAAAAATCTTCAAAAATCCCAAAATATTATTTTACATCAGTAGGTAAAAATTTTGGTGTCAAAAATCGGGTTTAGATTGGCTTTATGCTAATTACGCCATTTAAATTATAAAAAACCCCTTAATTACGCTATTGAGCATAACTCCTATTCTAGACCTCAAACTGATGTCAAATTTTTGGGACATGTCTAAATATCAGTAGCAAAGATGTTAGTTCATTCACATTGTTAAAAATCTCAGTTGTATGAGAAAAGGGCGTTTATGGCATTATTAAGCATAATTACGATCAAGTGCATATAATTCAAACCACTAGGTACCATGCAATATAACTCCAGAGGGTTATACTACTAAGTAATGTGGTCCTAATGGAAGCTTAAAACATTGAAAAATTAAGCATGAACGGGTCAGAACTGAAAGTCAAAGCAAAAGTCAAGCTTTTGCGACTTTCGGTTATAAACTAACCTTAGACTATTAATTGCCGGGTTAGGACTGATAAAACATGTTTTAATATTAATTACCAAGTCATTAGAATGTTAAAATATAATTTATAACTTCTGGTTTATTAATTTTAATCATTTTCAAACATTCTGTCCAGTTGGACTTTTTGTCAAACTACTTTGACCCGACAATTGACCAGTCAAACGAGATAATTAGGTGGTGCCCTTTTAAGGGTTAACCACCTACGCTAATGTGGTTCTATAACCACTTTCAATTTGATCAGTGGTTAAACCATATGTAATTTAAACGAAAGTCAAACTAAATTTACGATAAGTTTGACCTTAGAGTAATTAAGCTAATTAGAACGACTAAACAAGAAATTAGAGGCTTACTAAAGGTCCTAGCTGTCTTTTCTACACTTCAAAGTCTTCTCCTTGTCCATAGCAAGCTCCAGATGTTGTAGATTAGCAAATGTTTGCAAGTGTGCTTTGAAACTCAAGAACTAGCACTCCTTATATAACAATTCACAAGGTCATGGATCATCTCCAGGTGTTATTGGAGGCCCTGGGATCTCCCTAGGTGTCCTAGCTAGTGAAATTAACCGACTTACAGCTCCTTAGGTCGTTACAAACTAGGTTAAGGCGGTGGAACAGCCAAAACCCGCACCTGGCAACATTTTTCTGATCTGGGCATGCTGAGGCGGGCCGCGTAAGATTTAAGGGGGTCTTACGCGGGCCGCGTGGACCGGCTTAACTGGCAAAACAAGTTTCAAAGCTGGCAGTTTCAGTCCCTGATCGTTTTAAACCCTTTTTAACTTCATTTTTGGCAAGCAAGGCCCTTGTAGTTAATTTGTTGAGGCTTAAGGATGTATAAACTAACTTCATTAGGCTCGGGTTCGTTAAATATGACTATGAAAGCAAGTTTCGTCAAGTAGACACTTATAGCCCAAAGTCTTGAAAACATGCCTAACGATCTCGAAACCGCGGGAAATTTATACCACTTATTCTTAAGTATATATTTGAATACTTCGAAGCCTCGGTTTCGTTAAAAGGTCACTCAGAGGTCAGAATCGACATGTTGACACGTTTAACCCTTGTAATTTAATAATCTTCCGATTATTTTCATAAACGGCTTCTTATATCCAATCAATCACTTGTTTAAGAATATATTAATCATGTATGGTCATTCAGAGGCACAAGTTTGGCATGTTGACACTTTTAGTCCCCGTGGTTTCATAATTTCACTGTTTGACAACTTTGGTCCTTCAAACTAAATCTTTCACTCCTTTAGAGTTTAGAACACGTGTCTTTACATAATTGGACACGTTTTTACGTGGTGTTACATCCTCACCCCTTTAAAAGAAATCTCGACCCTGAGATTTACTGGAATAAGTGAGGGTACTTTTGTCGCATAGTGGACTCAACTTCCCACGTATATTCGGAACCTCTGCGAGCGTCCCATTTGACCTTTACTATAGGCACATGCTTTCTTCGGAGCTTTTTAACCTGTCGATCCTCGATCGATATAGGTTTTTCAACGAATCTCAAGCTTTCATCAATCTGTACGTCCTTATGAGACATGGCTAGAGATTCATCGGCTAGGCATTTCTTGAGATTACAAATGTGGAACACATTATGAATTCCACTTAGCTCTTCTGGCAGGCTTAGCTTATAAGCTACACTGCCGACGCATTCGATAATCTCAAATGGTCCAATATACCTAGGGCTTAACTTGCCCTTTTTACCAAAACGCATCACACCTTTCTAGGGTGATACTTTTAGTAAGACTTTGTCACCAACCTCAAACTTTAAAGGTTTTCGTCTCTTGTCAGCATAACTTTTCTACCTATCCCTGGCAGCCTTCAGGCGATTACGAATCTGGACAATCTTGTCCGTCGTTTCAAGGACTATGTCAGGTCCTGATAATTGAGCTTCCCCGACTTCTGCCCAACAGACAGGCGTTCTACATTTCCTACCATATAATGCCTCAAAAGGCGCAGCCTGGATGCTTGTATGGTAGCTATTTTTATAGGAGAACTCGATCAATAGCAGGTGGTCATCCCAACTACCACCTAAATCAATAACACACACACGAAGCATGTCTTCCAAAGTTTGAATTGTACGCTCACTATGTCCCTCAGTCTGAGGATGGTAAGCAGTACTAAAATTCAAACGCGTGCCCAATGATTGTTGGAAACTTTTCCAAAAATGTGAGGTCTTTCTAGTATCCCTATCAGAGATAATAGATACCGGTACACCATGAAGAGCTACAATCTTATCTACATACAACTGGGCTAGTTTATCGGAGCTATGAGTCTCCTTGATGGGTAAGAAATGTGCCGATTTAGTCAGTCTATCAACAATAACCCATATGGTATCATTTCCGTGCCTTGTTTTAGGTAACTTGGTTATAAAATCCATAGTTACCATTTCCCACTTCCATGTGGAAAGTTCTGGCTGTTGCAACAGGCCCGATGGCTTTTGATGTTCAGCTTTAATCTGAGCACAGGTCAAGCACTTAGCTACACGGGTGGCAATAGATTTCTTCAAACCTATCCACCAATAATTAGGCTTCAAATCTTGATACATCTTGTCACCTCCCGGGTGAACTGAGTACTTGGAGTTGTGGGCTTCCTGGAGGATTATATCTCGAAGTCCTCCTTGAATAGGAACCCAAATCCTTTCATTCATTCTGAGAATTCCATCCTTCCCAGGTGCTAACTGTTCAGCAGTTATACCTAACTTTTCATTTGGAAGGTTAACTTCCAAAACAACATCCTTCTGTGCAGCTAATAGTCTTTCATTCAGACTATTCTTCAACTCAATGCTCTTGGCATTGATCCTAATTGGTTTAACTCTTTCCTTTCGGCTTAGAGCATCTGCGACCACATTCGCTTTACCAGGATGGTAGCAAATTTCGCAATCGTAGTCATTTAAGGTTTCCATCCAACGACGTTGTCTCATATTGAGCTCTTTTTGATTGAACAAATGTTGGAGACTTTTGTGATCAGAAAAGATCACGCATTTAGTTCCATACAAATAATGTCTCCATAACTTTAGTGCGAATACAACGGCACCCAACTCTAAATCGTGGGTGGTGTAATTCTTCTCATGCACTTTTAATTGTCGTGATGCATAGGCAATCACCTTGCCTCGTTGCATAAGTACACAACCCATACCGGTGTGTGAAGCATCACAGTATACGACAAACTCTTCAATTGCATCAGGTAAGGTTAGCACTGGAGCATTGCTCAATTTCTTCTTAAGAATCTCAAAGGATTCTTGTTGTTTCAGACCCCAATCAAACTTAACATTCTTACGGGTCAAAGAAGTTAATGGTACAGCTATTCTTGAGAAGTTCTCAATGAATCTTCTATAATATCCAGCTAAACCCAGAAAGCTACGTATTTTGGTTGGAGTCTTGGGTGCTTCCCAATTCATTACGGCTTCTACCTTAGCGGGATCTACTTGGATACCTCGCTCACTAACAACATGTCCAAGGAATTGGACTTCACGAAGCCAGAATTCACATTTGGAGAATTTAGCGTACAGTTTCTCTTGCTGCAGTAATCCTAAGATGCATCGAAGGTGCTTCTCATGATCGTCTTGGTTACGGGAATAGATAGGTATGTCATCTATGAAGACGATGACAAACTTATCTAAGTATGGTTTGCAGACTCTATTCATGAGGTCCATGAATGCTGCTGGAGCATTAAGGAGCCCAAAAGGCATCACTAAAAACTCGTAATGTCCATATCTTGTTCTGAATGCCGTCTTAGGCACATCTTCGGTCCTAACTTTGAGTTGATGATACCCAGATCTCAAATCAATCTTCGGGAAGAAGCTCGCTCCTTGGAGTTGATCAAATAAGTCGTCGATCCTGGGTAAAGGATAACGATTCTTAATTGTTACTTTGTTTAGCTCACGATAATCAATGCATAGACACATTGATCCGTCCTTCTTTTTCACAAATAATATTGGAGCTCCCCAAGGTGAAGAACTAGGTTGTGTAAAACCCTTTTCCAATAAATCATCTAATTGAGTCCTGAGTTCTTTCATTTCAGTAGGTGCTAAACGATAAGGGGCTCGTGCAATGGGTGCAGCTCCTGGAAGAATGTCTATCCTGAACTCTACTTGCCTCTCAGGAGGTAATCCAGGTAACTCGTCAGGAAAGACATCAGGATACTCAGAGATGATTGGGATGTCTTCAATCTTAGGTTTTAGATCATTCACAGTCACTTGTGCCATATAAATGACACATCCACTCTTTAAACACTGTGATACCTTGAGAATAGACACATTGCCGGGCAACCCGTATTGTGTATCTCCTTGAATAGTGATGGATTCACCAGAAGGGGTTTTGATAATAACTAGCTTCTTATGACAGGCAATTTGGGCTTGGTTATGCGAAAACCAATCCATGCCCAAAACTATATCAAACCCAGCCAACTTCATTGGCAAGAGGGATAGCGGGATAGAATGATTCTTGATGGATATAAATCATCCATCAAGAAAAGTTGAAGCTATTTCTAAGGTACCATCGGCAAGTTCTACCTCATATTTTATGTCTAGAGTCTTAATAGGCAAATTCAGTGACTTACAAAACTTATGGTCTACAAAAGACTTATCAGCACCTGAATCAAATAAGACTCTAGCATAATTATTATTAATGAGGAAGGTGCCTGTTATGACGTTATCGTCGTTCACCGCTTCCCTAGCATTCATTTGGAAAACCCTTGCATTGGTTTTCTTTGCCTCCTCGGGCTTCTTAGCATTCTTGGGGCAATTGGTTTTGATGTGCCCCTTTTCATTGCAACCGTAACAGGTTGCATCCTTAATATTCCGGCACTCCACAGATTTGTGGCCTTTCTTTTTGCAGATCCCACATGGTTTGGCTTATGGGTCCTGGTTGCACTTCCCGAAGTGCCTCTTATTGCAGGTTTTGCATCTGGGCTTATCACTTGACTGCCCCTTCTTGGAATTAAAGTTCCCTTTTCCTTTCTTGTTTGACTGAGGAGACTTATCTTCCTCTCTCTTCCTCTTCCCATCATCAGTGGTTTTCTTTGCCCTACTCCTCACAACATCCAAAGTGAGGGACAAAGATAGATCCACAGCAGATCTATAAGTGGTTGGCTTAGAGGCCTTAACGTTCCCTTTTACTTCGGGGGCCAAACCACCGATGAAACGCGCAATGTGTTTGGGTTCAGGAGTGACTAAATATGGTACCAACCTTGACATTGAATTGAAACTAGTCACATAGGATCCACAATCCAGATCCTTCGCCACTAAGGTGAGGAAATCAGTCTCTATCTGCTCGACTTCATGCTGAGGGCAATAGGTTTCCTTAACCAAATCAACAAACTTGTTCCATGACAGATTGTATAAAGGAATCTTCCCAGTGGCTTGCACTAACGCTTTCCACCAAGTGAGGGCATCGCCCTTGAAGGATTGTGATACAAACTTCACTATATCCTCTTTAGCACATCCGCTGATGTCTATCACAGTCTCCATCTCATCTAACCATTTCATGCAATCGATTGCACCTTTTTCTCCTGTAAAATCCCTAGGTTTACAGGAGACAAAGTACTTATAGGTACAACCCTTGGTGTACCGGGGAGTCGGCTCGAGGACAACCTACCTCTTTGGCTCACTACCCTGATTAGATGAGTGCTGAGACTCACTTTTCTTATGAGTATGGGGTTGAGAATAGGATTTCGAATGACTTATGGACCGAACATTGCTCGGTTCCTTAAATATCTTATCTACTGCTTGGGCAACTGCAGTATCGATCATTGCTTGCAGTTCAGCATTTGTGAGATTTACTCTTGCTTCGTTATTGTTTTCTCCTCGAGGGTGGCTATTTGCCTCATCAGATCCAGCCATTTTCGAGTACTATATTGAACAATAATGATATAATTAAATTATGTAATAAATCATCATATTGATGATTAGATGGTCATGGTATTATTAAACCATATAAACCATTTTAAGAAAAATAATAATAATCAAAGAGATACAATTCTTTTATATTTTTAATTAGACAGAGGAATATAAATCACACTGTCAATGTCATGGAGACATATTCATATTACACAAAGCTCGTCTCGAAGGACATTTAGATGGCACAAAGCTTTGTCATAAGGATGATTATAATCATTGATTTCTTTAAGGGTCGAACAAAGTTCATCGCCTTTTTGACAAGAAGTCTATTAAAACTTTCATTGTCATTATTACACCTTTGCTTGTAAGCATACATCTCTAATGGATGTTGTGGTGTATACATCATATTGATGTTTATTAGCCATGATTCATGATGATCATATAGGCTAAAAATAGTGGCTTGGAAAAATCCTAGTACATTAGGAAGATTGTGTGGTTTCTCGTACCGCACAATTCAGGATTGTTAACATGTTTTCAGATGTTAACAAAGAGTTATTATCTTAAAAAGGTTGTACCATCATAGCCATTTATTATTTTGGCTAGGTTATACCTTTAAGAAATTTATTGGCTGATCGATAAATTTGAAATGATATAGCATGATGTACTAAAAATACATTTTAAAATCGAAAATAACTTCATTAACCACGAAACGAGTACAACATTGCCCAAAAAGGGACTTGAGAAAAACAACACAAACTGCCCACGCAGGGGCTACTGAAAGCACTGCCCACGCAGGGGCTACAGAAACAGAAAGTAAGTCCACGCAGGGACTTGGTACATGAAAACGAAATAAACGTCCTCGCAGGGACTTATTGAAATACAACATGAACAACAATTTCCTACTTCTTCTTGCCCTTAAGAAGGTTCATAAGACCTTTGACAAAACCATTGTGCTTCTTCTTAGTTTCATGGGCTTCATGTTTAACCAGGTCTAACCTCTGTAAAATCTCTTGAGTTTGATCCTGATGATGAGGAGGAGGTTGTTGGTAGAGTGGGTATTGATTTAAGTGCACATGGCACAAATCTTTTATAACTTGGGACAATTATTTAAATATAATCTTGTATACAGATTTACATGTTTGTCTTACCATTGGGGCCAGTTGGAAGCCGGTCTTGATTAACCGACTCACCACTTATAGAACCCACAAAGGAGTTATCCCCAACCTGTGGGTTTATATTTTAGCATTTGCATCTGTCAGGTGTATGCCTACACCCCGTGCATAGGTCGTGGCCATTTTCAAATGAAATGAGCCGAGGATATCCAAGACACGGTCGTATTAACCCCCAATGCTTATGTTATCAAACAAGACAGATTAAAACGGGTAATGTAAATTTATTAATCACAATCCGATTAAATGATTTCATACCCGACCAAGTGGTATTATTATAATACCATATCCCAAGCCCGTATAAGGGAAAATAAGTTAAAAGTATTTACCTGATGCTAGCAGTATAATCCTAAAGCTTTTGATGGGAAAATAAGTTAAAAGTATTTACCTGTCAAATTTTCGGGAATTTATTGATAAGGTTAAGCCCGTTTCGACTATTTTATGTAAACTAGTCACATAAGCCGATCCGAACGCGTAAACGCGTAACGGGTAACCCAATAAATTATATGCAAGTCTTAATCATTATTATGCTCAAAATATGTTAATACATCAGCAAGATGTTAACACCTATGCCCAAAAAGTAATTAAAACCAAAATAAGTCCCATAAGGGCATTTTGGTAATTTTAATGCCCATAAAAGAGTTTAAATATTAAACTGAGTTTCAGGTCTGATCTAATCAGTAAAAATATGTATTTTTATAAGTTATAACAGTAGGGTACTTTATATACGTGAAATTTATCTTATATAACCAAACTATGCACCGTAGGGGCATTTTGGTAATTTCACATAAGCTTTAAAGGTCAAAATAGACTTCTGAGTTTAAAAACTTTGACTTACTGTTTAATTATATAAATTAGCTTAAAACATCAGTGGGTAATAAGTTTTATATGTCAAATATAGTTTTAACTCAAACTATGTGCTAAAAACGCTTAAAAGTCGGTTTTAAGGGATATTTGGTTTAAAACAGGAAATATGAGTTTTTGATCAGTTTATAAAGTTCAAAATACTTTATTTATCATATAAAATCAGTAGCAAAAGGTTTGGCACTAAAAAGTTATGTAAAACTCATTTTATGCATGAAAAGGGTAAAACCGACAGTTACCGAAATCAAGCTATAATCCTATGTTATGCTCAGCCTAAAAATAAATAAAAATCTTCAAAAATTCCAAAATATTATTTTACATCAGTAGGTAAAAAGTTTGGTGTCGAAAATCGGGTTTAGATAGGCTTTATGCTAATTACGCCATTTAAATTATAAAAAACCCCTTAATTACACTATTGAGCATAACTCCTATTCTAGATCTCAAACTGATGTCAAATTTTTGGGACATGTCTAAATATCAGTAGCAAAGATGTTAGTTCATTCACATTGTTAAAAATCTCAGCTGTATGACAAAAGGGCGTTTATGGCATTATTAAGCATAAGTACGATCAAGTGCATATAATTCAAACCACTAGGTACCATGCAATATAACTCCAGAGGGTTATACTACTAAGTAATGTGGTCCTAATGGAAGCTTAAAACATTGAAGAATTAAGCTTGAACGGGTCAGAACTGAAACTCAAAGCAAAAGTCAAGCTTTTGCGACTTTCGGTTATAAACTGACCTTAGACTATTAATTGTCGGGTTAGGACTGATAAAACATGTTTTAATATTAATTACCAAGTCATTAGAATGTTAAAATATAATTTATAACTCCTGGTTTATTAGTTTTAATCATTTTCAAACATTCTATCCAGTTGGACTTTTTGTCAAACTACTTTGACCCGACAATTGACCAATCAAACAAGATAATTAGGTGGTGCCCTTTTAAGGGTTAATCACTTACGCTAATGTGGTTCTATAACCACTTTCAATTTGATCAGTGGTTAAACCATATGTAATTAAAACGAAAGTCAAACTAAATTTACGATAAGCTTGACTTTAGAGTAATTAAGCTAATTAGAACGACTAAACAAGAAATTAGAGGCTTACTAAAGGTCCTAGCTGTCTTTTCTACACTTCAAAGTCTTCTCCTTGTCCTTAGCAAGCTCCAGATGTTGCAGATTAGCAAATGTTTGCAAGTGTGCTTTGAAACTCAAGAACTAGCACTCCTTATATAACAATTCACAAGGTCATGGAACATCTCCAGGTGTTATTGGAGGCCCTGGGATCTCCCCAGGTGTCCTAGCTAGTGAAATTAACCGACTTACAGCTCCTTAGGTCGTTACAAACTAGGTTAAGGCGGTGGAACAGCCAAAACCCGCACCTGGCAACATTTTTCTGATCTGGGCATGCTGAGGCGGGCCGCGTAAGACTTAAGGGGGTCTTACGCGGGCCGCGTGGACCGGCTTAACTGGCAAAACAAGTTTCAAAGCTGGCAGTTTCTGTCCCTGATCGTTTTAAACCCTTTTTAACTTCATTTTTGGCAAGCAAGGCCCTTGTAGTTAATTTGTTGAGGCTTAAGGATGTATAAACTAACTTCCTTAGGCTCGGGTTCGTTAAATATGACTATGAAAGCAAGTTTCGTCAAGTAGACACTTATAGCCCAAAGTCTTGAAAACATGCCTAACGATCTCGAAACCACGGGAAATTTATACCACTTATTCTTAAGTGTATATTTGAATACTTTGAAGCCTCGGTTTCGTTAAAAGGTCACTCAGAGTGCAGAATTGACATGTTGACACGTTTAACCCTTGTAATTTAATAATCTTCCGATTATTTTCATAAACGGCTTCTTATATCCAATCAATCACTTGTTTAAGAATATATTAATCATGTATGGTCATTCAGAGGCACAAGTTTGGCATGTTGACACTTTTAGTCCCTGTGGTTTCATAATTTCACTGTTTGACAATTTGGTCCTTCAAACTAAATCTTTCACTCCTTTAGAGTTTAGAACACGTGTCTTTACATAATTGGACACGTTTTTACGTGGTGTTACAACTATTTTTCAAATAATCACATAATTAACAATGTAGAAGCCATGAAACTTGTTTTAACACTTGTATAACTTGGTGATTAATGTAAGAACATGTCTAAGCATGTTCAACCCGACAATTTTGAGTTTAGGCTCGGTTCGGAACCGAAAGTCGCAAAAGTAGACTTTTGCTTTGACTTCCAGTTCTGACCCGATTTAGCTTAGTTTAGATATGCCTTAGAATTCCATTAGGACCAGGTTATAGGTTAGTATAACCCTCTGAGGTTATATAACTTGGTTCCTTATTTATCCGATTCATTTGCATGTTTCCGTTATATGCCTAAATGTTGACCATTATGCCCTTTTGACCTTAAAATGAGATTTTTGAAAATGTTAGACGACAAAAACCTTTGCTACAGATTTATAAACATGTCCTAAAAATTTAACATCAGTTTGAGGTCTAAATTAGGAGTTATGCTCAATATCGTAATTTAGAAGCTTTTTATTAATTTAACGGCATCATTAGCATAAGGCCTATTTAAACCCAAATTTTGACACCAAAATTTTTACCCACTAATGTAAAATAATATTTTAGGATTTTTGAAGATTTTTAATTATTTTTAAACTGATCATAACATAGGGTTCTAGCTTTAATTCGGTAATTGTCGATTATACCACTTTTGCTAATAAAATGAGTTCTACATAACATATTGATACCAAATATTTTGCTACAGATTTTATATGGTAAATAATATATTTTAAGCCTTCTAGGCTGATAAAAATCTCAGCTTTCACTATATAACCCGAAAATCGTTTAAAACCGACTTTTACGCGTTTTAAACGCATAGTATGAGTTAAAACTATTTTTGACATATAAAACTTAATACCTATTGATGTTTTAAGTAAATTTTTATACTTTAACAGTAAGCAAAAGTTTTGAACTCAGATTTCCAATTTTGACCATTAAAGCTTATGTGAAAGTACCAAAATGCCCCTACGGTGCATAGTTTGGTTATAAAAGATAAATTTCACATATATGCAATACCCTACTATTATGACTTATAAAAATAACTATTTTTACTGATAATATTAGACCTGAACCTCAGATTAATATTTAATCTCTTTTATAAGCTTTAAAATGACCAAAATACCCCTATGGGGCATAATTTGAGTTTAAATCCATTTTGGGCATAATGGAAGGTATCCTACTGATATCACAACATATTTAAGGCATATTAACATAGGAAACCTGTTCATGACTCAATTGTTTACCCATTATGCATTTTTCACGTTTGGAACAGTTTATGTAACTAGTTTGCATAAATTAACCGAAACGGGTCAAACCTCATCATTTTTATCTCAAAATCCAGAATGTGTTTAGTTTACCCATATTATACAAGTATCCAAACTTGTCGGGTCTAAACCACATTCTAATCCGGTCTTCGCTTAATCTTGTGTTTTGAATCGTATATCTTCCTTTAAAACTAACCGGACTAAGTTTAGGCTTAATTAAGACCCGTTAGGAATATAATAGGTTATTAAAACCTTCGTTCCAGATTTAGGAGACCAGTAAAAGATACTTGCATTTGCTGAATTGTACGGCTGGGATAAATTTGTATAATTTGCTCAGGTAAATACTTTTAACTTATTTTCCGTTATACGGGCTTGGGATACTGTATTATAATAATACCGCTTGGTCAGGTGTGTAATTGTTTAAATCGGATTGTGATTAATATAATTGCATAACTCGTTTTAATCTGTTTTGTTTGGTATATGGCTTTTGGGGGTTAATGACCATGTCTTGGATATCCTCGGCTCATTCATTGAAATGGCCACGACTTAAGCACGGGGTGTAGGCATACACCTGACAGTTGCGTATGTATAAAGGGTAATCCACAATAAGGAATTCTCCTTGTGGGCATTATACATGTGGCGTGTCAATTAATCTTGTCCGGCTCTTCAAACCGGCCCTGACAGACGGCAAACATATAAATCTGTATACAAGATTATTTTTAAAATAATTGTCCCAAGTTATAAAAGATATTTTGTGCCTTGTGCATTCAAATCAATTTTTTTAAACATTTTCAAAATGAGTCGGTTAATTGTATTTACTAGTGTAAACTGACGTATTTTCTAAAAAGGCTAAGTGCAGGTACTAGACGGAATAGGCTGGCTACTCCTAGCATCAAATAAGAGTCTTGCAAGCTTAGATGTTTACAAATCTGTTGAACAATGATCTTTTTTAACTTTGATCCGCCTGTGGATCCCTTACAACCGTTTCTATAATAATTGATATTGCTTTCATTCGGTTTGTAATGTTTCTATCTTTCGACTTCCGCTGTGTATTAAACTGTGATAAATTGTCTATGATGATATCAACTATGTCACGATACTCCCCACCGGGCCCACCGGTAATACGTGGAAATATCAGGGTGTGACAGGTTGGTATCAGAGCCAACATTGAGTGAATTAAACACTAGCCTTTTGTGTTTAATCTCAATGACACAGTTTGCACATTCCTCGACTTCCAAGTCTAAGCAAAGAACTTAGGACTAATCCTAATTTATTTTATGTTGTCCTTTATTGTTTTCCTTTGTTGTTTCTTTTGTTTGTTTTGACAGGTTCAGCAAAATGCCAGCACGATTCAGAAGAGGAGGATGAGGCAAGGTACCATTTACCAGCCACGATCATGAAGCCGGACCTTCCCACCGGCGAACTCCGTCTGTTACCATGAGCACAAGTCCTGAAGAGGATTGGAGGACCTATTTGGAGCCCGCGAGGCGATCTGTTTCGCTAAGTTCATCACCCTCTTACCATCATTCTTTTGGGCCGCAATCGGAGAACGAGCCCAATGATTCGCATCACTCATACCTACCACTGCAGTGGTCGGGGTCGTACCACGCGTTTCAAGACCTGACCCCATTTTTCCAGAGCCGGTTTAACCCAACAAATCAGATTGAAGAACCAATGGGTCATAACCCATTGGGCCCCAGAAGACCATTTCCCTGAAGCTCAGGACATGGAGATGGATGATGATCCGGATCCCGCTGAACCTCCATCTGGGACACCTACTCACCCCATCGAGATTTCAGATGGGTTGTCTTTTCATGGATCACCTTATCGTGGTCCAGACAGCTATGAGGCAAGATTTGCCCAATAGGACCGGGTGTTTACTCCCTCCTATAGCCCAGCACCTCAGCAGCAGCAACAGGATCCCTCTAAGAATCCACATTTTGTAGCGGTCACTCCACCGCCACCGCCGCCAGAGCAACAGCCACCTCCGAAGTCACCGAGGCGGAGAAGATCAAACGCACGGATGTCCGTGCGAGGGGGAATCCGTATCAGCACCCCTTAACCTTCCAGTGGCAGTCACTACCCGCCACTTTATGAAGACCCGCATATGGGTGGGCCTTCAAACCCCGTTTCTGAGGTGGACTCTGCGCCAGTCGCACCACCACCAATGGGTTATGATAACCCGATTCCTTCATACGCTGGTACAGCGGCGTATAACCCTTTTGAACAACCAGTCCATACTAACTACAACTACGCCGAAGTTGACCCTTACCTTGTAGCGGCGAACTACAATGCTCTTCATCCTGAAGGGCCCAATGGAGCTCCCTGGAAGACCGGATACCCGACCTATTGGTACCAATACCCGCCGCCACCTCCTCAACCTTCGCAGCATCAGCAGCCACTGCCGCCATTGATACCGCCAACGCAACAATAGGAGATTCTCCAAAGGTTGAGCCAGGTAGAGTGGGAGGTTCAAGAAGAGCCTAGGAACCACCGAGGATTTCTCAAGGGTCTGGCAAACCTAATCAAGGGAAAGAAGAAAAGGGATTTTTGAAGATTCCTTATTTATTTATTTGTATTGTAATTTCCTTGTTTCAATCAAGTCCCTGCGTGGACATCTATTTCTGTATTCAGTCCCTGCGAGGACTTGTATTTCCAGTTTAGCCCCTGCGTGGGCAAGTTTTTTCTGTTAAAGTCTCGTTTAGGGCATTCATGTACTCTTTTATTTAATATTGGAATGTGTTGAATTTTAGTTAACATTACATGCATAAATATAATATATAAAATGAAACAAAATATCGTTCCTTTTAAAAATTAATTCTGCCGTTATATATAAAATAAAATCTTAAGGGCAAAACCTAGCCCATGTGTCATTATTAAGACAAGGCCATGATGGTAGTTCCTTAATTAGATTCAGATCCTTGTTAACATCTGAAAACATGTTAACACTCCTGGCAAATGTGATTCGATAAAATCGCATAAGTCATCCTATTAGTGGATTCTTCCAATCTCTGTTTCTAATTTATTTAATCATCCATTAGTGATGAAGTGCCTACGGGCCATGATTAGTGTCCTTTGAGACTAAAGACAGTTGTGGTCTACGACTCCCTGTCAAGAAGAGGTAATGAACTATGATTCAAGCCTCAATGCCTCGATCCTATAAGATCTTGGCTTATAATTTAAATTTATCCCTGTGACTTGGCCTTTTGTGCTATTATTATATCTTAATTATAACTAAGGATTATTATAATGAAAATCCTGAATGAATATATTTAACAAATTAACCAATATGGTTTATTAATACCATGGTTAATAAATCATCAAGAATGATAGTACTGTTATAGACTTCTGAATAAATCATTGTCATCATTTTATGTAGCAATCAAGCTACATGGCAGAGTCTGAGGAAGTCAAAAGTCACCATTTGGAAAATCATGATACAACCAGGATCAATATAACTGGGGATGAACTTCGAGCATTAATAGATAGTGCCATTGCTAAAGCCGTGGATAGACAGCTAAGGGAATCAAGTGGTACACATAGCAAGACCTTATCAGTACCCCATTCCAAATCACACCCTAAGACTCATTCTGAGGCTCATAGTAAGCCACCTTCTAAACAACATGAGTCAAAGAAGGATGATGTTCAACACTCCTCAAATCAGCACAGTGCTCCGTCTAAGAAGATTGTGTTTGATCGAGAGCCACGTACAAGGACCTGTACTTACAAGTATTTCGTCTCCTGGAAGCCCAAGGATTTCATTGGGGAAAAAGGAGCTATCGACTGCATGACGTGGCTAGACGAGATTGATATCGTGGTTGATATCAGTGGTTGCGCTGATAGGGATGTTGTGAAGTTTGTATCTCAGTCATTTAAAGGAGAAGCACTAGCTTGGTGGAGGTCTCTAATCCAAGCTACCGGAAAGATCCCGTTGTACAATCTGTCTTAGGATCAGTTTGTGACTTTGATCAAGGAAAATTTCTGTCCTCAACATGAGGTTGAGAAGATCGAGACTGACTTCCTGACATTGACTATGAAGAATTTGGACTGTCAGGCATACCTTACAAGTTTTAATACCATGTCTCGATTGGTTCCTTACTTGGTAACACCGGAACCAAAATGGATAGCCCGTTTCATTGGGGGTTTAGCCCCGGAGATCAAAGCCAGTGTGAAGGCATCTTGACCTACTTCTTTTAGGTCAGCGGCTGATTTGTCGTTATCCCTTACTTTGGATGCGGTCAGGCTAAGATCACTTAAGAGTTCTGAAGAAGGAAAAAGGAAGCGTGAGGATGATAACTCATGATGTTCTGACAAGAAGCGTAAGGGGAACACAGACCACAAGAAGAATTCTGGGTCTAACAAGGGTAGCCAGCAAACGGATGAGAAGCCTAATTGCAAAACCTGCCAGAAACGTCATTTTGGAAAATGCAAGTTTGAATCAAAGTCGCAGTAAAAGCCGATTGCATGTGGGATATGCAAATCCAAAGAACATAAGACGTTAGACTGCAAGAAGATAAAGGATACGATGTGCTATAACTGTAACGAGAAGGGGTATATTAAGACAAACTGCCCAAAGTATGCCAAGAAACCTGAGGAAGGCAAGAAGACCAATGCTAGGGTCTTCCAGGTGAAAGCACGGGAAGCAGTTCAGGATGATAACGTGATACCAGGTACCTTTCTTATAAATGATGTTTATGCAAGGGTATTATTTGATTCGGGTGCGGATAAGTCATTTGTTGATGATAAGTTTTGTAAATTGCTAAATCTGCCTGTTAAAACCCTAAGCATAAAGTATGAAGTAGAATTGACCGATGGTACCATAGAAACTGCCTCAACTGTGTTAGATGGATGTTTCATATCCATTAGGAACCACTCCTTTCCGTTATCCTTGCTTCCTTTGAAATTAGCTGGTTTCGACATAGTAATAGGCATGGATTGGTTATCTCATAACCAAGCTCAAATCGTTTGTGACAAGAAACAAGTGGTTATCAAGACTCCGTATGGTGAGCCACTTACTATACAAGGAGATACTCAGTACGGGTTGCCTAAGCAAGTGTCTATGCTTAAGGCATCAAGGTGCAAGAAGAAAGGTTGTGTCATCTATATGGCCCAAGTGACTATTGATGACCCAAAGCCCAAGATTGAAGACATCCATGTCATTTCTGAATATCCAGATGTATTCCTGAAGAACTACCTGGTTTACCACCAGATAGGCAAGTAGAGTTCAGAATCGACATTATTCCTGGAGCAACACCTGTTGCAAGAGCGCCTTACAGGTTAGCACCAACTGAGATGAAAGAGTTGAGAACTCAACTGGATGATTTATTGGCAAAAGGATTTATCAGGCCTAGCTCATCTCCTTGGGGAGCACCAATTCTGTTTGTAAAGAAGAAGGATGGATCGATGCGTCTATGCATCGATTATCGCGAGCTTAACAAGGTCACTATCAAGAACAGATATCCATTGCCCAGGATCGACGATCTGTTCGATCAATTGCAAGGGGCAAGTTATTTCTCCAAGATTGATTTAAGGTCAGGTTACCATGAACTGAAGATTAGAGATGAAGATGTGCACAAAACTGCATTTAGGACTCGTTATGGTCACTACGAGTTCTTAGTGATGCCTTTTGGGCTCACTAATGCACCAGCAACGTTCATGGATCTCATGAATCATGTTTGCAAACGCTACTTGGAAAAATTTGTTATCGTCTTCATTGATGACATTCTTATTTATTCGAAGAACCAGACTGACCATGAAAAGCACCTTCGTTGTATCCTTACACTACTTCAGCAAGAGAAGCTCTACGCCAAGTTTTCGAAATGTGAATTTTGGCTTCGTGAAGTCCAATTTCTTGGACATGTGGTTAGTGAGCGTGGAATCCAGGTGGATCCCGCTAAGATTGAAGCCATCGTGAATTGGCAAGAGCTGAAAATGCCCACAGAGATTCGTAGCTTTTTGGGTCTGGCAGGATATTACAGGTGTTTTATTGAAAACTTCTCAAGGATTGCAGCGCCCCTAACTTCACTAACCCGCAAGAATATCAAGTTTAACTGGGGTCCTAAGCAGCAAGAATCCTTTGACATTCTTTAGCTGAAGTTGAGCAATGCACCTGTTTGACATTGCCTGATGGAATAGAGGAATTTGTAGTATACTGCGACGCATCACACCCTGGTATGGGATGTGTGCTCATGCAGAAAGGCAAGGTTATTGCCTATGCTTCCCGACAATTAAAAGTGCACGAAAAGAATTACACCTCCCACGATTTGGAGTTGGGTGCTGTTGTGTTTGCACTAAAATTATGGAGGCATTATTTATAGAGTAAATTACAAAGTTCGTCCTTTATGTATGTCATATATTACAAAGTATGTCCTTTAACTTTAATAAGCTCAGAAAACATACTCAATGTTTGAAAACACTTACAGGTTATGTCCTTTAGTCATAACACAATTAGTTTTCTTGGTTAAAGTTGACTAAGTCAACCCCACATAAGGGTATTTTAGTCATTTTATCCTAAATATTATAATAAATAATCATAAACCCAATAAATAAAATAATTTTAGAATTATATATGTGTATATAGTTATAAATATATACAGATAACGTCTTCTCCCTCTCTCTTTCTAATTATCCTACCCCCACAACCACAACCCACCTGCCACCGCCATCGCCACCGCCACCACCACCACCACCACCGATCTGCCACCACCACCACTTCACCTGCAAGTTTACTCTGCTCTAAACCAGTTTTCCGGCAAGTTCCAAACCAGTTTTCCGTTGAGTATCAAACCAGTTTTCTGGCGACCCATACTTCTCTCTGTTCTTCAACATTTTTAACCTTCAATCTGCAACAATGGCGGATAATTCTTTAGCAAAGCTTGTGCTTCTACATGGCGATCTAGATCTCGAAATTATCGAAGCTAAAAACCTACCGAACATGGACATTGTCACGGGCCACATCCTCCGTTGCGTCTCCTTCGATCCCTGTCCCGAAGACACGCCTGTCGCCGGCTCCAGAGACCTGAAACTCCACTTCAGCGGCCGCAAAATCATCGCTAGCGATCCGTACTTGAAAGTATCGGTGCCACAAGCCGTTGTAGCGTGTACACGAGTGCTGAAGAATTCGAAAAACCCTCAGTGGAATGAACAATTCAACATTCCGTTAGCTCACGAATTCGCACACTTAGAGTTCGAAGTAAAGGATGGTGACATTTTCGGAGCGGATCTGTTAGGAAAGGTTCAGATTCCGGCAGAGGAGATCGCCATTGGAAATGAGATATTCGGCTGGTTTGAGTTAAAAAACTCGCGAAAGGACGCGTCGTTGAGGCCGCCATTGATAAACTTGCTGAGCAGAAAGGGGTTCGGAATGCATACTTTCCGGTGAGGAAAGGTTCGCGGGTGACGTTGTATCAGGATGCTCATGTTAGAGAGATGCCGCCATTGATAAACTTGCTGAGCTGCCGGCGTGGAAACCCACCAATGTAGCAAGAACAAGAAACCCTAGGTCAGTTTCAGGTTCAAGATTTGATCAAAAGATTCAAAACCCAGATGAATTTGGTCATTTTGAGCAATACCCAGATGGTAGAATTAGTTATAATCAAATGAGAGAGAGCAGGTAGTGTAAGATAGTGAAAGTGGTGGTGGTGGCAGATCGGTGGTGGTGGTGGTGGTGATGGTGGTGGCAGGTGAGTTGTGGTGGTGGTGGGGGTAGGTGAGAGAGAGAAGGAGAAGGGGTTAATAATGTCTGTATGTATATATTTACATATATAATTCTAAAATTGTTTTATTTATTGGTTTTATGATTATTTATTATAATATTTAGGATAAAATGACTAAAATACCCTTATGTGGGGTTGATTTAGTCAACTTTAACCATGAAAACTAATTGTGTTATGACTAAAGGACATAACTTGTAAGGGTTTACAAACATTGAGTATGTTTTCTGAGCTTATTAAAGATTAAGGACATACTTTGTAATATATGACATACATAAAGGACGAACTTTGTAATTTACTCTTATTTATATGGTACCAAGTGTGTGATCTATTCTGATCACAAGAGCCTTCAACACCTGTTTAATCAGAAGGACTTAAACATGAGACAACGTTGATGGATGGAGACTTTAAATGACTATGATTGTGAAATCCGATACCATCCAGGCAAGGCGAATGTAGTCGCCGATGCTTTGAGCAGGAATGAAAGAGTTAAGCCCGTTAGAATCAATGCCAAGGGCATTGAATTGAAGAATAGTTTGAATGAAAGACTGTTAGCCACGCAGAAGGAAGCCGTATTAGAAGCTAACTATCCAAATGAAAAGTTGGGAGTCACTGCAGAACAGTTATCATATGGCAAGGATGGAATCCTAAGATTGAATGGAGGGATATGGGTTCCAATCTATGGAGGACTTAGGGAAGTGATCCTTCAGGAAGCCCATAGTTCCAAGTATTCTGTTCATCCTGGTTGTGATAAAATGTACCAGGATTTGAAGGCAAATTATTGGTGGATAGGCTTGAAGAAGTCTATAGCCACTTATGTGGCTAAAAGTCTGACATGCGCGCAAGTCAAAGCAGAGCATCAGAAACCGTCAGGCTTACTGCAACAGCCTGAACTTCCCACTTGGAAGTGGGAAATGGTAACTATGGATTTCATCACAAAGTTACCAAAGACAAAGCGAGGAAATGATACTATTTAGGTCATAGTTGACAGGTTGACTAAGTCAGCCCACTTCTTACCTATTAAGGAAACACACAGCTCAGATAAGTTAGCTCAGCTGTACGTGGACAAGATTGTATCTCTCCATGGAGTGCCAATGTCTATCATCTCTGATAGGGATACGAGATATACATCGCATTTCTGGAAAAGCTTTCAGCAATCCCTAGGCACTCGATTGAACTTCAGCACCACATATCATCCTCAGACGGACGGTCAAAGCGTGCGTACAATACAAACACTCGAGGATATGCTACGATCTTGTGTTATTGATCTAGGTGGAAGTTGGGATGATCATCTTCCGTTGATTGAATTTTCATACAATAATAGTTATCATTCGAGTATCCAAGCTGCACCTTTTGAAGCATTGTATGGAAGAAAGTGCAGGACGCCCGTTTGTTGGGCAGAAGTTGGAGATGTCCAACTAACAGGACCCGATATAGTCCTAGAGACAATAGATAAGATTGTGCAGATACGAGATCGTCTCAAAGCTGCCAGAGATAGGCAGAAAAGCTACGCAGACAAAAGGCGTAAACCTCTAAAATTCGAGGTAGGTGACAAGGTTCTACTTAAGGTATCACCTTGGAAAGGGGTAATGCGATTTGGTAAGAAAGGCAAGTTAAGCCGAAGATACATAGGACCATTCAAGATCATCGAATGTGTCAGAACAGTGGCTTACAAGTTAAACCTGCCTGAAGAGCTCAGTGGTATCCATAATGTGTTTCACATCTGCAATCTAAAGAAGTGTCTAGTTGATGAATCGCTAGCCATGTCACATAAAGATGTGCATATAGATGAGAGCTTAAAGTTTGTCGAAAAACCTTTGTCGATCGAGGATCGACAGGTTAAAAAACTTCGAAAGAAGCATGTACCGATTGTAAAGGTTAAATGGGATGCCCGTAGAGGTCCCGAGTATACGTGGGAGGTAGAGTCCACAATGAAAGAGAAGTACCCTCATTTATTTCAGTAAATCTTGAGGTCGAGATTTCTTTTAAGGGGGTGAGGATGTAACACCTCGAAAAATCATGACCAATATAATGAAGACACGTGTCATAAGCTTTAAACATGTAATGGATTGAATGTGAGGGACTAAAGTTGCCAAACAATGTAAATATGTGAATAAAGGGATCCAAAATGTCAACATGCCATTTTTGTGCCTCTGATTGACTTCACACGACGTTCGTATTCTTAAATGAATAATTAATCGAACATTGGACGTCATTTGTATTAAAAATAAGGATCTTGTAAAGCATAGGGGTTAAAAGTGTCAACATGTTAAAGTTACCTCTGAGTGACCTTTTAACGATCCCAAAAACATTATGACAATTTATTTTGATCCCAAGAATGACGGATATTAAATTTGTAGAGTTTCGACGCGTTTAAATAATTAAAGTATCAATTCCAAGAAATAAGGGTCAAAAGCGTCAACATTGAAATTCAGGACTTTTCGGTGATCGTATAACTAACCGGGGACTTAACGAAGGTTGCTTATGACTTAGAGTCCTTAAAAGTCAAGTTTGGGGGTTAAAAGTGTAATAAAAACAAGTTAAAATCAAGTTTGGAAGGACCAGGGACCAAATGTGCAAAGCTGAAACTTTGTTGACCGGATCTGACATTCATACCGGCCGCGTAAGACTCCTCTTGGAGCTTACGCGGGCCGCCTAAAAGTCACCAGCATCCAAAAACATGGCAGATGCCTGTAATTGCAGGTTGCACCGCCTTTGAGAGCCTTGTTTTCGATTCCAGGGGCTGAGCCAACAGTATTTCATGCATAGGGACACTTGGGATCATCAGAAAACATCTATAGACTTTGTTGGAATGATCTCATGCATTCTAAATTCCTATATATTGAACTCTTGTTGCAACACTTCACTTGTTCATTTCAAACTCAATTCTAAACCTTTCTGGAGCTCTCTGGACTTCAAGCAAGATTCCCTAAGCTTCATTTTCGTACTAAGTACTTCAGTAAGTATCCTTAACCTCTCTAATTCACGTTTCATTAGTTTAATGACCAAAAGTCAAAGCCGTCATAATTAAGCTTTGACTTAGTGATTAATCAGTAATGGTCCAGTCATTTTTCGAATTGAAAGTGGCTATGAGTTGGTAATTATGTGGGTAATAAACCCTTAACAGGGCACCATCTGATTTCCACTCTAACTAGGTCAATTGTCGGGTCAAACTTAATTATAAAAAGTCAACAGAAAGTTATTTTTCAAATAAACACATAATTAACAATGTAGAATCCATAAAACCTGTTTTAACACTTGTATAACTTGGTGATTAATGTAAGAACATGTCTAAGCATGTTCAACCCGACAATTTTGAGTTTAGGCTCCGTTCGGAACCGAAAGTCGCAAAAGTAGACTTTTGCTTTGACTTTCAGTTCTGACCCGATTTAGCTTAGTTTAGATATGCCTTAGAATTCCATTAGGACCAGGTTATAGGTTAGTATAACCCTCTGAGGTTATACAACTTGGTTCCTTATTTATCCGATTCATTTGCATGTTTCTGTTATATGCCTAAATGTTGACCATTCTGCCCTTTTGACCTTAAAATGAGATTTTTGGAAATGTGAGAGGACAAAAACCTTTGCTACTGATTTATAAACATGTCCTAAAAATTTAACATCAGTTTGAGGTCTAAATTAGGAGTTATGCTCAATATCGTAATTTAGAAGCTTTTTATTAATTTAACGGCATAATTAGCATAAGGCCTATCTAACCCAAATTTTGACACCAAACTTTTTACCCACTGATGTAAAACAATATTTTGGGATTTTTGATAATTTTAATTATTTTTAAACTGATCATAACATAGGGTTCTTGCTTTAATTCGGTAATTGTCGGTTATACCCCTTTTGCTAATAAAATGAGTTCTACATAACATATTGATACCAAATATTTTGCTACTGATTTTATATGGTAAATAAAATATTTTAAGCCTTCTGGGCTGATAAAAATTTCAGCTTTCACTATATAACCCGAAAATCGTTTAAAACCGACTTTTACGCGTTTTAAACGCATAGTATGAGTTAAAACTATATTTGACATATAAAACTTAATACCTAATGATGTTTTAAGTAAATTTTTATACTTTAACTGTAAGCAAAAGTTTTGAACTCAGATTTCCAGTTTTGACCTTTAAAGCTTATGTGAAATTACCAAAATGCCCATACGGTGCATAGTTTGGTTATAAAAGATAAATTTCACATATATGCAATACCCTACTGTTATGACTTATAAAAATAACTACTTTTACTTATCGTATCAGACCTGAAGCTCAGATTAATATTTAATCTCTTTTATAAGCTTTAAAATGACCAAAATACCCCTACGGGGCATAATTTGAGTTTAAATCCATTTTGGGCATAATGGAAGGTATACTACTGATATCACAACATATTTAAGGCATATTAAGATAGGAAACCTGTTCATGACTCAATTTTTTACCCGTTATGCATTTTTCGCGTTCGGAACAGTTTATGTAACTAGTTTGCATAAATTAACCGAAACGGGTCAAACCTCATCATTTTTATCTCAAAATCCAGAATGTGTTTAGTTTACCCATATTATACAAGTCTCCAAACTTTTTGGGTCTAAACCACATTCTAATCCGGTCTTCGCTTAATCTTGCGTTTTGAACCGTATATCTTCCTTTAAAACTAACCGGTCTAAGTTTAGGCTTAATTAAGACCCGTTAGGAATCTAATAGGTTATTGAAACCTTCGTTCCAGATTTAAGAGACCAGTAAAAGATACTTGCATTTGCTGAATTGTACGGCTGGGATAAATTTGTATAATTTGCTCAGGTAAATACTTTTAACTTATTTTCCGTTATACGGGTTTGGGATACGGTATTATAATAATACCGCTTGGTCGGGTGTGTAATTTTTTAAATTGGATTGTGATTAATATAATTGCATAACTCGTTTTAATCTGTTTTGTATGGTATATAGCTTTTGGGGGTTAATGACCATGTCCTGGATATCCTCGGCTCATTCATTGAAATGGCCACGACTTAAGCATGGGGTGTAGGCATACACCTGACAGTTGCGTATGTATAAAGGGTATTCCACAATAAGGAATTCTCCTTGTGGGCATTATACATGTGGCGTGTCAATTAATCTTGTCCGGCTCTTCAAACCGGCCCTGACAGACGGCAAACATATAAATCTGTATACAAGATTATTTTTAAAATAATTGTCCCAAGTTATAAAAGATATTTTGTGCCTTGTGCATTCAAATCAATTTTCTTAAACATTTTTAAAATGAGTCGGTTAATTGTATTTACCAGTGTAAACTGACATATTTTCCAAAAAGGCTAAGTGAAGATACTAGACGGAATAGGCTGGCTACTCCTAGCATCAAATAAGAGTCTTGCAAGCTTAGATGTTTACAAATCTGTTGAACAATGATCTTTTTTAACTTTGATCCGCATGTGGATCCCTTACAACCGTTTCTGTAATAATTGTTATAACTTTCATTTGGTTTGTAATGTTTCTATCTTTCGATTTCCGCTGTGTATTAAACTGTGATAAATTGTCCATTATGATATCAACTACGTCATGATACTCCCCACCGGGAATACGTGGAAATTTCGAGGTGTGACAGCACCAGGGTGAATAGAATATTTCGTGTGATGTGCCTCCATCGTCAGGAACTCTCGAAAGGTTACCACGATTGGGAATCCAGATTCGATCGAGATAGTATTGAATACCATCGGATTTGGTTACGAGGCTCTCTTTAGCACCACATCGCATCTCGTCATAGAGGTTACCCTCGTTAACAGATGAATACTGAGCGTCACGTATGCGACATTGAAGATCGTTAACGAGTTGGAGACAACGAACACTCTTCACATGAGTTTTACGACTAAGAGCATCGGCCACTACATTCGCCTTACCAGGGTGGTATTTGATTTCACAGTCGTAGTCGTTTAACAGTTCCACCCAACGACGTTGACGCATGTTCAGTTATTTTTGGTTGAAGATATGTTGAAGTCTCTTATGGTCGGTGAAGACCACACACTTAGTACCATAAAGGTAGTGTCGCCAAATCTTCAACGCAAAAACAACTGCGCCAAGTTCAAGGTCGTGAGTAGTATAGTTTTTCTCATGTATTTTGAGTTGCCTCGACGCATAAGCGATGACCTTGTCTCGTTGCATAAGCACACAACCAAGTCGAAGGTTTGAAGCATCGCAATATACGACGAAGTCGTCGTTACCATCAGGAAGTGCGAGGATAGGAGCATTACATAGCATGTCCTTGAGCGTTTGAAAAGATTCCTCTTGTTCGGGACCCCAAACAAAAGGTTTCTCTTTTTGAGTCAAAGAAGTCAAAGGAACAGCGATCTTCGAGAAGTTAGAGATAAAGCGACGATAATAACCAGCAAGACCAAGAAACGAACGAATTTCAGCTGGAGATTTAGGTGCAATCCAATTCTTCACAGCTTCGATTTTAGTGGGGTCAACGTGAATACCAAGTTCGTTGACAGTATGACCAAGGAATTGAACCTCTTTTAACCAAAATTCGCACTTGGAGAATTTGGCGTATAGACGTTCAGTACGAAGAAGTTGAAGGATAAGACGCAAATGTTGCTCATGCTCTCCTCGCGTCTTGGAGTAGATAAGGATATCGTCGATGAAGACGATCATGAAACGGTCCAAGTATGCTTTGCACACGCAGTTCATCAAATCCATGAAAACAGCAGGTGCATTAGTCAAACCAAAGGGCATGACCACGAACTCATAGTGACCATATCGTGTACGAAAGGCGGTTTTAGGTATATCTTCTTCGAGAACTCGAAGTTGATGATACCCAGAACGAAGATCGATCTTTGAAAAGCAGGTCGCGCCTTGCAATTGATCGAAGAGGTCATCGATGCGGGGAAGAGGGTATCGGTTCTTGACAGTAAGCTTGTTGAGCTCACGATAGTCATTACACATTCGGAATGACCCATCTTTCTTCTTGACGAACAGAACGGGAGCACCCCAAGGAGAAGTACTAGGGCGTATAAAGCCTTTATCAAGAAGCTCTTGAAGTTGACTCGAGAGCTCTTGCATCTCAGAGGGTGCTAAACGGTAAGGAGACTTAGCAACAGGCGTTGCGCCAGGCACTAAATCGATGCGAAAGTCGACAGAACGAGCAGAAGGCGGATCAGGAAGATCGTCGGGAAACACATCGGGGAAATCACGTGAGACGGGAACTGATGTAGAGTCGAAATACGTAGTAGTTTACATTAGTTTGAGTCGGTTTTAAGTGTGTTAAGTATGTTAATTATTATTTGTTATATGTTTATCGAGTATTGGTGTTTTTGTGCTTAACAGGTATTAAACGAGGTGGAAACTGAGTTAAAATGATTCTATTAACAAGAGATACAATAAATGATAATATAAAAAGGAAACAATTTGTCTAAATACAAAATAAAAGATTCGTAAATTTTGCATCAAATAATTTAATGGAAATAAATGTGGTTAATTACACATTTGCGGGAAAAGGGCATATTGTGCAGTGGATCTGATGAGCTATCTTCCACATCTGCGGGACCCTCAATGCGAGCTCCTCTTACTGCGCTCTTGCATGGGTGTTGCTAAGTTGTTATTCGGCCTCAGAACGTGCCAACCCACGTTTGTTGGGGAGGCTGTTTCGGTTTTTGACAAAGGCCTTAGGAGAGCTATCGAGGATATTGTGGTTTGCGGGGGTCCATTTTTTGGGGATCTTCAATGGAGGCTTGCATCCCTTCCGACCCGTTTTGGGGGTTTGGGTTTATGTTCGGCTGAGGATGTATCTACGTATGCTTTCGTGGCCTCGAGGGCACAATCTTGGAGTTTGCAGGACCACATTCTTCGGGACTGTGGTATTGTCGGGTTAGATTCTGATTATGTGTGTGCGTTGGATTGCATGCATATGTCCCTTCCGGGTTTCGATCTTGGCGGTTTCTCTAATAAGGACACCGCCCCTCCTAAAGCCCAGAATGCTTTGGCGAGTGCCCTATTTAGTAGAACTGTCCAAAGTTTGGGAGAGAAGTTTAGTCTATCCCCTCGTCAGAAAGCCGTGTTCGATTGTCTCCGGGCTCCTCATGCTCAGGATTTCTTAACAGTCATCCCCATTGAAGGACTAGGCCAACACATGTCGGCAGTGGAATACCGGGCAATTCTTAAGTACCGGCTAATGATCCCTCTGTTTCCGGTTGATGAGCCTTGCCCAGTTTGCCGCAAGGTTTGTTTAGATACTTTTGGCGAGCATGCGGTGCATTGTAAGGAGTTGCCTGGTTTTAAATACAGACATGATTTGGTAAGGGATATTTTGTTTGATGTTTTAAAGCGGGCGGGGATTTCGTCGAAAAAGGAGGCTCCGGTGAACTTTTTGACGGATCCGCTTGATGGGAGGTCTACTCTTCGACCAGCTGATATTCTTGTGTTTGGGTGGGCCAGGGGAAAACACGCTTGTGTGGACCTTACAGGAGTGTCCCCTCTTGTTGGGCTCAGGGATAATGGGTTTGCTGCTGGCCAAGCTGCGTTGAAAGCGGAATCAAGCAAAGTCGCTAAACACGAGAAGGCTTGTTTAGAGAATCAACATGTGTTTATCCCTTTCGCTTTTGATACATTTGGTTCCCTAGCCCCAGAGGCTGTGGAATTTCTAAACAGGGTCCAACAGGTTGTGAATAGTAATCTCTCAACCTTTAAGGGTCGTTTCGTCTTTAGTAGGATTGGTTTTGCAATTCAAAAGGGGGTTGCGGCGTAGCTTGTTGCCCGTTTACCTGCCACTTGTTTGTAATTTGCTAATTTGGAATAGTATTTTCTTGTGTATTGGACTATATAATATATGATTATTACTTTTTAATTAAATCAATGTTGAATGTGAATTAAATTGCATTGCATTCAATTGTGTAGGATCAACAAAGACTACAAGAATTAGCACATATAATTATGGGGATTGAGGAACAATGGGCTGTACATTTAGAAGATTTCAAAGATCAAGCCAGTCACAAGAGGGAAAGAAAAGAAAAAGAATTTGGTTTGGGCTTTCAACTACTACAACAGATAAAAATATAGTAGGCCAGATCAATGGGTGGAACTAAGACTACAAAGGAAGTCGGTAATTAAAAGGCAATTTATATTGACGGCTGAAGGAATATAAAGGGGGTCGCAACTTTTAGAAAAAAAAGGAGAAAAAGGAAGGCAGACGGCTGAGTTGATCGCAAGAAGAGAGGGCACGCGCGGAAGGCAGCCGCCTTTTGGCGGCTGTACATGGTTTAAGGCATGAGCGACTAGGTGGATTTCTTCAAGTGTACGGTTCGTAGGGTTTATTACTTTTCTCAGTTTATTTATGATTGGGTTTGTTTTTGACATTGACGACGTTTATAAACAATTTGATGAGTTACTTATTTTAAACTATTTGCATGTGTTTGAGTTCTTGCTTTACAACTTGCTCGGTTGATGACAAGACCTTGTAGCTTGTTGGGTGACATAGAGTAGGTTGACTCACATTAGTAAATAGGGTAGTTGAACTGCAAAAGATCTTATGACAAAGACCTATTTTTGATTACCACTTAAATGAACCGACTTTTCAGTACCATGTCTATGTGGTGTCCAATTAATGATTAAACTGAGTTTGGTGTGAACCTAAAATCTGAAACTTGGAGGATTTTACCTTTATCTTATGTGGCTTCTGCCCGGATGAACGATTACTTTGTTTTTCATAAAACTTTGTTTGCGGATTCTTTTTAACTGGTTAAGCTGGACCACTTGTGTTGAATTCTTGGTAAACGTTTTTTATATTTGAATTATTTGTCGTTTATCAAGCGTATTGGCGATATACTTGCATCGTTAGTGGGTTGGTAACAGTGGCGGACCCATAATTTTTTTTATGGGGGGCGGAAAGTTTTTAGGGTTATTTGTCTATCGCTATATAGTTAGTTTTCTCGATCCGGATTGAGTCATAATGTAATTTTATTTTAAATAACATCCATGGTTCTACCTTAATATTCAAGACCCCAACAAAAATACATTGCATAATTACTCATATTTTTTTAGAAATATCAAAAGTAATATAAAAACTTAAGAAAATAAATCTTTAATCAGCAATACATAATACAACATACCGTAACAAAAAAAAATTAAAAAAAAATGAGTTAAATATTTTTTAACCGGTATAAACAACTAAATCTCAGATTTTTAAACCAATGTTATAATTTAAATATTTATGATTTGAATAATCTAATAGATAGTCAAATAAGTAAACTGAAGTTATCTTTTTCTAGGATAAACATTATTCGTAAGTGCTTTATATCTTGTCCTTATTTCCTAATAGCAAAATCTGAAACTCTTATTTATATAGTGTATATAATAGTTTTTTACTCATTAATAGCAAACTCTGAAACTCTATTATAGTGCATATAATAGTTTTTTACTCACGATAGATACGAGTTATTGAAAGGATTGTTATTTTGGAATGGAGACTCGCCGGAAACATATTCCGGCCGAGATTCAGGCAAGATTAACAAAGTTTTTCATCTCCAATCTGCCGGATCGTTGCAGCGGGAATGATATTGCGGAGGCGATTAGAGGCTTGGGCACCATTTTCGACATTTACATTGCACGTAAAAGAAATAAGGAAGGGAAGATATTTGGATTTGTCACGTTGCTTGATATCAAAAATAAAGCGGAGATGGTTAAGAATCTGTCTGCCATTAAGCTGGGGGATTTTCGTTTGAAGTGTAACGTGGCGAGGTTTGTTCTTGAGGAAGGAGAAATTGATTCAAAGCAGAAACATCAGGAACAAAAGAGGTTTGTTCCGAAGGCAAGAAGTGAGGGAGGAGAGACTGGTCTGAGGAGGGACACGTTTGTTAATGGTTTATCTTTCAAAGAGGCTTTTGCGGGGGTTGCGAAAGGCAAAATGGTTGAGGTGGATGATAAATCAGAAGCGCTGGTACATTTGCATGGGAAGGCAGTGGTTGTTCGGCTGGCGTCCCTTTTCACTCTGCAAAATGTGCGTACTATTCTAAAGGATTTGAAGTTGCATGAAGGCAAGATTCAATGCTTGGGGGTTTGGTGGTGTTAATTGAATTCAATTCTAAGGACCAGGCGACATTGGCTAAAAATGAACTTGTTGGTGTGTCGGAGCACTTTGTGGCTCCGGAAATTTGGGAAGGACAGTATGTGGCTTTTGAACGAATAGCATGGTTGAAAATTTATGGTACTCCGATGTCTTTATTGGATAATAAGGTTGTTAACGATGTGGGGGGTTTGTTCGGAAAGGTGGTTAAAGGTGCAAGGGTTGAATGTATAGGGTTGGATAATTCGTTCCAGTTCATCGGTGTTTTAGTCAATCATGGAAACCGGATACAAGAAGAGGCATTCCTATGATGGAGAAGGAAAACGTTCAAGGTGTGGGTAGTAGAGGATAGTAATGATTGGTTGGAGGATTTTGTCATTGATGTCGATGGGTATAACGGTGAAGAAGAGTCGAGTAAGTCACCGGAATCTGCTGCTGAAGTTGTTCGGCCGGTGGTTCAGTCGCCGGTGACTGGAGTTAATGTTCAAGAGAATTTTATGGAAAACGGAAATTTGGGAGTCAATTTCGTCAACGCTCCCGAAATTAACGGAGACTTTCCTTTCGTACGTAAGGAATGCATGGGAACGGGAGTTATGACAGAGAATCTTCAGGGGAATGTTATTAAAGAGGATGGGAATTTTCTTAAAAGAAAAAAGTCTATTAAAAACGTGGTGGATATGGGCCAGGCTAGCTCAGGGGGCTATCCAAGTAGTAATGAAAGGCCCCATAAAGAGCCCAAAAAGGTGAATGATAAAGAGACCAATTTGTTGGGGGATGATCCTTTTAATTTGGACCCATTCATTTTGGGCTCAGATGTTAATGTTGTCAAAACTAGAGGTGAAGGCCCTGTGACTACTTCCAATTCTTTTCAAGCTCTCATCGTAGAAGACGACAACGATCTGCAAGACATGGAGGTCAATCGGGTGGTTGAATCTGAGGAGGTACCTTCCGGTTCGATCTCTGATGCTGATGTCCCCAAAGAAGTTGAAGCAACTAAAGTTATTGGAGGTAAGCTGGGGGTCCAATTAGAAGGATTCGAAGTTTTGCTAGAGAACTCCATTCAAGGTGCAGGGTTACAAGCAGGTTTGAAATGAATTGTTTGTCCATAAATATAAGAGGTTTAAGGGTTGGGGGTAAGGTGAAAGGGGTGAAAGAGATGATTAGTAAATATGGGATTGACTTTGTAGCGATTCAAGAGTCTTTACTTACGACTGATTATAGATTTGATTTTGATTCTCTTTGGGGTACGGGGGATTATGGGGTGGACTCGGTCTGTGCTAGTGGGAGATCGGGTGGGTTGATTAATATGTGGAATGCTCGTAAATTCATTAAGGTGGGATCGGTGGAGGATAGGAATTTTTTGATTACTAGAGGGACGTTGGTTGAAGATGGTTCGGTTTTGAACTTGGTTAATGTGTATGCGCCTCAAAAGGCTATCGAGAAAAAGGCCCTATGGGAGCGTTTGATTGGGATTATTCAGGGGGGAGAGGGGATGTGGGTGTGTATTGGTGATTTTAATTCTGTCAGGTGGAAGGAAGAGAGAAAGAACTCTAAATTTAATAAAGGCATGGCAATCGATTTTAATTGGTTTATTGAGGAATCTAATTTGCAGGAATATGTTATGCAAGGGAACAAGTTCACCTTTTCGTCTGGCAATGGGAATGAATGTAAATTGATCAAAATTGATCGTGTGTTGGTGTGTCAAGAGTTCTTTAACAGATGGTCTGGGGCTTGTTTAAGGGCTTTACCGCGGTTTTTGTCGGATCATAGCCCGTTGTTGCTTTTGGTGCATGATTCTAACTTTGGAGCTAAACCTTTTAAATGGTTCAACTCTTGGTTAGAAAGGGATGGGTGTGAGCAGGTGGTTATTGGGGCCTTACAGGGCTCTTATGGTAATGGTTCGGCGGATGTTATGCTTCATAGGAAGTTGGGCGCGATTAGAAGTGGGTTGAGAGATTGGTGGAAAAAGGTGTCTAATAAAGAAGAAGATCACTTGGAGCTGATTAAAAAAGATGTTCAAGATTTAGAGCGATTAATGGAGACCCGGGATTTAGAGGAGGAGGAAGTTTGGGTTTGGGAGGAAGGAAAAAAGGAATTGGAGAATATGTTGATTTTAAAAAATCGAGATCTTCAGCAGAAATCTAGAGTTAAATGGGCTTCTTTAGGGGATGAGAATTCGGGGTTTTTTCATCGGTGCATCAAAGGGAGGAGGGCTGTCAATGCTATTCCGGGGTTGGTAGTAGATGGTTCTTGGATCTCTAAACCGCCTCTAGTTAAAAGGGAGGTTTTGAGATTTTTCAGGAATCATTTTAAGGAGCATTGCTTTCACAGACCTGTTTTTTGTTGTGATTATTTGAAACAGGTCTCGGAGGAAGGTATTGGGGAGCTTACGAAGCCGTTTTCTAAGGAAGAAGTTAAGGCGGCGGCTTTTGATTGTGGTGCAGATAAAGCGCCTGGGCCGGATGGTTTTAACTTTAGGTTTATTATGCACTTTTGGGCGTACCTGGAGGAAGACTTTATGAAGGTGTTTGAAGAATTTTATCATTCTGGGGAAATCAGCAAGGAGTGCAGTTCTTCTTTTATTACTCTTATTGCAAAAACTAAGACGCCTTTGGGATTGAAGGACTACAGACCTATCAATCTTATTGGGGTAATTAGTAAGATTATTTCTAAAGTGGTTGCGGCTAGATTGAAGAAAGTCATTGGGGAGGTGATCTCGAAATCGCAATCGGCTTTTGTGAAGGAGAGATACATTCTTGATGGCCCTTTGGTGCTTAATGAGGTTATTGGGTGGGTCAAGAAAAATAGAAGACAAGTATTCCTGTTGAAATTAGATTTTGAAAAGGCTTATGACAATGTGAGTTGGGAATTTCTGTTATCTGTCTTGGTTCGTATGGGTTTTCCCCCGAGGTGGTGTATGTGGGTGAAATGGATTCTACATTCTGCCCGGTCTGCGGTCTTGGTAAATGGCTCGCCTACGTTTCAGTTCCAATGTCAAAAGGGGCTTAGACAAGGAGACCCTTTATCGCCGTTCCTTTTCCTTGTTGTTATGGAGGCGCTAGCTTGCTTGTTTGCTAAAACTAGCGATTTGGGGATGTTGGAAGGGGTGAAGCTCCCTAATGGCGGCCCGGTTGTGTCTCATATGTTCTATGCCGATGACGCGCTAGTTTTGGGAAATTGGAATGCAAATAATTTGTGTGTGACGAATCGTATTCTGCGGATATTCTACTTATGCTCCGGCTTGAGAATTAACATTCACAAGTCGGTGTTATTTGGGTTGGGGGTGGCGGAAGAGGAGGTTAGTTATATGGCGAACTTTTTGGGATGTAAGATAGGGAGTTTGCCTTTTACGTACTTAGGCGTTAAAGTGGGAGCGAATATGAACCGAATTTCAAATTGGGATCCGGTGGTGGAAACGATTCAAAATAGATTATGTTCTTGGAAGTCTAAGCTTCTTTCCATAAGTGGGCGGCTTACTTTGTTGAAGGCAGTTTTAGCTAGTTTACCGGTGTACTACCTCTCTATTTACAAGGCCCCGGTTACTGTGGTTGAAAAGATTGAGAAAATGATGCGAAAGTTCCTTTGGGTGGGGTGTAAGGAGGGTAAGGGTATGCATTGGGTGTGTTGGGATATCGTTACAAAGCCTAAGAATGAGGGAGGTTTGGGAATCTCTAAACTTGTTGAGGTAAATACGGCTTTGCTCGCTAAGTGGGCGTTTAGATTTAAATCCGACCTAGAAGGTATGTGGAGGAGGGTTATTGAGTGCATTCATGGAGGTAGAAATCGGTGGGTGTTCCTTCCGATTAAAAACTCGATCCCTGGATGTTGGAAGAATATTGTTAGTCACTTGGATAAGGTGGTTATAAAAGGGATTTCGCTGAAATCCCAAATTCAGGGTAAGCTTGGGAATGGGGATTCTATTCGTTTCTGGTTGGATTTATGGCTGGGCACGGTGCCGTTAAAAGACAGATGGCCAGGGCTGTTTGAAGCGGATAAGAAGAAAAATGATAAGGTGGGAATGCGATTGATGCAGGTCGATAATAAAACTGTGCTGGCAGACATGTGGGTGATGGAAACGAATACTGTTCAGACCATTTCTGAAGCGCAAGAGGCTGTATATTTGCTTTCTCAGGTTAGTTTCGCTGGGGGAATTGATAAGTGGGTTTGGGAACCGGATAAAGATGGGTTGTTTAGTGTTGCGGCTGTTAAAAAGTGGATGGGAGAGGGCGGTTCTACAAGAGGCTTAATTCGGTTTTGAAGTGGGAGTCTTGGGTTCCGGTTTAAGTTAATGTTTTTGTTTGGAGAATGATCCTGGATCGTCTGCCGACCCGTGATGCGCTGGTTAGAAGGATGATTAACATTTCGGACGTGTGTTGTCCTTTATGCGACACAGGATACGAAACATTGCAGCATTTGTTAGTTGATTGCAGTGCTTCTTTTGGAGTTTGGACCTTTATTTGGAAATGGTGTAGGATAAATGGAGGCATGTTTCGAACTGTTAAAGATATTATGAATATGGACTTTGTGGCGAAGGGTACTAAGTGGAAGATGAAGACTTTAAGAGGTATCTTGATGGTCTCTTGTTGGGTTATTTGGAACGAGAGAAATAAGAAGGTTTTTCAAGGTTCGTCTCCCCGGGTGGTGGACATGGTGGCGAGGGTGAAAGTTTTATCCTTTTTTTGGTTTAAACATCGAACTAGGTACAATAATGTGGTTTGGAACGATTGGGTTAAATACCCTTTGTATGGTTTGTAAGTTCTGGGTTCGGTCCTTGATTTGAGGTCCGGCCTTTGTGTTTTAATGAAATTTTCTATTAAAAAAAAATAGGTTTTTACTCATAAATAGAAAAAAAGTAATACCGAAAAGAATAAACAAAATTGACATGTAGATATTTTCTAAATTGATTAAATGAAATAAACTAATAAGAATAAATACGACTAAAATTCTAGTAAAACGAATGATTACATAAAAGTATAAAGTTACAAGACAAGTCTAAAGCCTTTATGTCAGATTGACTTTTAGATTACACATTTATTATGTAAGCAAAATTACTAATATACCCATAACCTTTTAGTGATTACCCATAATACCCTCATCTTCCTCACATAACCCTCTATTCTACTCCTACAACTCACCCCATAGACCCATAAAATGTCTATGAACACTTTTTCAGTCTTCTTCCGCCGTGGTTTGTCGGATTTATGGGGTGCGGCATCAAAATTTCATGGGGGGCGATCTGGATTTCAACGGGTATAATACACTAATTTTTTTTTCAAGGGGTGAGCCCGCCCACCCACGTCAAGCCTTGGGTCCGCCCCTGGTTGGTAAATTGGTGGGTAGTTGATATAAATAAATGGATTATTAGGTTGTATGGTGAATCTTGAAAACTACCCCTAATAATAAATCAAATTCATTAATTCCGAGGCCATGTCTATGTGGTGTTTTGAATCGGTAAATATGTTTTCGTGTTAAACTTGCAATCGGGATTCTGGGTGGGAGTTGCTTTCCTTTAATATATAATAAGTCTCTAGTTAAACACTAACCACATATTCCCCGTGGATACGATACCCTACTTACGCTATCTACGTAGTTTAATTAGGTTTTTGATTGACTCTGACAACAGTCATCAGGAACGTCGCTTATGCTTGGGCCTTTGTCCTTCTTTTCCACAATGTGGGCGAGAAAGGCGAAGGTACCCTTGCGCAAGCATTTGTTCGCTTGGATACACGACATAAGCTTAAGACCTTGAGAAGGTTTTTCGCCATAGACGTGTAGGAAATCACCGTTTGGAAGAGGAAGACGAATAAACTTCTCAGAACAGACAACTTCAGCACGAACTCGCCTAAGCCAATCCATACCTACTATGACGTCAAAACTACCCATTTGCATAGGTATAAGATTGATTGAGAACGTATGATCGTTAAGGATCAAAGAACAATTGGAAAGAACGGAATCGACAGCGACGGTTTTACCATCAGTGACTTCGACAGCGAAAGATCTTAGCAACTTAGAGCGTTTACACTTAAGCAAAGATTCGAATTCTAACGACACAAAACTCTTATCGGCGCCAGTATCAAATAGACAAGAAGCATAAACATGGTTCACAAGAAACGTACCAGTAATGACGTCGTTCGCATTTTGAGCCTGAGCAGTAGTAAGAAGAAAGGCTCCGCCTCGAGCGGGTTGTTGAGCCTGTTGCTGCTGCTGCTGCTGCTGCTGTTGCGGTGGCTGTTGCTGTTGTTGCTGGTTTCGTTGGGGACAGGCGTTAGCCATATGGTGGGGATCACCACACTTGAAACACGCTCGCACAGGAGCGGCTTGGTTCTGAGCTTGATGGGGGACAGGGTTTGAGCTACCACAGCTTGGTTTTGATTGGCCATAGGCGACCTGCGATAGTTTTGAGAAAAGTGTCCATATAGATTACAGTTGGCGCACTTACGGCACGGAAACTCGCCTCCGAACCGGTATCCCCTTGAAAGGTATAAGGCGTGGTTCGATTTGGCAAGAAAGGTATCCCCTTGAAAGGTATAAGTGTGCAAGAAAATCCACCTACCCTTTATGCAAAGCAACTCCTGTATTCACAAGAAACTATTTTAACATAAATTCAAGGATAAACACTTAACATAAAAACTATAATCTTGTAATAAAACATCCATAATATTCTATAAGGAGAAAATCACAAAAAAGAAAAAAACTATTTTTATATATTTGTACGATAGGAAGCATGTCAGGCCACATTTTACTTACATATCTTTAGCGCTGGGATAGGTAAACATATGTATGTTTTGTCAAAATAACATGTATCAACCCAAAACAACTTTATTAACAACGATTTAACAATCGATCAAGAAAATATCTTTGAACGCACAACACAGATCATCGATATAATGATCTGATACTCTCTCAACTATAAACCATCAACACAATGATCTATAACACTCACTAACAACGGATCTAATCAGTAGAAGATCTTAACACAAGAACGATGAACAACTGACACAAAGAGCGATGCAGTGAAACCCTAAGAGAGAACAGACCAACTGAGAGAATATCTGGAACTGCGAAAGAGTGTTTTTTTTTTGAACGGCCAACGAATCTTCCAAATGGGCTACTGGTGAAATTCACCACATCGAGATACACTCGCCTCCGAACCGGGGAAAACCCTCACCTAGGACTGAAACCCGTGAACACTCGCCCGAAGGCACGACAGTGCGGTGAGGTAAAACCCGCTCAATTCAAGGATCGAACTAGTGATCTCCACCTATTCGCCTAGTCTCCCATCATCACCAGGTGCCGCAGAAAATAATGGGGAGGGCAGGAATCGAACTTGAGTCCCTTAGAACACCAAGCCTCTTTCTTACCACTCCACCATCACCTCATTGGCGCGAAAGAGTGTTAAGAGCTTCTTTCTCAACTGAAATATCCTTATATAAGTTGGGTATGACCAGTCTTCAGCCCACATGCTCCACAAGCCCACGAAGACATATCAACAATAGGCCCAACATCACAGCTTCTTTACCGGACCCTAAGCCCACCTACATAACAAAATATAGACATGTCATGTAATTAAGCTTATAAACTGATAAAATATTAAGAGTTAAATGCCATTTTAGTCCCTGTGGTTTGGGCCATTTTGCCAGTTTAGTCCAAAGGTTTCATTTTTAACCTGTGGGTCCAAAAAGGTTTCACAGTTGCCATTTTAGTCCACTTGGTTAACTTCATCCATTTTTTCTGTTAACGAGAAGGCCAATTTGGTCATTTTGTATGTAATTCTGTTAACTAAAAGGGCAATTTAGCCATATAAAATGACCGAATTGGCCTTCTCGTTAACAGAAAAAATGGATGAAGTTAACCCAGTGGACTAAAATGGCAACTGTGAAATCTTTTTGGACCCACAGGTTAAAAATGAAACCTTTGGACTAAACTGGCAAAATGGCCCAAACCACAGGGACTAAAATGGCATTTAACTCAAATATTAATTAATAATGAAATTGTAAAAAAAATGTAAAATATGAAATATTTTTAACATGTTTAATGTGCCATGATGAAGATACAAGTATTTCAGCTTACAATGACATAAATCTAACAAGAACCCACATATAAAATCTATACTTGATCAACTACGGCAGAATTTCAAATAAAATTTTCCACATTAAAATTAGACCATGGTTCAAACTTTGATAAAACCATCCAAACTAGTTTTATACCTGTCCGCTGGACGGACATATTAATAGTATAATGACACAAGTATTTTATTGCTTGTATTCTAAACAAACGTCTCTGGTGGAGTGTGGGCAGATGATATGATCACCTGTAAGTTTTTCCGGTATTGAAGTCGACCATACCCTCTCGAATCACATGCCAAAATTCCTCAAAAGATTAGAAGTAACCTTTTATACCACCACGGCACCACTCTTTGGTAGTTCCCACGGTATATGAATAAATAAGTAGCATGTATGTGGGTTAATTAATTAACATATAACTAAACTCATGCATTCACTAAGCTCTAGCAATTCCTACATGATATATCATTAAAAATGATAAAAAAATAAAAAAAAAAGTAGAAAGAACCTCTACTACATAAATAATATTGCTATTTAAAACATGACATAAGTCAAAACAAAAAAAAATTATTAAACATTATATTTTAAAACTATTAAGAGTAAAACAAAATATTCAAAAGAGTATATTGTCAAAATCGTCCCTGAAGTTTGGGCATGTTTGCCATTTTCATCCAAAACAACTTTTTTTGTACAATATAGTCCTTCACTTTTGGGATTTTTTGTCATTTTCATCAAAACATCTAATTTGTTTTATTTTTTCTATCAAACATTTGGATGAAAATAGCAAAAAATCCCAAATCTCAGTGACGATTGTGACAAAAAAGTCAGATGTTTGTATGAAAATGGCAAAAAAACCCAAAAAATGAAGAACTATATGGTACAAAAAATTTGTTTTGAATGAAAATAACAAATATGCCCAAACCTCAGGGACGATTTTGACAATTTACTCTATTCAAAATGAAACTACTTTAAGGATTTTTACGTACATTACTATTCATACTCTCTTTTTTTACTATTAATAATTAATATTAATATTAATAATTAATAATTAGTACAATGTTATTCACTATTCATGTTCTTGTTTTTACTATTAGTTAATAATTAGTACACTGTTATTTGTGTATTTATATAATCTTAAAAGCAAATGTCGGTGCACCACTCTTTTGACAATAATGCCCTTTCCTCACTTCTATTTTGCCATTCTTTCTCCTCACTTCTATTTCGCCCTTCGTTTCCACTCGACTGAAACATATCACGCAGATCCAAAACCCTAGCACAATTGTTGTGCCATCATCTCCACACACTTGCCAGTCCTTCAATCGATCGCTCACGTTTCCCCTAACCCTATATCGTGCACCATCATGCTCCATCGTTCACGCCTCCGATCCCTGTATATCTGTTCTAATTCGATCTGGAAATTGTGGTTGTTCTGTTCATTGTTTTAGATCTTCTCGGTGAGTTTTCAGATCCTTATTTTTTCAATTATTGTTTGGATCTGTGTGTTTTTGTTGAAATTTGGTTCAGATCTGATGATTATGTGTGTGTTTTTTGTTGAATTTGAAGAGTCAAAGATGGGGTCTATGGATATTGTTGGTAAGACCAAAGAGGATGCTTCGTTACCGAAAGGTTTGTTTGATTTTTTCATGTTTACATCTGATAATAAGCTTTGATTTTGATTTTGTGGTTAATACGTGACTTTTAGATTCATTTGCAGTGTTTTTATTTTTTTAAAAGTTCGGTGCCCCAGTTCGGCGGCTAGGGTTTAGTCAGAGTTTTCCCAACGATGTAATTAGGTTATTAAGGTTTGCTATTGTTGGTTTCGTCTGTTAATTGTCGACTTTGATTTCAAGTCGTTTTAGTCAAGGGTGTAAGAGGGGGTTTGCATTTGTGAAATAAATAAATCATTCGACCATATGATTTTTTGACTAATATATAGTAGACAAAGAGGTTTTGGAAAGGGTATCTGGGTATGGTGAGTGATAAACGTTTACTGAATATTCTATTTACGTTTTTCCGTGTTGTAATGCAGTCAAATCAACCACATACATTTGTTGTTGTTACCCTCGATCCACCTATCCGTAAGGGTCAAACTATGTATCCACATATAGTGTTGCAGGTATGTTGCAATTGCTCCTGATGATTGGGTTTGCTTTATTGTGAGAAAAAAAATTGTATTTATTATCTGTTTTGGTGTGCCATAGTTTGAAACAGATTATGTGGTGGAAAGCACGTTGACAATGAATGAAGATCTTTTCGCTACCAAATACAAGGACAAGCTAGAACCAACTTATAAGGTAATTTTTTTATGTAAGTTATAAATTCTTGCTGTGATTAAAATGAATTGCCAGTCTCCCTTTCTTTCATTTATATAGGACATAAGAAGCATAGTTGTTATAGCGAATAGCGGATGATAGCGACAAGCAACCTATACGCTACGTAGCGATAGAGATGAAATAGTGGGCGCTATTTTATGTTTAGCGATACACTAGAAGAAGATTTCAGAAATATTTTATATGTATATTATATCCAAACACGGTGTTTCTATACGTATATTTAACAAAAAACCTAAAATCCAGCTATTGTATACGTATATTTTATCGCTATTTATATTAGAACAAAAAAAAGCCCTGAAATTCCGCTATTTACTCGCTATGGAGGCGTTATGAGCGCTTCGCTACGCTATTCTATTCGCTGTAGCGCTCGCTATGAACGCTATTAACAACTATGATAAGAAGTGATACTTTTGACCCGTTTACCTATAAAAAGGGTCGGTTTAGGATTTTTTTTTTATCCCTAACGGGCCATGCGAAAGGATTTAACCCATTTAACTAAATAGATTGGCTCAAACGGGTCATACAGATTGAAAGTCATCCGCAGTGTATTCTGCATGAAAATCTCCTAAAGTTAAAGTCTATTTGTAAACATGTTTGGCACATTACATATACAACTGAACAAGAAATGGATAACAAGTTGTTTGCAGGCCGGTCCAAGTTGACCTGGTTTGAGCAACGACCCAAACCCGTTTCGACTTCTTTCCGAACCCCTTTTGACTTATACCGATCCGTTTGTCTCGCCCATCTTGCCATCTTATATGAGCTTTCACACCAACTTTCGTTTATTCTTAGATGGTTTTAATATTTAAAATGAACAGGGACTGATTTATGAAGTGTTTACAATGGTATTGAGAGGCTTATCAGGCACAAAACTCACAAGTCCCGGAAAATTCCGTAGCTGTCAAGACGGTTACGCTGTGAAGTCATCGTTAAAAGCCGAAGATGGCGTTCTTTATGCGCTTGAAAAGAGCTTTTTCTTCTTACCAAAACCACCTACTCTTATTCTATACGATGAGGTATTACATTACAGTCTAAAATTAAAAAAAAGAAGTTAATATAATATTACCTTTAGTTGAGCCACCCTAATGTTACAATTTTATCCATTTATACCTTTTGATTTTTCAAAATTTGATTCTTAGTGACTTTGGTCTTCATGATAGATGGCAAAATATTCCAAGTGCAAGCTGGAATTCAGCAAGTGTCAAAGGAAGGTAACCTTAAATAATAAAGTCAAAAGAACCAATTGGTCAAAATTTATACATTTGACCTCAAAAGTCAAATTGGCACAAACTTGAAATGCTTTTGTGTGTTTGACATGTACAGGATATAGGGTATGTTTGGCAAAAGTATTTGGTCGCAAAAGAAGAGTTCGGTGATGAAGAGGTGAATTGTGAATCTTCACCGGAACAGGCTGCACATTTTTTATTTTGGTTTCGCTCGATCCACTTTAGATGAAGAAAGCCAAGAATGCGATCTTGAACCAACGCTACGTAGCGCGCCGCAACGCGCGCGGGGTATAAACCTAGTCTATTAACAAAACTAACTTATTATTAACTATACTAAAACAAAACCAACTTATGCCACTTATTATAAACTTAGGCCATCACCATTGTTATATTTGACCGCCAAAACAGTATACCATCGCTTTTTTTTCTGATCGGATTATCAATCACAATGCACTTTCCATTTTTGCTTCTCCTTATCATTCAATCTCATTGCAATCACAAACCCACCTTTTAAACACATGCCGTGGATTTTCTAAAAGCAAGAGAGATAGACTAAAAGAGAAAGGGAGAAAAAGAGGGTGGAGAACGGCGGTGGGCCTACGCTGGTCGAAGGAACGGTGTCGTCGTTGCCGATCAACGTGTCGGGCTGGCCTTTGTTTGACAAGAACTCTTACGATCGAACTTGAATCCCGAGACTACTACACACTCTAAAAGATGGAAAATGGATGATGGTGGTGGGTGTTGATGTTGTAGTGGTGGTGGTGGAGTGGTGGCAAATGTGAGAGAAGTGCTTTGCCAAGGGAATGATTGAAATGAAACCAAGCACCTCTGTTTATAGCTGAAATCAGACAGTCAACACAGCCCCGTGCCCACCTGGCACGGCTCCGTGGTCATCCTTCTCTCTCTTCCTCATTAACTACAGTGTCAGGTCTTGTACTAACACGACCCCGTGTGTCAACGGCACGGCCCGTGGCAATTGTACTTGCTGTACTATCTCAGATTCTGCGAATCTTAGAGTTGACCACGCCCCGTGTTACGTTAGCACGACCACGTGTTGGTATGTCTGGTTTGTCTTTTGATGTTGTCTTTTCTTCGGCAGAGAATCTTGACTGGGCACGACCCATGCCTGGTGAGCACGGCCCCGTGCCAGAGCTTCTGTTCTTGTTATTTTTGTTGGTTTGGATGTGGATGGGGGCTTGGCGAGTCGTGTCAATCCTCCTTCTTTGTATTTATGTTGGTTTTTGCTGTTAATTTGCTTCTTTGCGTTTAAGCTCTTTTGACCCTGTAAATTAAAAAGGAACAAAGAAACATGTTTTTTCGAACATTAGTACCGAAAAGGGTTGATTTTACGCCGTATTTGATATAATTTATATGTTGTACTTTACGCACATCAATATGCATTCATGAGAAAAAAAATCTAAATGTAGTCACCAAAACACGAACTGTAAGGGTTTATGTGATCCCAATTTGTAAATTATTCGGAACACACATAAGAAAAAACCCGAAAAAGCTCAATCTTTAAAAAAAAAAAAATGTAACGGAAAAGGGTAAGGAAAAGTTAAACTAATAAGAAAGAAAAATGAGTGCCAAAGTTTCCTAAAACACAAATGAGGCCTTATATTGTTGAAGACGTGGATATAATATCTTACCAAAGGATTAATTAGGGTGATCTGCTTCATAAATGCTCTTATATTCCATTTATGTTGGCATTGAGCAACCACAATTAGCGAAAAATAACAAAAAAATAAATAGCCTAAACCATCAAAACGACATATGTAATGGCTAAAATTTTGCAAGAATAAAAATAAAGTAACCAAACAAATTAAGGGAAAGGCTACGCATGCTCAACTGCAGCAACATGAAATTTATATTTTAATTTATAATAGTTTTTATATAAAAATTATACATTATACAATAATTATAATAGTAAAAAAGAAATGTATTTGCAAATCACAACCGGTATCTTTTAACAAATTAACGGGCATACCTAATACCCGCGGGTATGCCCGATACGCAATAACCGCCCGAACCCGACCCATTGTCATCCCTAGTAAATTTGTAAAAGTGACGTAAAGCAAAATCATTGTATTTGAAAACTGGTTAGTTGCATCGAAGCTTTATAATCCATTTGAACCACGTGGAAATATAACAAACCTAAAATCAGAGACCCACAACAACATTTCTTGAAGCATAGAATATTATGTTACGGGTGATACTTTGCCCCTTCTATTGCTCAACCCATTTGATTAGAAAGTTAACCTCTTGTGGTAAATATCTTCTTGCCTTCTGCTTTACTTTAACCTTTTTACTTTTATTATTCTAAGGTTTTCAAGTTTCAATATCACTCGTTCTACTTCTCTTGATACAGAAGCTGCTTCTCTAAGAACTTTGAGTAGAATACAAATCGAAAAATACTCTAGCTCAATTAACCAATAAACCGAAACTTATTTAGCGAGAAAAATGAGAAGAAAAGAAAAACTCCAAATTCTGAAGCTGTAAAGTTGTTTAAAATAAAGACCTAGATGAATTTATATAAGACAATAATAATGAAATTTAAAGCTGTGAAGAGAGAAAACTTATGGTAACTGTCACACCCCGATTTCCACGTGTCACCGGTGGGCCCGGTGGGGGATTATCGTGACGTGGTTGGCAACATAATAGTCAAACAACACAATATTTAATATGCACAGCGGAAGCAATTTAAAAGATATAATACAACCGAATTTTAATATTGTAATATCAAACGTCACAATATTCGGAAGTTTATCCACAGAAGGATCGAAAACAAAATGAAAACAATAGTTCAACAGACTTCAGGCATCTTAAGCTTGCGAGACTTCTAATAGTGCTAAGGAGAAATCCCAGCCAATTACGCTTAGTACCTGCATTTAATTTTTTTGGGAAAATACGTCAGTTTACACTGGTAAATACAATCAACTGACTCATTTTGGAAAATGATTGAAAATTTGGTTTGGATGCACGTGGCATAAACATTTTATTTAACTTGGGAGAATTATTTAAATATATAATCTTGTGAACGAATTACATGTTCCTTGTGCGTTCAGTAGCCCGGATCTTGTCCGGGTTAAAGATCAATAGACACACCACAATATTCTTTTGTGCACTGACGGGTGTACGCCTACACCCCGCGCTTAAGTCGTGGCCATTTCATAAAATGATGCCAAGGATATCCGGGACATGGTCATTAACCCCCCAAAGGCTTTAAGTAACAAGACTGTTTAAACGAGCCGATCAAATTATTCAATTAACCACCCAACGATGGAAGATTTGATGCCCGATCAAGCGGTATGCTATATACCGTAACCCAAGCCCGTATAGGGAAAATAAGTTAAAAGTATTTACTTGAGCAATGTATAAATCACAATAAGCAAAATGCACGTAGCTTTTACTGGTACTCCTAATCTGGAACGAAGGTTTATAATAACCTATTAGAATTCTAACGGGTCTTTAATTAAGCTTAAGCTTAGACCGGCTAGTTTCAAAGATACGGTTCGTACGCATGATTAAGCGAGGACCGGATAGAATGTGATTTAGACCCGACAAGTTCAGCGACTTGCTTAATATGGGTATTTCATTCACATTCTGGATTTTGAGATAAAAACAATAAGGTTTGACCCGTTTAGGCTAGTTTATGTAAACTAGTTACATAAACCGAACCGAACGCGTAATAAGCGTAACGGGTAGTAATGAGAGCTATTTATAGGTTTCCTAAGTTAATATGCTTCATATATGTTGTGACATCAGTAAGATGTCTTTTATTATGCCCGAAATGAATTTAATCATAAACTATGCCCCGTAGGGGTAGTTTGGTCATTTTAAAGGTTGTAAAAGAGTTTAAGTGTCAACCTGAGTTACAGGCCTGATGTAATCAGCAAATATACTCAATTTGCTAAGTTATATCAGTAGGTTAAAGTATTTAAGTGAAATTTATCATTTATAACCAAACTATGCCCCGTAGGGGTATTTTGGTAATTTCACCTAAGCCGAAAAGCTCAAAACTGAAGTATGAGTTTCAACCTTTGCTTACTGTTAAAACATTATAATTTGCCTCAAATATCAGTAGGTATCACCCTTGGTATGTTTAAAATACTTATAGTACATACTATGCGTTAAAAACGCTTAAAAAGGCGATTAAAGGCCATTTCCGGGTTCGATACTTAAATCTGATATTTTTATAATTCCAGAAGGCTTAAAATAATTTATTTATCATATGTGATAAGTAGCAAAAGGTTTGGAGTCATTTAGATATGTAAAACTCATTTTATGGCCCGTAAGGGCAAAACCGACAATTATCGGATTAAGCCTACGACTATAAGTTATGCTCAGCCTAAAATTTAATAAAAATCTTTAAAAATCCCAAGATAGTATATTACATCAGTGGGTAAAGAGTTTGAGATCAAAAAGTATGTTTAAGTAGGCTATACGCTAAATACGCCATTTAATTAACATAAAGCTTAAATTTTACGCTAACGAGCATAACTCTTAACCTATACCTCAAACTGATGTCAAATTTTGTATGCAAGTTTATATATCAGCAATTAAGGTTTCTACTCTTTTACATTTCCAAAAATCACGTTTTAAGGTGAAAAGGGCATAATGGTCAACATATGAGCAATTAACGGAATCATGCATATTAATTGGACAACTAATGATCCGAGGTGTATAATCACAGAGGGTTATACTAGCATGTAACCTGGTCCGAATAAAGCTCTAAGGTATTTCTAAATCATGCCAAAACGGGTCAGAACTGAAAGTCAAAGTATGAGTCAAACTATGCGACTTTCGGTTCCGAACCGGGTCTAAACAGGAAATTGTCGGGTTGAACATGTTTAGACATGTCTTTACACTAATTACCAAGTTATATTAATGATCAAACAGGTTGTATGTGCTCTACATTGCTAATCATGCATAAATTGCAATTAAAACATTCTGTTGACTTTTTAATTACACGTTTGACCCGACATTAGACCTAGTTAGAGTGGGAATCAGGGGGAACCCTTTTGAGGGTTTATTACCCACATAATTACCAACTTATAACTACTTTTAATTCGAGATTTTACTGAGCCATTATTAATTAATCTCGAAGTCAAACCGTAATTACGATGGTTTGACTTTTAGCTAAATAACTAAGCTAAACTTAATTAAAGACAGTTAAGCAACTTACAAAAGTCCTAAGCTTGATTAGTGATCACTTGAGAGTGCCTTGGAGCTCCAGGAATGATCAGATTGCAAGAGGAAGGTGTGAAGAACAATGGTGCATATCATGGTCCTTTATATAGTGTTTAATCCACCACAATTCTTTGACACATGAGTCTACAACCCACCACAACTGATCAACATATGTTCCTAGTGCTTAGGGGTTGTTTAGGAGTCAAGAAAGATGTGGAAAATCGATTGTAGGTCAGTTTCATGCGCATAACAACAAACAGTCCCGTTTTCTGTCGCTGGCACCCCCTTACGGACCGTAAGGGGGTGGCTTACGGTCCGTAAGCCTGTGGTCAGAAGTAAAAATTTGTTGTTCTTTCAGGATTTCATAAGGGCAACCATCATTTCCGAATTTTGGGACATTATTTATCAGATTGGGGCCTCTAAAAGTGCCTTAAACAGTTACATACCCTACCATTTTGAATTGTTTGCTTGAATTCTTATTTGAAAGTGCCGAACAATGAGGTTTATCGAGTTTTTCTTTGTAGGAGTCCACTACCTCAATTATTGTCAAGAATTTCTGGATTTAGATGTTTAAGATATATATACTTGGGTCTTGGGATTTATAATTTGAGGTCGTTCAGAGGTAAAGATTAACATGAGGCCACTTTTAAATCCTGCCAAAACATCTTTATTACATCCGGGTTTACAACGCGTTTTGTCTTTCATGACACGTGTCGTTATTTCATTGAACACGAATTTTCGAGGTGTTACATCCTCACCCCCTTAAAATAAATCTCGACCCGAGATTTACTGAAATAAATAAGGGTACTTTTCTTTCATGGTGGATTCAACCTCCCACGTATACTCGGGACCTCTACGGGCATCCCATTTGACCTTAACAATAGGTACATGCTTCCTTCGAAGCTTCTTTACCTGTCGATCTTCAATCGACAAAGGTTTTTCCACAAATTTTAAGCTCTCATCTATATGCACATCCGTATGTGGTATTACCAGTGATTCATCAGCGAAGCACTTCTTCAGATTGCAGATGTGGAACACATTGGGAATTCCACTGAGCTCTTCAGGTAAGTTTAACTTATAGGCAACTGACCCGACACGTTCGATTCACTCGAAAGGTCCTATGTATCTCGGGCTTAGCTTGCCTTTCTTACCAAATCGCATCACTCCTTTCCAGGGTGATACTTTGAGCAACACTTTATCACCTACTTCGAAGTGAAAAGCTTTACGCTTTGGATCTGCGTAACTCTTCTGCCTATCTCGGGCAGCCTTGAGACGGTCACGAATCTGGAAAATCTTGTCCGTCGTTTCAAAGACTATCTCTGGTCCTGATAATTGGACATCTCCAACTTCTGCCCAACAAACGGGCGATCTACACTTTCTACCGTATAATGCCTCAAAAGGCGCAACCTTTATGCTGGTGTGGTAGCTATTGTTGTAGGAGAATTCGATTAATGGTAAGTTCTTATCCCAACTTCCACCCAAATCGATCGCACATGCACGTAGCATGTCTTCCAACGTTTGAATAGTACGCTCACTCTGACCGTCAGTCTGAGGATGATAAGCCGTACTAAAATTCAAACGTGTGCCCAAAGATTGTTGGAAACTCTTCCAAAAATGTGACGTGTATCTAGTATCTCGGTCAGAGATAATAGACACAGGTATGCCATGTAAGGCGACAATCTTATCAACGTATAACTAGGCTAACATGTCGGAGCTATAAGTCTCCTTGATGGGTAAGAAATGTGCTGACTTAGTCAGTCTATCAACTATAACCCATATTGTATCATTTCCTTTCCTTGTCTTGGGTAACTTGGTAATAAAATCCATAGTTACCATTTCCCACTTCCACGTAGGAAGTTCAGGCTGTTGTAGCAAACCTGACGGTTTTTGATGCTCGGCTTTGACTTGCGCACATGTCAAGCATTTAGCTACATGAGTGGCTACAGACTTCTTCAAGCCTATCCACCAATAATTTGCCTTTAGATCCTGGTACATCTTATCAGCTCCAGGATGAACGGAGTATTTGGAACTATGGGCTTCCTGGAGGATGACATCTCGAAGTCCTCCATAAATTGGAACCCATATTCGTCCATTTAACCTTAGAATTCCGTCCTTGCTAAGAGTTAACTGCTCCTCAGTTACTCCTAACTTTTCTTTAGGATAGTTAGCTTCCAACACAGCTTCCTTCTGTGCAGCTAACAACCTTTCAATCAAATTATTCTTTATCTCCATGCGCTTGGCATTGATTCGGATGGGTTTCACCCTCTCCTTTCGACTCAAGGCATCGGCGACTACATTCGCCTTGCCGGGATGGTATCTGATTTCACAATCATAATCATTTAACGTTTCCATCCAACGGCGTTGCCTCATGTTTAATTCCTTCTGATTAAACAGATGCTGGAGGCTCTTGTGATCAGAATAGATCACACAGTTGATTCCATAAAGATAATGCCTCCACAGTTTTAGTGCGAATACAACGGCACCCAACTCCAAGTCATGGGTGGTGTAATTCTTTTCGTGCACTTTTAACTGTCGTGATGCATAGGAAATAACCTTGCCTTTCTGCATAAGCACACACCCCATGCCAGTGTGCGACGCATCGCAGTAAACCACAAAGTCTTCTATTCCCTCGGGCAATGTCAGTACCTGGGCGTTGCTCAACTTTTGCTTCAGAATATCAAAGGATTCTTGCTGCTTAGGGCCCCAAACGAACTTTACTTTCTTCTTGGTCAAGGAAGTTAGGGGCGCAGCAATCCTTGAAAAAATTTCAATGAAACGCCTGTAATATCCTGCCAATCCCAGGAAGCTACGAATCTCTGTAGGCGTCTTTGGCTCTTGCCAGTTCATAACTGCTTCAACTTTAGCGGGATCCACTTGGATACCACGCTCACTGACCACATGTCCAAGGAATTGGACTTCTCGAAGCCAAAACTCACACTTGGAAAATTTGGCGTAGAGTTTTTCGTGATGTAGAAGCTTGAGAATACAACGAAGGTGTTTCTCATGGTCGGCTTGGTTCTTCGAATAGATAAGAATGTCGTCGATGAAAACGATGACGAATTTATCTAAGTAAGGCTTGCAAACGCGATTCATGAGATCCATGAATGCGGCAGGTGCATTAGTGAGCCCAAAAGGCATCACTAGGAACTCGTAATGACCATAACGAGTCCTAAATGCTGTTTTATGCACGTCTTCATCTCTAACCTTCAGTTGATGGTAGCCCGACCTCAAGTCAATCTTTGAGAAATAACTTGCTCCTTGCAATTGATCGAACAAATCGTCGATCCTAGGCAAAGGATACCTATTCTTGATCGTGACCTTGTTAAGCTCACGATAATCGATGCACAGACGCATCGATCCGTCCTTCTTCTTGACAAACAGGACTGGCGCTCCCCAAGGAGACGAACTAGGTTTTATGAAACCCTTGGCTAGCAATTCGTCTAGCTGTGTCCTCAATTCTTTCATTTCCGTTGGGGCTAACCTGTAAGGTGCTCTGGCAACTGGTGCTGCTCCGGGGATGATATCAATCCTGAATTCCACCTGCCTATCTGGCGGCAACCCAGGTAGTTCTTCCGGAAAAACTTCTGGGAATTCAGAAATGACAGGGATGTCTTCTATCTTTGGTTTAGGCTCATCAATAATCACTTATGCCATGTAGATGACACAACCTTTCTTTAAACATTTTGAAGCCTTGAGCATAGTCACTTGCTCAGGCAGCCCATACTGGGTATCTCCCCGAATGGTAAGTGATTCACCAGACGGAGTCTTTATTACCACTTGTTTCTTGTTACAGACAATTTGGGCCTGGTTATGAGATAACCAGTCCATACCCAGAACTATGTCAAAACCAGCTAACTTAAATGGAAGTAGAGACAGAGGAAAAGAATGGTTCTTAATGGATATAACACATCCATCTAACACAGTAGAGACGGTTTCTAGAGTGCCATCTGCTAACTCCACCTCATAATTCACATTTAAGGTTTTGACAGGTAATTTCAGCAATTCACAAAACTTATTATCAACGAAAGACTTATCAGCGTCTGAATCAAAAAGTACTCTAGCATAGACGTCATTTACAAGGAAAGTACCTGTAATAACCTTGTCATCTAGAACCGCTTCCTTTGCGTCCATTCTGAAGACTCTAGCATTAGTCTTCTTGGCCTCTTCAGGCTTCTTGTTGTATTTGGGGCAGTTGGTCTTAATGTACCCCTTTTCATTGCAACGATAACATGTTGCGTCTTTCATCTTCTTACAATCCAAGGTTTTGTGATCCGTGGACTTGCATATACCACAAGCATAGGTTTTCGACTGAGCCTGAGAGTTCGACTCGAGTCTGCACTTTCCATAGTGCTGCTTCTTGCAAATTTTGCATTTGGGCTTCTCACCAGACTGTTGCCCATCTTTCCTCGACTCAGATCCTTTCTTGTTGTCACCGCTCCCACGGTGCTTCTTGTTCGACCTTCGTGAACCATCATCTTCACGTTTTCTCTTCTCAGCCTCCTTATTCCTCAGCGATCTTTGCCTGACCGCATCCAAGGTGAGGGATAAGGAAATGTCAGCTACGGATCTAAAAGTAGCTGGCCGAGAAGCTTTCACGCTTGCCTTGATCTCGGGGGCTAAACCTCCGATAAAACGAGCTATTCTTTTTGGTTCCGGGGTTACCAGATATGGAACCAACCAGGACATCGTGTTGAAGCTCGTTAGGTAAGCTTGACAGTCAAGGTTTGTCATCACCAATGATAGAAAATCAGACTCTATCTTCTCCACCTCATGCTGAGGGCAGTAATTTTCCTTGATAAGGGCAACAAATTGATCCCAAGACATGTTGTACAATGGGATTTTCCCGGTGGCTTGAATCAGAGATCTCCAACACGCTAAAGCTTCACCCTTAAAAGACTGCGACACAAACTTGACCACGTTTCTCTCAGCGCATCCGCTGATATCTACCACCGTATCCATCTCATCCAGCCACGTCATACAGTCAATGGCTCCCTTCTCCTCAGTGAAATCCCGGGGTTTGCAGGAAACGAAATATTTATAAGAGCAACCCTTGTCATGGGGTCCCTGGTTTAGTATAACCTGCTGAGATGGAGCACTGTGGTTCGAGGAGCGTCGATCATCATCTTTCTTCGATTCGTCCTTCTTGGACGGTGGCTTTGAAGGCTGTGCAGATAGGGTCCTACTACGAGTCCCACTATACTCTTCGTACTGCCTTTCCAATGCTTTTGTAACTGCGTCGTCGACCAACGCTTTTAATTCAGCACCCGTTAAGTTAATCCGGGCGTTATCAATGTTCTCCACTGGATGACTATTTATCTCGTCTGAGTTAGCCATTTTAATTGAACTGTTGCAGAAAACAAGGACAATAGTTTATTTGGGAGGTTATTTTGGAATTGCCACTTAGGGAAATTCATTAACCATGGTAAACAGAGACTATATTTGGTTAATTTATTAATCATATTTATTTAGGATTTCTATAATAATTTATCCTAATTATAAAACAATAACAGTTTTATTTGTGGCACAAAAGGCCTAGTCACATGGACAATTTAATTTATAAGTTATGATTTCAGAGAATCAAAACATGAAGGTATATTGGCACAATAGGCCTAGTCACAAGGACAATTATAACTTATATGCTAGGATTTCAGAGAATCAAAGTGTTTTGGTCAAAAATTACCTAAGCAATTAAGTGATCAAATTAGTTAAGTGAGGTAGTGTACTAAAATTACGTGTGAAAAATGTGTTAACCAAATTAGATATGAAAACAGTTTCAGGATACGGCTCGGGATATAGAGCTGTATCGATGATCAAACAATGAGCAAAAAGTAAAGGTTGACACGTGATGTACGAGGAAAGCCCTTGATCAATCTAGATCACTGGCATAAAACCTCGGGAGCTGACAATCGAAGTTGCCTTGTTCTTCTATTGCTTCAAGTATCAGGATACAGTGCGGGATGTGGTGCGGATCGACTATGTGTTACAATGTAATTCGAATACAAGTGTTGTGTGTAGTGTTTGCGATGAGCTAGAGAGAAAGTGTTCGAAAATGTGTAAGTTGAGTGCCTTAATCTGATCCGCCCCCATCTATTTATAGTAAAACAAATGTAACTAACTATCCTACATAACCGGGATCCAACGAATATTCCTTAGTCGAACGTTGTAGACCTGGTCTTTCGGGTTCAACGTCTCTCCTTTAACAAATACGCCCGAGTCTTGAGGAAATGAAGTCCATTTGACCGTTAGCAAGTCCCAGTCTTTAACCTGCACGTGATTAATTCGATATACCTCAGGATATCACCCAGGATGTTAGCAATATCCCCGTCCAGTATCCTGATCACAGATAAACAATTAAAAGCAGGATATAGTTTAAGATATGTATGCTTAGAAAATGAGCCATAACAATTGTCCCCAAATATATCGGTTGGTATACCAATCCAACGGATATATTTTAAAAGTCTTATCCCATAATTCAAGGCATTTAAAACGAAGCGACGGTCAAGATCACATCATAACCTCCAACGCGCTTTTAGCTCAATGGAGATCCACAATGCCCCTATATCTTCTCTCTTCTTGTTTGAAAAGCAGATATCTCCAACAGAGCCTCCAGGTAATTCCCCATTTCTCAATTACTTTCTGTCAATTTTTCTTATTCGTAATGGCTGCCGAGACCTTCACCCAGCAGAATCTCCTCAAAAATCCCGAAAAGGAGGTCTGTGCTTTTGACAACGCAGACATTGCGGCTTTGAGAGCTTCCGGTGCTTTCCCTGATAACACGGTCTTTAGACCGTTCGATCGGTCAATTCGATCGGATGTTCCTTCCGCTGATTGGGTTTGCTTCCCAGCATACCCTTTCTCGCTAGGTCTTCGATACCCTTTTCCCGAATTCATGATGCAATTCTTCCGAACCACCGGCATCTCTTTTGCTCAAACCATGCCCATGGTTTGGAGAGTATTAATCGTACTTAACCAAATCAAAAACCTTCATTGCCCCGACCTCTGCATCGAGGATCTGCCTATTGCTTATCGTCTCCGATCCCACGGCTCTAGCCGGTTCTTGCTTTTCTCGACCTCTAGCAAACCACTTATTCTTAAAGCCACCAAAAATGAAGACGGATGGCAACGCAAATTTTTCTTTGTCAAACGAGACTCCATTGCTGAGGGTGCCAGCCTTCCGGTGGAGTGGTTAACCACCGGTAGGGTCATAAATATTCTCATGGACCGTTAGGTTTTTATCTCCTACTAATATCCTTCTTTTTGATCCTTATGCAATGAATTTCAAGGAAGAAGCTCCCCCTACCGCTGAATCAGAGGAAAGAATCAACACCGTTTACCAATTACCTGCAATAGACAGGAGTTTCACCACACACGTCCTGAGTTCCAGTCAATACTCGTCATCTGAAATGTCTGGTAAGGATTACTTTTAAAATAATTAGTCAACACAGTATAATAATAAGATAAAGAATAATAATGATGTAAAACTTTTCCCTTTATGCAGCACCGGCCAAGATCCCTGAAGTCTTTGACCTCGACGAGTTGGACAGTTATTCTGATCAGGTTCAAATCAAGAAGGAACTTAGTCCCAAGGCCACAGCCTCATCCAAACCCAGTAGTTCCAGAGCCATCATCATTCCCAAACCTTCACCGGCTACCAAGCCCCGAAGTTCAAGTTCTCGTAAAAGGAAAGAGCCTGATTCCCCTGTCATTTCTGACACATTTCCTTATGAGAAGCACGGGTTCATTGAAGCTAGCGGCTTTATGACTTCCTTTCTTAACCAAGTTAGTATTCTCAAATTACATCCTGCAGCTTACATCATTTACAAATATTAATACCTGTCCTCTTACTTTCGCAGGGTCTTGAGCGTCTGGTTCACCTATATCAAGAATCATACGGGCTTAACAAGACGCTCGAATCCAAGCTAAAGGAAGCAGAAGTCACAATCTCCGATCAAGGCATGATTGCAGCCGCCAAATCTCGTCATTACGAGGAGAAGTTCAAAGCTATGATTCAAGAACACCAGAATGCTCTCAACAAAGCTACTCTTCAAGCCCAAGCCGATCTTGAAGCTGCCCATGTGCAACATGAACGGGATATGGTCAGCTACCGGGAAAGCCTTAAGAGTTTCGTCGTCATTTCTCTCCTCCAAGCCAGGTTGAAGATGGCCCATGAAGCCAAAACATTAGGTTTTGAATGCCCTTCTTGGGACGTTGGTGCCTGGGAAACCAAGCTAAAGAACCTCGGCGGCACTTCTTCCAAACCAGCTGTCGAAGAATCTTCCAAAACAGTTGAAAAAGCAACCGATGCTGAGAAGGATGCTGAGGCGGATCCCAAGACGGATGCTGCTGAAATCATTATGGACGAAGAAGGCACTGCCCCCTAAAGCTTATTTCCTTTAAATTGTTTGAACAATTTTATGTCCTGTGAACAATTTTTATTTCTGCATCAAAACAATTTGATAGCCGAAGGTGGATGGGTCCTGGGTTTCAGGACGAAACCTTCGGTTATCAACCAGTACTGATTGTTTCAAAAAATAATTTCATCTTTCATTTTTCTTGCTATTATCTTTCGTCTTTCTTAGCATAGATCTTAGCTTTGCAAAATTTCGTACAACTATCTTTCAAAAATATCCTGACCAATATGCTCAGCGATATATTATAAAAACTGTTATTAGATAGGACTTCCAAATATTTGTTCAATTTTGTAGAAAGCTTTTTAAAGAGTGAAAAACAATCCACTTTTCCAAAACCTGTTTTGATAATACTTAAATGATCAAAGTTTCAAACTAGTATTAGTTTCAAATATTTTAATCAAATATTCTGAGAAGTATTTTGAAAATATATTTTGAGAATATATCAGGAGATTTAACCTTTTACCAAACATAGTTTTACCAAAAACTTAAACGATGTTTACAAAGGAAAGATCATACCAGGAATAGGGTATAACCCTATTATCAAACCTCAATCCCTTTGCAACTTTTCCAATGAAGATGTCCCCTGTCTGAGACACTTAGTGCATTAGTTCCGAGCCTTATCCTTTTAGCTTTACACCATTGCTTTAGTAGGAATGTCCTCTGTGTACAATGTCTTCAAATACTTAGAAATCTTCTGGATATCAGTTCCCATTGTATAGACAATTTTTCATGTTACAGGGGTAAAACCCAAGAATGTACTGGAGATAAATTCCTTGTATCCTGGGGAAAATCCCAAATTTTCATGCGCTACAGGCGGGAGTGTATAAACTCCAAGACTTAGAAAGGTGAAAACCTTTAAACCTTAGAGAGTATGAAAATACCCTTTCGTGAGAGAGGGTGATCAATCCTCATATACCTTTAGGATTCAGGATATAGCCAACAGTAACGAAATTGTCAGCCACTTTTACATGGACTGGTCCCGCCACCTTGAACTATCCCTGAATAACTTGCGCTCCAGGCGGAGTGTTTAAACCCAATTCGGAAGAAAGGTGAATACCTTTAAACCTGTGAAGGGATCGGAATCCCTTATACGTGAGAGAGGGGTCCAATCCTCTAATCTTCCGAAGTATCTTGAGTGAGCATCCTGGAGCTATATCCTTGAGCATATACTGCAAAACATCCTTAAACTAAGGTGGGTGTTAGCTTGCCTAACACCCCTCCGATGCTTAAGTTAGTATTGGGTTTCAAAGAATAAATTAAACCAAACATATTTAAAAAAGATAGAATTCATACCATCCTGAGTTAGAAATTAAATTCTAAACTCACTTGAAATAAAGCTTAAGGTGTATAGCATTCCAAGATCTCGGTAGCATATCCCCTTCCATATTCTTGAGTCTATATGCTCCTTTCCCTGCTTCTGATTCAACTTCATACGGTCCTTCCCATTTTGGAGCTAGCTTGCCATCGGCAGGATTAGTAATATTCTGAAAAGCCTTTCTTAACACCCAATCTCCAACCTTAAATCTTCTGGTCCTAATATTCTTGTTATATGCTCTGGATATTCTTTGTTGATATGCTGCCATCCTTAGCCTTGCTGCATCCCTTTTTTCATCTATAGTATCCAAATCCTGACTCAAGGCTTCAGGATTCTGTTCAGGATCCCGTAGGGTAGATCTTGCAGTAGGTATTGCCATTTCCATTGGAATCATTGCTTCTGCTCCAAATACCAAGGAAAATGGGGTTTGGCTTGTTGCATTCTTTACCGTTGTCCTATTAGCCCACAAAACAAAGGGTAATTCTTCTGCCCATCTTCCTTTTTTGGCTCCAAGCCTCTTCTTTAAGTTATTAACAATTATCTTGTTTGAGGATTCTGCTTGTCCATTCGCTTGAGGATGTACCGGAGTAGATGTTATCATTTTGATTCCCTAACTTTTGCAAAAGTCAGTAGTTCTTTTGCTTATAAACTGAGAACCATTGTCAGAGATTATCTCGGCTGGTACTCCAAATCTGGTCAGGATATTTCTCTTTATGAAGGATACTACTTCTTGATCTCTAACTTGAACAAATGCTTCTGCTTCAACCCACTTGGAGAAATAATCCGTCATTGCCAACATGAAAACCTTTCCTCCTGGAGCTTTTGGAAGCTTTCCCACTATATCCATACCCCACTTCATAAACGGCCAAGGGGAAACAACAGGATACAGCGGTTCAGCAGGCTGATGTAATATGTTACCATGTCTTTGACATGCGTCACATCTTCGAGCATATTCTGCGGCATCTTTTCTCATTGTCGGCTAATAATATCCTGTCCTTAATACTTTTGAGAATAATGACCTGCCCCCAGTATGGTTACCACAATCCCCTTCATGTATATCCTGAAGTACTTCTTTGGCTTCAGGATCCTCCAAACACCTCAAATACGGTCCTGCAAGAGATTTCTTGTATAAAACATTATTTATAATAGTGAATCGTGATACCTTCATCCTAAATGCCTTAGGATTTTCATTTTCGGGGATGTGTCCTTCCTTGAGATATCTCATGATTGGAGCCGTCCAAGATTTAGGATCCTCTTCAGGATACTCTGCTCCAGGATCCTGAATACCCGCTAGTTCTTTATCCCGAGGATTCGTTGCAGGATACAAGACATGTAATATTGGTATTTGGGTTCCTTCTGGTATCCTGATCGATGATCCCAGATTTGCTAAGGCATCTGCTTCAGCATTATCCTCTCTTGGTACCTGTTCAAGTGCAAAAGTATCGAAATATCCTGCTAATTTTTTGAGAATATCGAGGTATTCGATTAATTTCTCACCCTTAACTGCATAGGATCTGTTTTGGTCAAAAAATCTGATGAGGATAATGCAACCAAACTCTCTGTTACGGGGTATGATGCTTATATTGTAGAACAATGACAAGGATCACTTCAATGTAAATTACACAAATGACACAAGGATTTATACGGGGAAAAAGCCCTTGATCAAGAGTTGATCTCCGGCACAAAAAACCCCGGGTGATGGAAACTACCGATCACCAAGCTCAAATAAATGAATAAATGTTTACAACTCCGGATAGTAACGAGCTAGGTACAAGGATCACTATCGTGAAATGTGTAAAAGTGAGTGAAAACTAATGAATGTTCGTCGAGAGCTTCAAGAGTGCGAGTATATGAGAGTGTGTATAGCTGAAAATGGCTAAGTGTTCTAATTCTAGCTCGTTACCCCTTTTAAAAATAGAAGTTAACTACAATAACTAACTATCCGACTTTTATGCCAAGCTCCCACGTTCTCCACAACGTCCATTTTTGGTCAATCGTGTGCGAAATGCCCGTGGAATATTCCTTAGTACCGTTGCCAAGACCAAGTCAAGCTTGTTACTCCTGCGAAGTAATACAAAACACAAATAAACAATCGTCAGTACGAGGATCCTTAAAGTGATCCATGATCCTGATCCTGAAGCTCTTCTGAGGATCACTATCTGTCACAGAAGTAAGGATCATCAATTAGGATAACGAATAAGGATCACTAATTGTTAGAAAATCCTCCCCTAACAATTGCCCCCAAAATATAAGGAGTGATATGTAAATTGAGCGAGTTATATTTTCCTGATCTTATCCGTAACTAACTATCGTAAATATAGCCGTTATTGTTGAACTATCCGTTGCAACCATGACGTCACAGAAGTGACAACCCTGCACGATCATAATTGTAAATAGGAGATAGAGATAGGATCAAATGCATTTAAATTTTCAGAGAGACTCCCTTTATAACTGCATTCCGAAGATAATCAGGTACTCTCTCTTCATCTTCTTCCCTCTCTTGCTCTGTTTTCATTTCTTTCCATCATTCCATCAAAGATGTTGCTCCGGAATTCCCCAGCTAAGGATCACCCGAAGAACAGCCCTCCGAAAAGCCAGGGGATCATCGAAGATTCCATTAAAGAACGCTGCTGTTTCAATGATGCACAGATCGATGGATCCGCCACTGCTTCCCGGCGAACACCGAGTTTAGACCTTTTGACCCCAATGCCCTGAGTGATCATATCTCCGACAAGTGGGTTGCTTTCCCCGTCACTCCGTTCACCATAGGCTATACATATCCTTTTCCAGCCTTCACCCAATCTTTCTTTTCCCTAACCGGCATCTCTTATATTCAAGCCATGCCGATGATTTGGAGGGTTTTATACACCCTTGAAAGGATCATCGAGCAGGAAGGAATAGACCTAGGAATGTCAGAGCTGGGAGAGCTGTATGATCTTACTACCTTTGGTTCTCATTGCTATTTGTTTAAATGTAAACCCGGTGAGGAACACCCGATCTTCAAAGCCACCAAGAACGATGCTAATTGGAAGCGGCGTTTCTTTTTTATCAAGAGAGATTCTATTGAGGATGGAAAGGATCTACCCAAGAAATGGGCTACCCATGGTAGGGTGGAGGATCATGAGAAGGATCACCAGAAACTTTCTTTTGATGTAAGGATCACTTATATTTTTGCTTTCTTGTTATGCAGCTATCACCGTCTCTCACCTCAGATTGTCCCCTGCTGCTAAAGAGAGGCTTCTCGCTTTCAAGAAACTTGATCCTGAGACAAGATCTTTCAAGACAACAACCCAAGATTCACAGGAGGTATCCTCAGGCTCTGTCACGATGTCAAGTAAGTATCCTTGTTTAAAATTTAAATAAATAGTGAAATATAAATTAAGTGAAGATACTTATCTTATTTTGGTTGTGTAGGTGCTGGAAAATCCACCAAGTCTGCTTCAAAGTTCAATGTCACTGATCTCACTACTGTCAGATCCTCCAAGAGAAAAGCTCCTACCAGTCCGACAGCTTCGGTCCCCAAGGCACCCCTCAAAGGAAAGGCAATCAAGAAGAGAAAAGCCTCTGAAGCTGAGGATCTGCAGGGTCTGCCTCTGATCCGCCACCAATTCCTCGAGTACTTCAATGAGGTAAGGATCACTGTCTCTGCTCATATATCCTATTGACATATCCTGCTGATATATCCTGCTGATTTGAGCATCACTTAGTCCTGACCTTATCTTTTATCCCTTTTGCAGAAATTCTCTGAGATTGAGGATTATGTTGGCCACGTTGAGGATCAGGACAGGAAGATTGCCGACCTCCAGCAGGTTGCAGTGCTTAAGGACCTTGCAATTGCTGATCTTCAGAAGGAAGTCCGGGATGCCAAACAGGAGACGGCCAAGGTGCTGGTCAATGTTGACTATGAGAAGCGTGAGATCACCGAAGACGCCAAAGTCTCTGCCGCCATAACAATGTACAAGACCAAGCTGCAAATGGCCTTGGAAGCTCAGGATCCTGCTTTTGACAAGAGCACCTGGGATGTTGAAGGCTGGAAGGCAAGGCTGGCTGAACTGGACGATGAAGAGGCTGAGGAGGTTGAAGAGATCCTGACGATTGAGGCTGGAGGCAAGGGTGAAGGTGGTGAAACAAGTGGAGCTGGAGGTGGTAATGCAGCGAAGGTTTAGGCTGCATGATTGGGCGATGATGGACATTCTTAGACGCAGCCGGAGCCCAATTTTTAAATTTGGTAGTAGCTTTTTGTGGTTGTGATGTCGAACAATTTGATGGTTTGTACTTGAACAATAGTTTTTAGGATTAAGGATCATGTATGATCCTTTGGACAATAGGCAGGATTGCAATTGGTGGAGGGATCCTCTGTTTGGGGGATGAAGCCATTGTAATCCTGCCGCCTTTATATTCCTGCACTATCTTTGAACTTATTATCATGGACACCCTTTACCTACCCCAGCGGACGGGCCACGTTTTGCTGGTAGATGCTCGGGTAGGTAATTTTGACAACCTTTTAAGGGTTAGTCTTTTGTTAATAAATAAAATCTTAACCTTTTGTCGCTTATCTTGTATTGTTATCCTTTTGTTTCTTTAATTCTCCTTTGTTTTGATGCACATTTATTGAATAAACAATTTTGAACAAGTCAGATGAAAAATGTTTAGGACATGATCCATGATCAAATATCCTATAGTTAAGGAATCCCAAAAAGCAATATATTTTAAGGATCACAAGTCTAGTTGTCAAACTTTAAGGGTTATTCAAATAAATAATGAATAGAATTAAAAATAGTTAAGGATCATACCTGAGGATCCAAGTTAGGATCCTAACCATAATAAGGATAACTGTAAGATAAACCTTAGAGAGAAGTAAGGATCAAGGATCCCTAGTTGCTTATCTTCAAGGACCTGAAATAGATCATAACTTGGGACTAAGCCAGTATAAGATAAGAGTTAGCAACTGGGGACAAGCCCAAGGATAACTGGGGACAAGCCCAAGGATAACTGGGGACAAGCCCTAATAACTGGGGACAAGCCCAAGGATAACTGGGGACAAGCCCAAGGATCGTATGTAAACTGGAGTATGGCCCTAACTGGCGACTATCCAAACTTAGTGGCATGAAAATGCCAAAACCTTAGCTAACGTGTAAACGTTAGAAACCTTAGGAACAGATGTATGGTACGTCTACCATTATACGTAGGATCCTAGGCATAGCCAGTACAATGGAATTATCAGCCCCTAAAACGAGTACTGGTCCCACTGCCTTGAACTATACCAGGATCATCATGCGCTACAGGCGGAACTGGGGTCAAGCCCTAATAACTGGGGTTAAACCCAAGGAACAGATTGCTTCTGCAGATAACCAATGTTATGCTAAGGATACCTGAACTTTCAAAACTTAAAATCACGTGAGAAGTGGATAAAGGACACATGATCCTTATCCTTATATGAGAAAATAAAGAAATGAAATGGTTTAAGATTAGGATATTACCAAAGTAAGGATCATCGATACTTCAAGGATCCTTCAAGGATACTCCTAACGTAAGGATCATCTGTGTCATGAGGATCCTTCTCACATGAAATATTTCTTCAAGTGGATAGCATTCCAAGCTCTTGGTAGCAAATCACCTTCCATGGTTAGCAATCTATATGCCCCCTTTCCTGCTTCAGCTTCAATCAAATAAGGGCCTTCCCATTTTGGAGCCAATTTTCCATCAGCAGGATTGGTGGTATTCTGAAATGCTTTCCTTAATAGCATATCTCCAACTTGAAACTTCCTGATCCTGACATTTTTGTTGTAAGCACCAGCCATTCTTTGTTGATAACTGGCCATCCTTATCCTAGCCATATCCCTGATTTCTTCAATAGTATCCACGTCTTGAGCCAAGTTCTCATCATTTTCATCAGGATCACGTGTACTTGTTCTAGCAGTTGGGACCACCATTTCTGTTGGGATCACTGATTCTGCCCCGAACACCAAAGAGAATGGTGTTTGACCAGTTGCGCTCTTAGGGGTTGTCCTATCAGCCCAAAGCACATAAGGTAGTTCTTCTGCCCATTTCCCTTTCTTGGATCCAAGCTTCTTCTTCAAATTGTTGATGATGATCTTGTTGGATGATTCTGCCTGACCATTAGCTTGTGGGTGGACTGGTGTTTATGTTATCATCTTAATCCCCCAGCTGTCACAAAAGTTAGTGGTTCTGCCCCCAATAAATTGGGAACCATTATCACATATAATTTCAGAAGGAATTCCAAATCTAGTTATAATATTTCTTTTAATGAAGGATATAACTTCCTTTTCTCTGACTTGGGCAAAAGCTTCAGCCTCTATCCACTTGGAGAAGTAATCAGTCATAGCAAGCATGAATACTTTTCCACCAGGTGCCTTAGGGAGCTTACCAACTATATCCATACCCCATCTCATAAATGGCCAAGAGGAGGATATAGGATGCAATAATTTAGCTGGTTGATGAAGGATATTGCTGTGTCTCTGACAAGGATCACATCTCTTAGCATACTCCACAGCATCTCTCTTCATGGTTGGCCAGTAGTATCCTGTCCTCAGGATCCTTGAGAATAATGCCCTGCCCCCAGTGTGGTTTCCACAATCTCCTTCATGGAAGTCTTTTAAAACTTCTTGGATTTTAGGATCCTCAATGCATCTCAAGTATGGTCCTGCAAGAGATCGTCTATACAACATATTATTTAAAATTGTGAATTGAGATACCTTAGATTTGAAAGCCCTAGGGTTTTCTCCTGTAGGAATCTCTCCATGTTGTAAGTATCTCATAATTGGTGAGATCCATGATCCTGATCCTGAATGGGATCGAGTACCCTCACTAGGGATAATTGCAGAATCATTTCCTATCTCCATAGCCACATGATCCTCGATAGCCGGGGTCAGGATATGGATAATAGGGATCTTGATATCCTCCGGGATCTTCAAGGATGATCCTAAGTTAGCCAATGCATCAGCCTCTGTATTTTCTTCCCTTGGTACCTGCGTCAAACTCAAGATACCTGATCCCCATATGCTTTGCAATTTGCAAACCAGCAATTAAGGCTTCATATTCAGCCTCATTGTTAGTGGTTTGGAACTCACAAGCTATAGAGTGGGGTATTATGTCCCCCTGTGGCGATTTTAGTAGTATTCCAAGCCCTGTGCCTTTGACATTTGAGGATCCATCAGTATAGAGTATCCAAGGATCCTTGGTCTCTTCTAGCTGCTGGACTTCTAATTCAGCTTCTTTTTGTAAATCACTACTGAAATCAGCCACAAAGTCAGCTAATGCTTGGGATTTGATGGCTGTCCTAGGCTCATATCTTATATCATATGCACTTAGCTTCACTGCCCACTTGGCCATCCTTCCTGACATCTCTGGTTTCCTGAGGACATTCTTAATTGGAAAATTAGTTTTAACAACAATAACATGAGTTTCAAAATAATGTCTTAACTTAGTAGATTCCATAATTAATGCAAGAATAAGCTTTTCAAGGTGTGAATACCTGGATTCGGCATCAAGTAAACTTTTACTTACATAATAGACAGGATGTTGTGTACCTTCATGATCCTTAACAAGGACCACACTTACTGCTTTTGAGGATACTACAAGATACAAGGATAGCACATCGCCTTTTTCTGGTTTCATCAAGGCCGGGGCTGAGGATAGGTAATCTTTGAGGGCTCTTAAAGCATTTTCATGCTTCTCAGTCCACTCAAATTTCTTGTTCTTCCTTAGGATATCATAGAATTCTTTGCACTTCTCTGAGGATTTGGATATAAATCTGTTCAAAGCTGCTATCCTGCCTGTTAGCCTTTGAACATCCTTAGCATTGGCCGGAGATTTGATGTTCACTATTGCTTTGATTTGTTCCGGGCTAGCTTCAATGCCTCTCTTTGTCACCATATATCCTAAGAATTTACATGCTTTAACACCAAAGTGACATTTTGAAGGATTAAGTTTCATGTTATATTTGTCAAGGATATCGAATGCTTCCTCCAAGTCCCTTAGGTGATCCTCAGCTTTTATGGATTTTACCACCATATCATCTATGTAAACCTCCATAGTTTGTCCAATCTGATCCTTGAACATCATATTCACCAGCCTTTGATATGTTGCACCTGCATTTCTTAGTCATAACGGCATAGCAATATAGCAGTATATACTAGTTGGAGTCATGAAGGCTGTATCCTCTTGGTCGGATGGTTCCATTTGGATTTGTTGAAATCCAGATGAAGCATCCATAAAAGTTAACAGTTCATGACCCGCAATTGCATCCACCATGGAGTCAATGTGGGGTAATGGGAAAGGATCCTTGGGACATGCCTTATTTAAATCGGTAAAATCGACACATACCCTCCACTTTCGGTTTTTCTATTGAACAACAACCACATTGGCCAACCATCTTGGATACTTGACCTCCCTAATCATACCTGCCCGGAGCAATTTCTCTACCTCTTTCTGGATAATGGCATTCCTTTCCGGTGCAAACTTTCTTCTCCTTTGATGGATTGGTTTGAAGGACCTGTCAATGCCGAGTTTGTGAGTGATTACATCTTTGGATATACCAGTCATGTCTTCGTGTTTCCATGCAAAGGTAGTCTTTCTCCTTTTGAGGAAGGATATAAGGTCTTCCTTCATATTGCCAAGGATCCCTGATCCGATATAGATTTTGGATTCAGGATCATCAGGATCCATGAGGATTTCTACCACATCCTGCTCTCTTGCCTCCAAGACATCCCTTGGAGGATACCTTGATTGCTATTGCTCCCTTGACTTCGAGGCTGGTTTCATCGATGAAGTGTAGCAATTCTTAGCTTCCTGCTGATCACTATCAATCTTCACTATTCCCCAAGGACTAGGGAGCTTCACACATTGATGGTAGGTAGATGGGACTGCTTTCATATCGTGTATCCAAGGCCTGCCAAGGATAACATTACAACAAGATAAACAGTCAATAACACAAAATTTTTGATAAGAGTGTAGGCCTTCAATGTATATTGGGAGTTTAATGTCCCCCAGGGTATTCTTAGTTTCGCCACTAAATCCCACGAGCACGGAGGATCTTGGTATGATGTCCGATTCAGGAATACCCATCTTCTTTAGAACATCAAGCTGGATAATGTTCACTGAGCTTCCTCCGTCTATAAGGATCCTGCGGACAAAATGGTTAGAAATGAAAAGAGTAATAACTAAACCATCGTGATGAGGATCCTGGATATCAACACGATCATCCTCATCAAAGGTTATGAATTTTCCTTCGGAGACACTTGATGTTCGAACAGGTCTTTCTCCATTATCCATTTTAGTTTCCTTTGCATGCCTTTTAGCTGCTGAGAAGGATGTGCCACAAATGTCTGATCCTCCAGAAATAAAGTTTATTACTTGTGATCTACTGGAGGGGCTGGAGCCTTCTCAGGGATCCTTTCAGGATCCTGAGTCCTTGACTTTTTTCTTCCCAACAATTCTTTTAGATGCCCCTTGCTCAACAAGTATCCAATTTCCTTTCTTAGTGCAATGCATTCTTCTGTGAGATGCCCAAAATCTTCATGGTATGCACACCACTTTGATTTATCCTTAGTTGCAGCTGGCCTATCATTTTTTCTGGGCCATCTAGCTTTATCACCTAGATTCTGCATCGCAAGGATTAGTTCATTGTTATCAACAGAAAAACAATATTCAGAAATTGGAGGATAATCCTCATCATCTTCTTCTTGATCAACAGAATGCACGTTCTGGTTATCAGATCTGTTGTAGGATCTGAACTTGTTGTTCCTGAATGAGGATCCTTGCTTATCTTGCTTTGAGGATCCTGCTAACCTCTCCTGGATCCTCTTGTCATCCTCTAGCCGGATGAACCTAAGTGCCCGGGTTCTTACCTCATCTAAGTTCCTGCATGGTGTCATAACAAGATCATCATAAAACGACGAATCCCTAAGCAATCCCATTTTAAAGGCCTCAACAGCCGTGGCTATATCTAAGTTGGGAATGTCTAAGGATTCTTTACTGAATTTGGTAATGTAATCCCTTAATGATTCATTATGACCCTGGGTTATCCTATATAGATCACTAGTTAATCGTTCAAATTTTCTACTACAAGAAAACTGATTATTAAACAAGTTAACTAGATTAGCAAATGAGGTAATAGAATAGGGGGAAGACTTAGCAGCCATTTGAGAGCTGATCCAGTAAGAGTGGATCCGAATCCCTTGCACAGGCATGCTTCCTTTAACCTTTCTGGGATTGGATTGATCTCCATCCTCTCCCTGTATTGTGCTATGTGTTCTTCAGGATCCGTCGAACCATCATACAGCTTCATTGTTGGCACATGGAACCTCTTGGGTATCTCAGCATCACAGATTGGTGGTGCAAAACGAGATATCTTGTGGCTCCCATCTGCAATCTCTGGGATAGGTTTGACCACTCCTGGAACACTTGATATCATATCCTTTAGCTTTTGCAATTCTCTGGCCATGGCATGATTGATACCTGGATCCTGCATAAGACCATGGTTAGTAGTATAAGAATTATTAAAAGTGTTACCTCCCATCGGATTCAAATTAGGAAGAATGGATGTTAATCCATATTGTTGGGGCTCTGGAATGATTGAGGGACCAGTAGAAGCATTGGTCTGCATTGGAATAAAATCTCCCTGATGGACATCTGAACTTCCTGTTTGCAAACTCCTCAAGGATCCTGGCATCTGGAAGGATCCCTGAAACTGGGACGATCCTGGAACAAAGGAGGATCCTCGAACCTGGGATGATCCTGGAACAAAGGAGGATCCTTGAACCTGGGATGATCCTGGGACAAAGGAGGATCCTTGAACCTGGGATGATCCTGGACCAAAGGAGGATCCTTGAACCTGGGATGATCCTGGACCAAAGGAGGATCCTTGAACCTGGGATGATCCTGGAACAAAGGAAGATCCTTGAATCTGCTGCACTCCTGAATATCCTCCTGAATTCGTGAGGGATCCCATATGCTGAGGATAGGATCCCGCTGGCTGGAAATATGAACCTGATGCCTGGGTCACTGTTATTGTTCCGTAGTGCACTCCTTTTGGTCCACCCACATATTGAACATCTGGAACCACTGATGGCTGGGAAGTAATCACCGGAGTATCAAAATTCAAAGATTTTGGCACCAGTGGGGAATGATCCTCTGCCATTTTCTTTTGCTTCTTGAGATCTCCAATTTCTTTGAGAATCCTTTCATTGGTCTTATCTTGTTGCCGTATCTGATCCTTCATCTGCAAAATCAAAGTAAACATGTCACTAGTAGTGGGAGTGTAAGAAGCAGAAGAAGTTGGAGGTTTTGAGAAAATGGGAGTTGGTTTCTTCGCAGCATTCTCAGCATTCTTCTGGGATCCAGAAGGTGGTGGAGGCAAAGGGGGAACGCCTTGTGAGGAAGTGAATGATGGCATCAAATTTGAAGCATTCTTCGCTGAAGAAGCCATTTGCTTGGTTGTAGTGAACTGGAATGATCACAAAGATGAGAATTTCTTAGAAATGAAGCACCAATTGCCCCACGGTGGGCGCCAAACTGTTTTGGTCAAAAAATCTGATGAGGATAATGCAACCAAACTCTCTGTTACGAGGTATGATGCTTATATTGTAGAACAATGACAAGGATCACTTCAATGTAAATTACACAAATGACACAAGGATTTATACGGGGAAAAAGCCCTTGATCAAGAGTTGATCTCCGGCACAAAAAACCCCGGGTGATGGAAACTACCGATCACCAAGCTCAAATAAATGAATAAATGTTTACAACTCCGGATAGTAACGAGCTAGGTACAAGGATCACTATCGTGAAATGTGTAAAAGTGAGTGAAAACTAATGAATGTTCGTCGAGAGCTTCAAGAGTGCGAGTATATGAGAGTGTGTGTAGCTGAAAATGGCTAAGTGTTCTAATTCTAGCTCGTTACCCCTTTTAAAAATAGAAGTTAACTACAATAACTAACTATCCGACTTTTATGCCAAGCTCCCACGTTCTCCACAACGTCCATTTTTGGTCAATCGTGTGCGAAATGCCCGTGGAATATTCCTTAGTACCGTTGCCAAGACCAAGTCAAGCTTGTTACTCCTGCGAAGTAATACAAAACACAAATAAACAATCGTCGGTACGAGGATCCTTAAAGTGATCCATGATCCTGATCCTAAAGCTCTTCTGAGGATCACTATCTGTCACAGAAGTAAGGATCATCAATTAGGATAACGAATAAGGATCACTAATTTTTAGAAAATCCTCCCCTAACAGGATCCATTAAAATGGTTAGTAATTAACAAGGAGTCAACATATACTTGCAAATTCTTGATACTCATATTCTTAGCCAATTCTAATCCTGCAATTAAAGCTTCATATTTTGCCTCATTATTAGTAGCAGGAAATTCACACCTAATAGCCTGGGGTAATATGTCCCCATGTGGCGATTTTAGTAGTATACCTAAACCTACACCTCTTATATTGGATGCACCATCAGTATACAATGTCCAGGATTCTATACTTTCTCCTAGTTGTTGTACTTCTAGGTCTACTTCATTTTGAATGTCACTACTGAAATCAGCCACAAAGTCAGCTAAAGCTTGAGACTTTATGGCATTTCTAGGTTCATACACCAAATCATAAGCACTTCACTTTACTGACCACTTGGCCATCCTACCTGACATCTCTGGTTTTCTAAGCACATTTTTGACAGGATAATTTGTTTTAACATGTATCCTATGTGTCTCAAAATAATGTCTAAGCTTTGTCGATGCCATGACTAGAGCTAATATCAATTTTTCTAAATGAGAATACCTAGTTTCAGCATCTAACAAACTTTTACTAACATAATAAACAGGATATTGCTGACCTTCATGGTCTTTTATAAGAACGGCACTTACAGCATTCCCTGATACAGCGAGGTATAGGGATAGCGGTTCACCATTTTCAGGCTTCACCAATAGAGGTGCAGTTGAGAGATATCGCTTCAAATCCTGCAAGGCTGCTTCATGCTTTGCTCCCCATTCAAATTTCTTATTTTTCTTGAGGATATCATAGAATTCCTTGCATTTTTCCGAGGATCTCGAAATAAATCTGTTCAATGCTGCTACTCGTCCTGTTAACCGTTGAACATCCTTCATATTCGAGGGTGATTTTATATCCAAGATAGCTTTAATCTGCTATGGGCTTGCCTCTATCCCCCTTTTCGTCACCATATATCCAAGAAACTTTCCTGCCCCCACTCCGAAATGGCACTTAGCAGGATTCAGCTTCATGTTATACTGATCCAGGATATCAAATGCTCCCTTGATATCCTGGAGGTGATCCTCAGCCTTTTTAGATTTCACCACCATATCGTCAATATATACCTCCATGGTGTCCCCCAGCTTATCTTTGAACATCATGTTTACTAATCTCTGGTATGTTGCACCTGCATTTTTCAAACCGAAAGGCATGGCAGTATAGCAATATATACCTGTCGGTGTCATGAAAGCAGTATCCTCCTGGTCCGAAGGCTCCATTTGAATCTGCTGAAATCCTGAGGATGCGTCCATGAACGTTAACATTTCATGTCCAGCAGTAGCATCCACCATTGCGTTGATATGAGGGAGAGGAAATGGGTCTTTAGGACAAGCCTTGTTCAAGTCCGTGTAGTCTACACAGACTTTCCATTTCCCGTTTTTCTTCTGTACCACAACTACGTTTGCTAGACATCTTGGAAACTTGACTTCTCTGATCATCCTGGACTTCAATAATCTTTCAACTTCTTCTTGGATGATCGTATTCCGCTCAGGAGCAAATTTTCTTCTTTTTTACTGAACAGGCTTGAATGATCTGTTAATTCCAAGCTTGTGAGTGATAATGTCTTTGGATATGCCTGTCATATCCTTATGCTTCCATGCAAACGTTGACATCCTGCATTTCAAAAAGTTAGTTAACTGCACTTCAATATCCTGAGGGATATTGGTTCCTACGAGCACCGAGATATCAGGATTATCCTGATCCAGGAAAATTTTCTTCACATCCTGCTCCGAAGCTTCCAAGTGTCCCGGGCCCGCATCTTTAATTGCTATGCTTGACTAGGCTTGGTTGAAGGTTTCATCGAAGATGAGTAGCATTCTTTCGCTTCCTGCTGATCACTTTCAACCTTGACAACTCCCCAAGGGGTAGGGATCTTGATGCATTGGTGATATGTTGATGGCACAGCCTTCATATCATGAATCCATGGTCTTCCCAGTATGATGTTATAGCAGGATAAGGAGTCCATCACACAGAAGCGTTGTATTGAGTTGACCCCTTCAACATATACTGGTAACTTTATCTCCCCTACGGTATTCCCAGCTTCTCCACTGAAACCAACGAGCACAGTGGACTTCGAAGTAATGTCCATCGGAGATACATTCATCCTCTTCAATGTTTCCAGCTGAATTATGTTGACAGAACTACCGTTGTCTACCAGTATCCTGCGTACAAAATGGTTAGCCACATATAATGTTATTACCAAAGCATCATGGTGAGGATCCAGAACAGTATCCCTGTCATCACTATCGAAAGTGATCACTTTATCAGTTGTGAGGGTAGTCATCTTGACTGGTTTGTCTCCCCTTTCACTCTTAACTTCCTTTGCATGTCTCTTAGCCGCCGAATATGAAGTCCCACAAATGTCGGATCCTCCTGAAATAAAGTTAATTATCTTGGCATCTGCTGGGGGTGATGCTGCTCATTTAGGATCCTTCTCGGGATCCTACCCTTTATTCTTCTTTTTTCCCAGCAAGTCCTTCAGATACCCCTTGCTTAACAGGTAACTTATCTCTTTCCTTAAAGCAATGCAATCCTCGGTCATATGTCCGAAGTCTTCATGGAAGGCACACCATTTAGATTTATCCTTCCAATCAGCTTTCTGCTGGTTCTTTCGAGGCCACCTAGCTTTGTCCCCTAAACCCTGCATAGCATACATTAACTCAGGTACATTAACAGAAAAGCAGTATTCAGATAAGTCAGGATATTCTTCAGGATCCTCGTCTTCAACAGCATTCACTTTCTTGTTATCATTTCTGCCATATGGCTTGGAGCGATATGGCTTATATGAGGATTCCGATTTCCTATTAGTTGATTCATAGGTTGAGGTAGAATTCATCCTCTCCTGCATCTTCTTGTCATCTTCCAAACGGATATATCTCAAAGACCTGTTACGAGCTTCGTCGAGATTCCTGCAGGGATTCATTACAAGATCCTGATAAAAATGAGAATCCTTTTGCAACCCCATCTTAAAAGCTTGCACGGCTGTTGCAACATCAAGATGTGGGATATCCAAGGATTCTCGACTGAATTTGTTCACATAATCCCTCAAGGATTCCTGAGGCCATTGAGTTATCCTGTAAAGATCACTGGTTAGTTTCTCAAAACTCTGACTACAAGAAAACTGACTGTTAAATAAATTAACCAAATGAGCAAACGAAGTAATTGAGTGAGGAGGGACGTTTAACAGCCATTTTAAGGCTGATCCTGTCAGGGTAGAACCAAATCCCTTGCATAAGCATGCTTCCTTGAGATCTGGAGGGATAGGATTGATTTCCATCCGTTCCCTATACTGGGCAATATGCTCCTCAGGATCCGTAGTCCCGTCATACAGTTTCATGTTGGGAGTCTGGAGTCTTTTTGGGATTTCTGCATCATAGATAGGATACGCAAAGCGGGATATCCTGTGGCTGTCTTGGGATACTTCCGGAATTGGCTGGACCACTCCAGGTACGCTGGATATCATGTCCTTCAATTTCTGGAGCTCCCTGGTAAATGTTGACATCATAGCTGCATCCTGCAAAGAGCCATTGTTGTTAGTAGCAAGAATATTATTATTTGACACATTACCGGTCTGAGGATTTTGACCATATCCTGAAGCATATCCTGAACTCCTCACAGTCGACATTCTGACCGAGGAGGGTATCTCAGGAGTACGATTCTGAGAATGGCTTGGGATGACATTCCCCCTGTTATCCTCAGTGTAAACTGCGGAACTGAAATTCAAAGCCCTGGGCTGTATAGGAGTGACAGTTTCTTCAGCTGGTCTACTCGAACTAGCTTTTAAGAGTTGTATTTCTCTTAACAGCATTTGGTTAGTTTCCTGTTGCTGCCTCATTTGTTCCTGCACACTTCCAAATAAAGTCAGAATTTCATCATTAGAGGCTAAAACGGGAGCAGATCCCTGAACACTCCGAGTAGGGATAACATCTTGAGGTTGTGAAGAAAATGGCATCCTTGGAGGAGGTGGTGGAAGCACCGAACCGGTAGTAGCAGAGGTTGCAGCAGACATAGTGGAGGAGCTCATGTTTGATCTTGAGGCCATTGTAAACAATGTGGCAAAATGTTTTGAAAATAGAAAACGATCAACGATTTCACAAAGATTTTTAGTAAAAGTAGCACCACTTGCCCCACGGTGGGCGCCAAATTGTTTTGGTTAAAAATTACCTAAGGAATTAAGTGATCAAATTAGTTAAGTGAGGTAGTGTGCTAAAATTATGTGTGAAAAATGTGTTAACCAAATTAGATATGAAAACAGTTTCAGGATACGGCTCGGGATATAGAGCTGTATCGATGATCAAACAATGAGCAAAAAGTAAAGGTTGACACGTGATGTACGAGGAAAGCCCTTGATCAATCTAGATCGCCGGCATAAAACCTCGGGAGCTGACAATCGCATCTGCCTTGTTCTTCTATTGCTTCAAGTATCGGATACAGTGCGGGATGTGGTGCGGATCGACTATGTGTTACAATGTAATTCGAATACAAGTGTTGTGTGTAGTGTTTGCGATGAGCTAGAGAGAAAGTGTTCGAAAATGTGTAAGTTGAGTGCATTAATCTGATCCGCCCCCATCTATTTATAGAAAACAAATGTAACTAACTATCCTACATAACCGGGATCCAACGAATATTCCTTAGTCGAACGTTGCAGACCTGGTCTTTCGGGTTCAACGTCCCTCCTTTAACAAATACGCCCGAGTCTTGAGGAGATGAAGTCCATTTGACCGTTAGCAAGTCCCAGTCTTTAACCTGCCCGTGATTAATTCGATATACCTCAGGATATCACCCAGGATGTTAGCAATATCCCCGTCCAGTATCCTGGTCACAGATAAACAATTAAAAGCAGGATATAGTTTAAGATATGTATGCTTAGAAAATGAGCCATAACACAAAGCATTTGAGGTTTGAACCTAGTTCATTACCTTTATTTGACAGGGAGTCATCGCTACCACTGTCTCTTGGCTCATATGGAAGTGAGCAGGGCCCGTAGGCATTATATTACCACGTATGGTAAAAATATGATCATCTTAATTGATGATTTAACCCATGATTCAGAGATTATTTAATTGGGTTTGGAATCTTTGATAGATCCTTATATAATAATAACGTGTGTGATTTCAAATGAATCACATCTGCCAGGTGTGTTAACATGTTTTCAGATGTTAACATGGATTTGAATCTTTTAAACAGGTCTTACCATCATGGTCAGGTCTTTATAATGACACTCAGACTAGGTTTCACTCTTAAGATTCTTATTCGATAATTTACATAGGCAGATATTTATTTAAAAGGAATGATTTTTGATTTATTTATTTCATATATAATATTTATGCATTTAATAGCAAGATGAAATTTATAAACATAACATTCCATTTATTTATTAAAATATTACATGCTGCCCTAAACGGGTCTTTTCAAATTACAAACTTACCCACGTAAGGGTTTAAACAAATACTTACCCACGCAGGGGCTTAATAACACACATACCCACGCAGGGGCTTACACAATAACATAATAGTCCACGTAGGGACCTAAACAATAACATACCCTCGTAGGGGTTTACAGAAAGATAGACCCACGCAGGGGTCAAAATAAACAACATACATACCCACGCAGGGGCTTACAACGATTGGAAGGACTCAGTGGTCCTTCTTGCTTTTTCCTTTGATCAAGCTTGTCAATCCTTGGAAGAAAGTTTGTCGCTCCCTTCGTTCCCTGTGAAACTCTCGCTCTACATGGTCCAACCTTTGCAGAATTTCTTCACGCTCAGGTGGGGAGAACCTTGGTGGTTGCGACTGTTGCCTGATAATAGGTCTTGGAGGTATCTGGTACCCATGTGTTGGGTACCCTACTCCCCACGGATCTCCATAGGGTCCTTGGGTGTTGTAGTTAGCCGCTACCATGTAAGGATCGGCTTCGGCGTAGTTGTAGTTGGTGTGCACCGGCTGCTCAAACGGGTTATACGCCATGGAACCCGTGTATGCTGGAATTGGGTTAACAAAACCCATAGGCGGTGGTTGCGGTGCAACTGGGTGTGAAGGTCCACCCATTTGTGGATCTTCTTGATGTGGCGGGTAGTGGCTGCCACTTGATTGCCGGGGAAAGCTGAAATGGAAGTCTCCTCCCTGTGTAGACATACGCGGTCCAGATCTCCTACGCCTTGGCGGTTGCGGAGCTGCCGGTTGAACTGGTGGCGGTGGAGGTGGTGGCGTAACTGCCACAAACCGTGAATCCACCGAGGGATCCTGTTGCTGCTGAGGCGACGAATGGTGAGGAGGTGTATAGTACCATTCGTGCCTGGTGAACATAGCTTGAAAGCTATCTGGACCAACATAGGGTGATCCTTGAAACGAAGAGCCATCCGAAATCTCTATGGGATGGTTCGGTGTACCACTGGCGGGTTCGACGGGGTCCGTATCCTCGTCCATGTCGTCCGCGTGATCGCCAGAGAAGTGGTCCTCTGGTCCCAATGGGTTAAAACCCACTGGTTCTTGTATATAATTGGCCGGGTTAAACCGGCCCCTGAAAACTGGTGTAGGGTCACCAAAAGAGTTGTGCGACAAGGATCGCTGTAACGGTATGTATGAGGGTTGAGGGTTGTTGGGCTCGTTTTTCGAGTATGGCCCATATGAGTTATGCACGGGAGGTGTCGAGCTGAGTGAGACCGACCGTCTAGCCGGCTCAAAGAGGTTTCTCCGGTTCTGCCGGGGATCGTCACTCTCCGTGGTAGATGGAGCTCGCGCATTTGAAGGTCCAGCTTCATTATCATTGGGGGCGGTGATTGGCCCCTTGCCTCTTCCTCTTCTCCTGAAGAATCTTGGCGGCATTTTTAATTCCTGTCAATATATCATGAGATAACAATAACAACATATAGAAATTAAAGGACAAAACAAAAACCAAACAAGGTAGAATTTGTCCTATGTTATTTGTCTAGACTCGAAAGTTAAGAAATGTGCAATTGTGTTATTGAGATTAAACACAAAAGGCTAGTGTTTAATTCACTCAATGTTGGCTCTGATACCAACCTGTCACACCCCGATTTCCACGTGTCACCGGTGGGCCCGGTGGGGGATTATCGTGACGTGGTTGGCAACATAATAGTCAAATAACACAATATTTAATATGCACAGCGGAAGCAATTTAAAAGATATAATACAACCGAATTTTAATATTGTAATATCAAACGTCACAATATTCGGAAGTTTATCCACAGAAGGATCGAAAACAAAATGGAAACAATAGTTCAACAGACTTCAGGCATCTTAAGCTTGCGAGACTTCTAATGATGCTAAGGAGAAATCCCAGCCAATTACGCTTAGTACCTGCATTTAATCTTTTTGGGAAAATACGTCAGTTTACACTGGTAAATACAATCAACTGACTCATTTTGGAAAATGATTGAAAATTTGGTTTGGATGCACGTGGCATAAACATTTTATTTAACTTGGGAGAATTATTTAAATATATAATATTGTGAACGAATTACATGTTCCTTGTGCGTTCAGTAGCCCGGATCTTGTCCGGGTTAAAGATCAATAGACACACCACAATATTCTTTTGTGCACTGACGGGTGTACGCCTACACCCCGCGCTTAAGTCGTTGCCATTTCGTAAAATGATGCCAAGGATATCCGGGACATGGTCATTAACCCCCCAAAGGCTTTAAGTAACAAGACTGTTTAAACGAGCCGATCAAATTATTCAATTAACCACCTAACGATGGAAGATTTGATGCCCGATCAAGCGGTATGCTATATACCGTAACCCAAACCCGTATAGGGAAAATAAGTTAAAAGTATTTACCTGAGCAATGTATAAATGACAATAAGCAAAATGCACGTAGCTTTTACTGGTACTCCTAATCTGGAACGAAGGTTTATAATAACCTATTAGAATTCTAACGGGTCTTTAATTAAGCTTAAGCTTAGACCGGCTGGTTTCAAAGATACTGTTCGTACGCATGATTAAGCGAGGACCGGATAGAATGTGATTTAGACCCGACAAGTTCAGAGACTTGCTTAATATGGGTATTTCATTCACATTCTGGATTTTGAGATAAAACAAATAAGGTTTGACCCGTTTAGGCTAGTTTATGTAAACTAGTTACATAAACCGAACCGAACGCGTAATAAGCGTAACGGGTAGTAATGAGAGCTATTTACAGGTTTCCTAAGTTAATATACTTCATATATGTTGTGACATCAGTAAGATGTCTTTTATTATGCCCGAAATGAATTTAATCATAAACTATGCCCCGTAGGGGTAGTTTGGTCATTTTAAAGGTTGTAAAAGAGTTTAAGTGTCAACCTGAGTTACAGGCCTGATGTAATCAGCAAATATACTCAATTTGCTAAGTTATATCAGTAGTTTAAAGTATTTAAGTGAAATTTATCATTTATAACCAAACTATGCCCCGTAGGGGTATTTTGGTAATTTCACCTAAGCCGAAAAGCTCAAAACTGAAGTCTGAGTTTATCAACCTTTGCTTACTGTTAAAACATTATAATTTGCCTCAAATATCAGTAGGTATCACCCTTGGTATGTTTAAAATACTTCTGGTACATACTATGCGTTAAAAACGCTTAAAAAGGCGATTAAAGGCCATTTCCGGGTTCGATACTTAAATCTGATATTTTTATAATTCCAAAAGGCTTAAAATAATTTTTTTATCATATGTGATCAGTAGCAAAAGGTTTGGAGTCGTTTAGATATGTAAAACTCATTTTATGGCCCGTAAGGGCAAAACCGACAATTACCGGATTAAGCCTACGACTATAAGTTATGCTCAGCCTAAAATTTAATAAAAATCTTTAAAAATCCCAAGATAATATATTACATCAGTGCGTAAAGAGTTTGATATCAAAAAGTATGTTTAAGTAGGCTATACGCTAAATACGCCATTTAATTAGCATAAAGCTTAAATTTTACGCTAACGAGCATAACTCTTAACCTATACCTCAAACTGATGTCAAATTTTGTATGCAAGTTTATATATCAGCAATTAAGGTTTCTACTCTTTTACATTTCCAAAAATCACATTTTAAGGTGAAAAGGGCATAATGGTCAACATATGAGCAATTAACGGAATCATGCATATTAATTGGATAACTAATGATCCGAGGTGTATAATCACAGAGGGTTATACTATCATGTAACCTGGTCCGAATAAAGCTCTAAGGTATTTCTAAATCATACCAAAACGGGTCAGAACTGAAAGTCAAAGTATGAGTCAAACTATGCGACTTTCGGTTCCGAACCGGGTCTAAACAGGAAATTGTCGGGTTGAACATGTTTAGACATGTCCTTACACTAATTACCAAGTTATATTAATGATTAAACAGGTTGTATGTGCTCTACATTGCTAATCATGCATAAATTGCAATTTAAACATTCTGTTGACTTTTTAATTACACGTTTGACCCGACATTAGACCTAGTTAGAGTGGGAATCAGGGGGAACCCTTTTGAGGGTTTATTACCCCCATAATTACCAACTTATAACTACTTTTAATTCGAGATTTGACTGAGCCATTATTCATTAATCTCGAAGTCAAACCGTAATTACGATGGTTTGACTTTTAGCTAAATAACTAAGCTAAACTTAATTAAAGAAAGTTAAGCAACTTACAAAAGTCCTAAGCTTGATTAGTGATCACTTGAGAGTGCCTTGGAGCTCCAGGAATGATCAGATTGCAAGAGGAAGGTGTGAAGAACAATGGTGCATATCATGGTCCTTTATATAGTGTTTAATCCACCACAATTCTTTGACACATGAGTCTACAACCCACCACAACTGATCAACATATGTTCCTAGTGCTTAGGGGTTGTTTAGGAGTCAAGAAAGATGTGGAGAATCGATTGTAGGTCAGTTTCATGCGCATAACAGCAAACAGTCCCGTTTTCTGTCGCTGGCATCCCCTTACGGACCGTAAGGGGGTGGCTTACGGTCCGTAAGCCTGTGGTCAGAAGTAAAAATTTGTTGTTCTTTCAGGATTTCGAAAGGGCAACCATAATTTCCGAATTTTGGGACATTATTTATCAGATTGGGGCCTCTAAAAGTGCCTTAAACAGTTACATACCCTACCATTTTGAATTGTTTGCTTGAATTCTTATTTGAAAGTGCCGAACAATGAGGTTTATCGAGTTTTTCTTTGTAGGAGTCCACTACCTCAATTATTGTCAAGAATTTCTAGATTTAGATGTTTAAGATATATATACTTGGGTCTTGGGATTTATAATTTGAGGTCGTTCAGAGGTAAAGATTAACATGACGCCACTTTTAAATCCTGCCAAAACATTTTTATTACATCCGGGTTTACAACGCGTTTTTTCTTTCATGACACGTGTCGTTATTTCATTGAACACGAATTTTCGAGGTGTTACAGTAACAGACTAACAACCATGAAAGTATCACCGGAGAAATTAGGTTATACACGAGCCACAAATCATCTGGTTCATCTGAATCATCTGTTTTGGAAACCAAAGAGAATCAATAAACAATAACCGAATGTTATCGGTGACGGAAAGGGGAATACCTTAACGCTTACGGGGCGTCATGCAAGTGGCACCCATGGGTGTTGATTCTGATTGAGCAAGCACCACTGAGTTATCTGAGAAACGAAACCGTTATCAACTACATTAATAGAAACAACTACTTCCTACCAAAACACTATGAATACTCAGCCTTTGTAGATTAAAATAAGCCCTAGCAGTTATAGGAAAGATATGCTCTTGATTGAGTAACAGAAATACCTAAACAATATTCAATCCATCACTCCCAAAGCAATGGTTTTCCACAACTCATGCCTTCACAAACACATGAACCCTTAAATAACCTGCTGCATTCAATTCATATTTATGGAAAAACTAACTGAAACCATCAAAGTTGAGAAACATATGACCAACTGCATACTTAGCATGCACATCAAAATGCGATTTGTTTTGGCTGGAACTGCTAACTAATGGGAAGTTATAATTGATGTTTAACAAAAGTGTTATAATTTGTATGAAATGGAAAGGCAAATTGAACTGACAGAAGAATACAGATGGACGCTCGCCGTCGCCATCCGTCCCTTGTACCCACACTGATTTCCGGATTTAAGTCCACCTGTCATGATACGGGTCATCCACTGATCTTTAAGATTTAATGACATGCAGACCTAGATCGGTAACCGGAGAACTCCCCGGAGCTTCACCAGAGTCCTGTAACACTGAAAATATCTTCAATGGACAAAACGTAGACCCATCTAACTGAAAAAGGGGTATGCAACTGAATCGAGGCTTACCGGAATTCTTGCTGGATTACCAGATTCCTTGTCTTCTGTTCTATAGGTGGGGTTACAACACTTGCCAAAAGTTAGAAGGGCTCCACCACACAGTGGCGGACGCAGGAATTTTTCTAAGAGGGTGCAGAATATTTTTAAAAATTTTAGGCCGCCTAGATATATAAATAAAAATTTCGGTTCGGGTCGGGTTGGGTCATGTAAGATTCGGGTCGGGTCGGGTCAACTTTTCAAACCCTATACTAGAATCATATAATCAATAAGAGATTAAGAGACAACAAACCCATCCTATAAAGACTAGAACAATCCCAAATTACCTCAAAACACATAAAAGTTTAGACTTTTAAAACCATCCTATTATCACGAGTCTTGAACAAAACCACATAAAAATCAAAATAACAAAAAACAAAACATGTACCTATTGGTGGCTGTAATTACGATGTTCGTGGCCGGAATTTTGCAGTCGCCATCGGAGGTGGGGTGTCGCAGGTCGCTGGCAGTGAGGTGAGGCAGAGGGAGGGCGGGAGTCGCATAAAGCAGGCAATTGATTGGGTTTTTTTTTTTTTTTTTTTTTTTGTAGACTGGACTGATTTTGTTTAATTAAAGATGTATTTGGGTTGGGCTTGAATTTGTTAACTTATTGGGTTTGATGAAATGAATTCAAGTTTTATTAAAGAGGTTAGTGGGCTAACTTGTTTACATAATTGTGGGTCGGGTTTCAATCCATGTTCACAATTTTTTTATATAAATTCCTAACATTTTTTTCTAAGGGGCGCGGACGAAAATTTCCAAGGGGTGCGGTCAAAATTTTCCAAGGGGTGCGGACGAAAATTTCCAAAGGGTGCGGTCAGAATTTTTCGCGGAAAATACCACTAATTTTTTTCAAGGGGTGCGGCTGCCTACCCACGCTATAGGGTAGGTCCGCCCATGCCGCCACAGATCTGTCGTGGCTCCACCACCAGAGGTGGTGGCTGGCCACCTGCCTCTCCATTTCTCACAACTATCTATCTCTCTCTGTCACTCTATTTACACACGTGTGTGTGCTAACTGAGAAAACCAAACCCCACAAGTTGTTTAAAACAAATCTTAGTTACAAGCTTCTAGAGACACCGTACAACAACCATTTGCAAGAAAAAAAAAAGAAACTACAACCTCTATTGCACAGAATTTTTTATGATTATACTATTATATAATATATAATATCTAAAAATATATTATTTCCCCTATGTTAATTCACAAAAAGGTTTTGTGAATAAATAACATTATTTAATTTTGTAAAAGTCACTTTAGCTTTTCTGTAAAAAAAGGTTTTGTGAATAGATAACACTATTTAATTTTGTAAAAGTCACTTTAGCTTTTGTGTACAATTAATTAATTAATTAATGCATAATTCTTTTTTTTTTTGTTTATTACTCTATCTAGCCAAGGTGATCCAATATCATCATTCCTTTTCTTAATTGCTATGGAGGCGCTATCAAGTATAATGAAGAAGGCATGTTCACTTGGGCTCTATCATGGCATCAAATGCACCGATGATGGACCTTTGTTATCTCACCTGCTCTATGCCGATGGCGTTATGTTCTTGAGCGAATGGTTTAAATGTAAAATGCTTACGTAAGATGCTTTGTTGTTTTTATTTAATATTAAGGCCCAGGATTAATCTTGCAAAAAGTAGAATCTTTGGGGTTGGTGTGAATGACAATGAGGCTTGCAAAAAGTAGAATCTTTGGGATAGGTGTGAATGACAATGAGGCTCAGCTTATGGCGAATTTTCTCCAATGTAAAGTGTGTAAGCTTCCGTTTAAATAGTTGCATGTTAAAGTAGAATCTTTGCAAGTTATTGCAAAAAGTAGAATCTTTGCATGTTAGACTGTCCACGACCTGCATTTACTACATGCATCCTAGTCATCACTACCACATCAGCTTTTAACCCATTCTTCCCACATGCATTCTCTCTTCTCTTTTTAACTCCAACTCATCCTTCCCACATGCATCCTCTCTCTTTCACATCACCATTTCTTTTTCTAAAAAAATCACATAAGACTCATCTTAAAGGGCCCATCTTCTCTCCTGCAAGTAGGTGCACTTCCCTACATGCAACCCCCCTTAAATGCCACTTACCCCAATGCTTCCTTTATAAATGCATCCTCCTCCACATCATCAAGTGCAACCCCCCAACAAGAAGCGTTGGGGGCAGTAAGCCACCGTACTTGGCTTTTCATGGATACCTACTAATTAATATCATTAAAGGGCGCTACTTTTGAACTTTGCTTTGGGCCTTGACACGTTTGAGCTGACAAAAATAAGTGATGCAGATGGGAAGTTTTTAAAAACAAATCAAAATGGAGTAACGGAAAATGCTAAGAATACTGATAAAGAAAGTAGAGGTTGATGATGAGGAAGAAGCATCTACATCTATGTGTAATTTATTAGATTTATAAAAAGTATTTCGTTTACACAACCCATGTAACACACGACACGAGTACTTAAACTAGTTATGTATATAAATTATTCTTTTGAATACCCAGTTCTTTTGGCATAATGCTCTTTTGCCAACTAACTATATCGATCAATTCATGATTGCACTACTTATGTAGAACTCAACAATTCGACTTTCCTTTGCGTCGTTGATGGCATATGACACAAGGAATAAAATTTGGGTGTAGTATATGGCCCTTGAAATAGACTCTTGGAAATCACTTTGTATGCTGCTTCGGTTAAGTGTACTCCATCCCAACTAACATATGTATCCGGATCATCACACAAGATCGTAGATTCATGTCCACATCTTGCTGAAGCATTGTAATTAAACGGCCCTCCACATCCACAACACGCCTTCAAGGCCCCATTTGTGAATCCTGTAATAAGACCCTTTTGTAAAGTTGGATTTTGGGTGTAACATATTAAATTCGTTCAAGTATATAACATGTTACCTACCGTTGGCCCTCGGAGAACCGTAAATTTGCAAAGCAGCGTTGTAGTAGTCAGCGTAGATGACGGTGACATTAGGATTAAGCTCTCGAACTAGATTTAGTTTTGTTTGCAACATTTTATTATGATATTCGCTGAACTCATTTAACTTGGTGAGGCAACCAGTTATGGGATCATACTCTTCCTTATTAGACACACCTGTTGTCAAATACGAGGGAAAACATCCAATTGGAAAGTTTCCAGGAACAACTAGAGTTTGAGCTCCCAGATCAATCAACTCCTGTATTTAAAACTATTAACCATTGTAAAGTAAATCATATATCACCTTAGAAACTTGGTTGATCAGATGATCAACAACCCCCTCTGTCGATGACCAAAGGAAACGTCCTTTCATGACGTGAAATTTGGTAGCGATAATTTATATACTACATTGTTTAAAAAGTTTTTTTTTTATTTGAGTAGCTTCTTACATTGACCGCTGAGATGATGGTATCAGTGACAAGCGGAACATGCGATTGGACTTCATCAATGGGAGTTCCTCTGGATAATGGAATATTGTAATCGTTACCACCAATCTCACCCATGAGTATCAAAGAACGCCCAATAAAGCTTTTACAATCTGCCAACAATTAGAACCCACCAATAATAAATAGAGTTAATTGCCCGGATAGTCCCTGTGGTTTGCAAGTTTTTCACCTTTAGTCCTCACCTTTTTAAAATAGCATGTTTGCTCCCTATGGTTAGCTCACATGTTACTCGTATAGTCCCTATAGTGGATGAAGGTTAGTTTGTTCAGTTAAATACGCATGAAATCACCGAAATACCCTCACTCTTAATATAATAAATAAACCAAAAAATATGATTGGTCAGAGCATTCACATCCAATCCATTATATTTTCACCCTAAATTACACTAAAAAACACTACATTTTCTCTATCTTTTTCAATTAAATAATATTTTTTATACCTTTATCATTTCCTTTTCTCTCTCCTCCACTCACAACCACTTTCAAAATATATTAAAAAAGTATAGGGGGTGAACAGTGTCCCCCCAAATATACAGATGAACAGTAACATTTTCTCTCTCCTCCACTCACAACCACTTTTTATACACTTTATATTTTAAAAACAACACACACGTAATTTAATTCCTTGGATGTGAATGATCTCACACCATTTAATTTAATAATATACTTTTATCCCTCCCTTCCTCTTTATCTCTTATCCACCATCTCACCTCATCACAACCACACCACCACCCTACCAAGCTACCACCGCCAGCCACTACAGCCTCCACCCTACCACCACCAGCCATCACCGCCTCCACTTCAAATCATAACCCCAAACTTCAAATCAAATCCAACATGAGCAGCGAAGCCACGATTAAAGCATGGTTGGCGGTCGTGAGCATCGGGGCGGTTAAGGGGTTAAAAGATCAAGGTGTCGCAAGATGGAACGACCCCTTAAGGCACTTCATCATCACGCCAAAACGAAGATTGTGTCTTCTTATAACAGATCTGTTGCCGATCGGTCTTCCAGATCTCTGTTTGTGGGCTCCGAATTGGCCGGTGGAAAATACAGATCGAAGAAAACGAAAGAGGAATGTATGAAGAAGGTTATGGATATCAACTGTTTTGGTCCGAGTACTGTTAGGTTTTAGGTGGCTATTGATTTATTATGATTTGTATAGATACATGCAATATTTTTTAATCTCTTCAGATTTTGATGAATTATCAGTTTTATATGCGTACCTTAAATCGAATTTTATACATACAGAATCAAATCGAGATACCAGACACGTACAGTCTCCTCCACTACAGTCTAATTGGAAACCTGATTCTTAGTTTTCAGAGGGGGCAATGGAGGCGGTGATGGCTGGTGGTGGTAGGGTGGAGGCTGTAGTGGGTGGCGGTGGTAGGGCGGTGGTCTGGTGGTGAAGATAGATGTGAGATGGTGGTGAAGAGATAAAGAGGAAGGGATGAATTAAAGTTTATTATTAAATTAAATGGTGGGGCTCATTTGTTTTTAATGACCAATCATGTTTTTTGGTTTAGGGTGATACTATACGGGTCATTCTATACGCACCCCCCCTAATTACTAATTACACCCCCTATAAAAACATCACATCCATCAATCATTTGCTTTTTGTTTTTAGTCTTTTTTGTCTTTTTGTTGTCTTTGTTATTATATTTTATTGTCTTTTTGTTATTATTATTATTATTTATTATTAGTAATGAATTATTATTATTATTATTATTATTATTATTATTATTATTATTATTATTATTATTATAACTAATTATTATAACTAATTATTTATCCAACTACATTTATAGTAGTAGTAGAAACTATAAAAAAAAAAAATAAGTGCATTCTTACAAAATTATATTATTAAACATTTTACATACCGAGCTTTAATCTACAACATAATATGTAGCAGGTTGTGCTATCCAAGAATTATACATATTTTGACGTGATTCAAATATATTCTCCCAGCCACCTGCATCATTTTCTCTCATTAATTTCCATAGGTTGTTTGTGCTGGCAATTGGATACTCTCCTTGCAATTCTACCATTATAAAATGGTTACCATTCACGTGTGCAATTGTAATTATTTTTTTTCTGGGAACTCGTGAGGGCCTCTCCAAAGCGAAAAAACAAGTAGAACTGTTTCTTTTTTCTTGAGATAAAAAATGAACGATCACATTAAACTTGTTCGCAATCAAGAATCCTGCCTCTGGCATAATCATCCAGTGTTTTTCAGGTGCAACCCCCGATCCTGACCAAGCCAAGGACGTGAACACATCTTTGAATGAGCTTAAGAAAGCCTTAGTGTACTTATTTCTAAACTCGAGTAGCTCTTCCATCAGTGATCTCCAGATAAATAACCATTCATCTTCACCGTACCCGAGAGCAGAAGCTGTCGCCCGAAACCCACAATTTCCATCACCTAACACGTTATGTATGCGTGTAACATATGCATGGAAGATTTTTGGAATTAGATGAATATAGTTGTGTATCACCTGTGATGCTTGATCTTGGTTCAACCCCATGAAGTCATAGCCTGGCGCACTTGTAGAGTTGGCGAAAGAACTTTGTCCGACAATATCTTGGTTCAACCCCATGAAATCATATCCCGGTGTGTTTAAAAGGTTGGTAAAAAAAACCTTGTCCGTCTGTATCTTGTGTCATGAACGGACTTGGTTCACCAGGATCGTCCTTGAATGGTTTTTTTTCCGTAAATATCTTGATTTATGAACGGAGTTGTTTCACCAGGCACTTGATAGTTCACGTCTGGACTGATGTAACCAACATAATCATGATCTTGGGAGTTCACAAATGAACTATGCCTTGCAGGTTCTTGAGTGTAATCCTGCTCTTGATAGTTCGTAAATGAACTATGCCTTGCAGGTTCTTGAGTGTAATCCTACTCTTGATAGTTCGTAAATGAACTATGCCTTGCAGGTTCTTGAGTGTAATCCTGCTCTTGATAGTTCGTAAATGAACTGTGCCTTGCAGGTTCTTGAGTGTAATCCTGCTCTTGATAGTTCGTAAATGAACTATGCCTTGCAGGTTCTTGAGTGTAATCCTGCTCTTGATAGTTCGTAAATGAACTGTGCCTTGCAGGCTCTTGAGTGTAATCATGATCTTGGGAGTTCCCAAACGGACTGTGCCTTGGAGGCTTCTGAGAGTAGCTTCGTTGAAGGGGCGGTTTAGCAATTGCAGGGTTCGGTATTGTTTGTTGTTTGGATTTTGTAGTTGGTCGTCCACGAGTATTTTTTTTAACATCAGGTTCTTCAACAAAAGGTATACTTGGATTGGTTAATGCTTTTAACTTTTGTAGTAAACTTTTCTTTCCAGGCTTGGATCGATTATCGAAGGCTTGTTTAAAACTTTCCAACTCGACGTCACAAGTAATATCCTCACAATATACTGGTAAGTCGAGTTTCCTCCAAAATTCATCGACCGAATCTAAAGGAATAGATTGACCTGCATTAAAGCATAAGTTGTCAGCTTTTAAATATTACCAAGCACATCGACCGAATCTTAGTTTAAATACACTGACCTGCTTTCTTATACTTTGAGATTTCACAAGCACATGGTAATCCATAACACTTACGAACTTGACAACGACAATGTGAACGCTTTAAATGACGCTCTGCTATTATTATATCAAGTGCTTCTAAGGTACAATTTGCTGAATTCAAGAATTTTTTTAGCTTGGCATGTTGGCTTTCAGCTCTGTTAGTTGTCTGATTTCTGAAATGTAAGCATTCGTTAGTCCATACGGACACAAACATTTCTTTATACTTGTTTAACCAAGTACTATTCAAGTAATCCAAAACATCTGCAAAGATAATAATGATGATAACGATTCTTTTTTGAAAATTTCCCTTTTAACGTCCAAGAACCATTCTTTTTTGAAAATTTCCCTACCATTTCAAACGGGCAATTTATCTTTCTAGTGCCGGTCTCTCTACTTGAATCTTTAACTGATTTATACACACCACCACGATCACACATAAGTACAACTTTAGACACGTAGCCATTTTTAGCTTTCGATCTTTTAGTCACAATAGCGTAACCAAGACTACGTCCGGTGTTTCTAACCCATTCCATAAACTCTTCACGAGACTTGAACACCTAAAAGTGAACTAATATTAGTTACAAAATATTAGGTGAACAAGCTTGAGTAGTTACAAAATATATATTATACAAACAAACTCATTTAAACTAAAACAAGACCCTTAACCTAGCTAGATTATATAACTAAGTTGAAACTTGAAACATGGGAATTAAAAACTATACCTGATCTGTTGAAAATCCAGACATCTCTTTAACTTTTCTGAATGCTATGATGAATCATAAATAGATCACTCTTTGAACAAGTAAATTTATGCAGCTCTTTGAATAGCTTTCTCAAGTATATGAAGCGAATGCACTGAAGTGAAAACAATAATATCACCGATAGTATGAGAATATGATCATCTTCATTATTATAATTGAGCACCGATAGTATTGAGCACCGATAGTATTGAAGCTCTACTAATAATATGATCATCTTCATTATTATAATTGTAGCACCAATAATTTGAGGCATTTTATATGATTACACTCAAGAAAATATTTTGTGTTCGTACTAGTGAATAACCAAGTGACCAGGTGACCAAACATTATAAAATATTATTAAGCCTAGCACCAATAATATGATCTTTTTACACGTTTTTTTTAATTTTAATAATAATAATAATAATAATAATAATAATAATAATAATAATTCATTACTAATAGTAAATAATAATAATAACAAAAAGACACTAAAATATAATAAAAAGACAACAAAAAGACAAAAAAAGACTAAAAACAAAAAGCAAATGATTGATGGATATAATGTTTTTATAGGGGGGGTGTAATTAGTAATTAGGGGGGTGCGTATAGTATCACCCTACTATACGCACCCCCTAATTACTAATTACACACCCCTATAAAAACATCACATCCATCAATCATTTGCTTTGTGTTTTTAGTCTTTTTAGTCTTTTTGTTGTCTTTTTATTATATTTTAGTGTCTTTTTGTTATTATTATTATTTACTATTAGTAATGAATTATTATTATTAAAATTGAAAAAAAAAACGTGTAAAATGATCATATTATTGGTGCTAGGCTTAATAATATTTTATAATGTTTGGTCACCTGGTCACTTGGTTATTCACTAGTACGAACACAAAATATTTTCTTGAGTGTAATCATATAAAATGCCTCAAATTATTGGTGCTACAATTATAATAATGAAGATGATCATATTATTGGTAGAGCTTCAATACTATCGGTGCTCAATACTATCGGTGCTCAACTATAATAATGAAGATGATCATATTCTCATACTATCGGTGATATTATTGTTTTCACTTCAGTGCATTCGCTTCATATACTTGAGAAAGCTATTCAAAGAGCTGCATAAATTTACTTGTTCAAAGAGTGATCTATTTATGCTTCATCATAGCATTCAGAAAAGTTAAAGAGATGTCTGGATTTTCAACAAATCAGGTATAGTTTTTAATTCCCATGTTTCAAGTTTCAACTTAGTTATATAATCTAGCTAGGTTAAGGGTCTTGTTTTAGTTTAAATGAGTTTGTTTGGATAATATATATTTTGTAACTACTCAAGCTTGTTCACCTAATATTTTGTAACTAATATTAGTCACTTTTAGGTGTTCAAGTCTCGTGAAGAGTTGATGGAATGGGTTAGAAACACCGGACGTAGTCTTGGTTACGCTATTGTGACTAAAAGATCGAAAGCTAAAAATGGCTACGTGTCTAAAGTTGTACTTATGTGTGATCGTGGTGGTGTGTATAAATCAGTTAAAGATTCAAGTAGAGAGACCGGCACTAGAAAGATAAATTGCCCGTTTGAAATGGTAGGGAAATTTTCAAAAAAGAATGGTTCTTGGACGTTAAAAGGGAAATTTTCAAAAAAGAATCGTTATCATCATTATTATCTTTGCAGATGTTTTGGATTACTTGAATAGTACTTGGTTAAACAAGTATAAAGAAATGTTTGTGTCCGTATGGACTAACGAATGCTTACATTTCGGAAATCAGACAACTAACAGAGCTGAAAGCCAACATGCCAAGCTAAAAAAATTCTTGAATTCAACAAATTGTACCTTAGAAGCACTTGATATAATAATAGCAGAGCGTCATTTAAAGCGTTCACATTGTCGTTGTCAAGTTCGTAAGTGTTATGGATTACCATGTGCTTGTGAAATCTCAAAGTATAAGAAAGCAGGTTAGTGTATTTAAACTAAGATTCGGTCGATGTGCTTGGTAATATTTAAAAGCTGACAACTTATGCTTTAATGCAGGTCAATCTATTCCTTTAGATTCGGTCGATGAATTTTGGAGGAAACTCGACTTACCAGTATATTGTGAGGATATTACTTGTGACGTCGAGTTGGAAAGTTTTAAACAAGCCTTCGATAATCGATCCAAGCCTGGAAAGAAAAGTTTACTACAAAAGTTAAAAGCATTAACCAATCCAAGTATACCTTTTGTTGAAGAACCTGATGTTAAAAAAAATACTCGTGGACGACCAACTACAAAATCCAAACAACAAACAATACCGAACCCTGCAATTGCTAAACCGCCCCTTCAACGAAGCTACTCTCAGAAGCCTCCAAGGCACAGTCCGTTTGGGAACTCCCAAGATCATGATTACACTCAAGAGCCTGCAAGGCACAGTTCATTTACGAACTATCAAGAGCAGGATTACACTCAAGAACCTGCAAGGCATAGTTCATTTACGAACTATCAAGAGCAGGATTACACTCAAGAACCTGCAAGGCACAGTTCATTTACGAACTATCAAGAGCAGGATTACACTCAAGAACCTGCAAGGCATAGTTCATTTACGAACTATCAAGAGTAGGATTACACTCAAGAACCTGCAAGGCATAGTTCATTTGTGAACTCCCAAGATCATGATTATGTTGGTTACATCAGTCCAGACGTGAACTATCAAGTGCCTGGTGAAACAACTCCGTTCATAAATCAAGATATTTACGGAAAAAAAACCATTCAAGGACGATCCTGGTGAACCAAGTCCGTTCATGACACAAGATACAGACGGACAAGGTTTTTTTACCAACCTTTTAAACACACCGGGATATGATTTCATGGGGTTGAACCAAGATATTGTCGGACAAAGTTCTTTCGCCAACTCTACAAGTGCGCCAGGCTATGACTTCATGGGGTTGAACCAAGATCAAGCATCACAGGTGATACACAACTATATTCGTCTAATTCCAAAAATCTTCCATGCGTATGTTACACGCATACATAACGTGTTAGGTGATGGAAATTGTGGGTTTCGGGCGACAGCTTCTGCTCTCGGGTACGATGAAGATGAATGGTTATTTATCCGGAGATCACTGATGGAAGAGCTACTCGAGTTTAGAAATAAGTACACTAAGGCTTTCTTAGGCTCATTCAAAGATTTGTTCACGTCCTTGGCTTGGTCAGGATCGGGGGTTGCACCTTAAAAACACTGGATGATTATGCCAGAGGCAGGATTCTTGATTGCGAACAAGTTTAATGTGATCGTTCATTTTTTATCTCAAGAAAAAAGAAACAGTTCTACTTGTTTTTCGCTTTGGAGAGGCCCTCACGAGTTCCCAGAAAAAAAAATAATTACAATTGCACACGTGAATGGTAACCATTTTATAATGGTAGAATTGCAAGGAGATTATCCAATTGCCAGCACAAACAACCTATGGAAATTAATGAGAGAAAATGATGCAGCTGGCTGGGAGAATATATTTGAATCACGTCAAAATATGTATAATTCTTGGATAGCACAACCTGCTACATATTATGTTGTAGATTAAAGCTCGGTATGTAAAATGTTTAATAATATAATTTTGTAAGAATGCACTTATTTTTTTTATAGTTTCTATTACTACTATAAATGTAATTGGATAAATAATTACTTATAATAATTAGTTATAATTATCCTATATATTAATAAATCAAGCTTATGAATAGTAGTTGTCACATCATGATGAATAGTAACGAATAGTAAATTTTTCTTATTGGTTGGTTGTCTTTGTTGACTTCTTTATAGTGAGTTCCATCCTTTGATGTTATTGTTTATATACTTTTGGTTTCTTTAATATGATCTATTTGTATGTTTGGTAAAGTGGTTTGTGTGGTGTTTTAGTTTGCAAAGGGGATGGGTTCAAGTCCCACTCTTTACATTTTTTTTATATCTATTATATTAACTATTACCTATTACCTATATATTACCTATATAAACAAAGTTAATGAATAGTGTTTTAATGCTACATGGTATCGTTGTTTCATCGTTAATAACGAGTACCGTACGATTGTACGAACAATAACGCTATCGCACAACTTTTTGTTGGTTTTCTTTAACTTTTAATGATTTATTTATTTTAGTTTCAGGGGTAGGGATGAGCATTGTGCCAACCGATATCGAATCCGAATCGGTACTTGTACCAAAAATGCTGGTTACGGTACCGGTTTATGAAGGTAAAACCGGTGGCGAACCGGTACCATGAACGCCAAAAGTCGGTACCAAATTGTTACTTAATATATTTCGGGAAATTCGGTACCGATACCCAATACCATTGGCTCATATCTGACCATGAGTTTCATACGAACATTATTACCATATAACTTTTTTGGTTGATTTTCTTCAGGTTCTCTTTTAGTGTTTTTTTTCACATTTTTTTAATTTTTGTCAGTGGTTCCATGCGCAAGGCTCTCGCAGTGATTTCAAAATACATATAAACACAGACTAAATCACAAAAGAAGTACGCCGCAACGCGGCGACCATAATAAACCTATAACATTAAAAAGTCAAGTAAATAAACAGTAATAATTTACTTATATATTAAAAAGAGAAATGAATGAATAATAATAAGAATAGAAATGAATGAATAGTATCGGGTACCGATATCAAATTTACCAAACTGAGTGTATTCTCGGTATCCGTTCGGCACCGGTATTCATCGGGTTTTACCCTCAAATACCGGTGCCGTACCATTACCGACCGTATCAAGCCGTACCGTACCAGGTATATTCGGTACCGGTACCCACTTTTGGGGATTTCGGTAACGGTATTTTCGGTACCGGTTGGTACCGAGCTCATCAAATCCTGTAGCAACGTAGCAATGCAAGTAATTGCACAGTTTAGATTACTTTTCATACACACAGTAAGTAAACTGTATTTCGTTTGAATGGGGTTTTACATACACAACAACTTATTTTGCTTTATTTTTTGTCTTTTTACGTAATGAATGAATTGTAGCATGTAAAATTAACTTGGATATTTAGATTATTGATGAGCAAATCGTATCAAATCCTGTAATCAAACCGGTATCGTATCGGTACCAAATTTACTATACCAAATTATTTTCGATACCAATTTAGTACCCACCTTTTGGCGTTTTCAGAATCGTTACTTTCGGTTCGACACCGGTCTAGCACCATACCTATATTTATTGATTTTTAACTTCAAATACCATACCGTATTGTGCCGAGCATTTTCGGTGCCGGTACCTAATTTCGATGATTTTCCGGATCGGTACTTTCGGTGTTGTTACCGGTACCGAGCTCATCCATATTTTAACGTGTTAGCACCGTAATAACTTAACTGAAAAAATCGTTTTTTAGGACGGATTAAGTATCCTTTTCACGACATTTTTATTTATGTTTTGATATTCGGTATCTGCTTGCCGTTACTGACACGCGTTTTGCAGTTATTGGTTCCCCGCCGCAACGCGCGGGCGGAAATTTAACTAGTAATAATAATAATAATTCATTACTAATAGTAAATAATAATAATAACAAAAAGACAATAAAATATAATAAAAAAGACAACAAAAAGACAAAAAAGACTAAAAACAAAAAGCAAATGATTGATGGATGTGATTTTTTATAGGGGGGTGTAATTAGTAATTAGGGGGGGTGCGTATAGAATGACCCTTATTTATTTATATTAAGAGTGAGGGTATTTCGGTCATTTCATACGTATTTAACTAAACAAACTAACCTTCATCCATTGTAGGGACTATTAGAGTAGCAAGTGAGTTAAGCATAGGAAGCAAACATGCTATTTTGAAAAGGTGGGGACTACAGATGAAAAACTTGCAAACCACAGGGACTATCCGAGCAATTAACTCTAATAAATATTTATGAGAACTTATATAAAATGAATATCAAAATGCGAATTAACACATATATGAATGGGATTGCATGGGATAATGTGATTGCCCCGATAAAATACGGAGGTTTAGGTTTTGGTTCCCTCCGAGATGCAAACCTAGCCATGTTGGCGAAATGGTGGCGGGGGTTTAAAACGGAGGATCAAAACCTGTGGAGGAAATTCGTATGGGCACTACATCATAATGCAAGGGCATGGAGTTTTCTACAAGTTAAGATATCTATGCCGAGGCCTTGGAAACATATAAATAATATATCGGGAGAACTAATACGAAAGGGTCTTGACTTGCCTAAAGTAATAAGGGGTGGTAGGGCGCGGAAATAGTATTATGTTTTGGCTTGATGTGTGGCTCGGGTCAGAAACACTTGCAAGAAAGTATCCGCTTTTGTTTGGACTCGAATCACACAAATGGTGTACAGTCACGGAAAGGGTGGGAAATTTGGGCATAGGTCAAACGGGAAGCTGGGCTTGGAGGCGGCAACCAGCGGGACAACCTGAAATGTTGGAACTGGGCATGCTTTATGCCTCACTGATGCAGGTTGCAGTCACAATTAACTTGGATAAGTGGGTTTGGGATATTGATGGGGCAGGGGTATTTACTATTTACTATTTACTATAAAGAGTGTAAAAAAATTATTGCTTCAAATTCCTACCAGATTCCGGCACGCACATTCAGGAGGAACAACTGGGTTCCAAAGAAGGTATCTATTTTCACTTGGAGGGCATTTAGAGACAGACTTCCAACAAAAGATATGTTGATGCGCGGGAACATTTTTGTAAACTCAGATCTATGCTTCTTTAGGTTAAATACCGTTCTAACGAGTACATGATGACATGGGAACAATGGAGAACTTTTAATACCTATGCATAGGTGGTGTAGTTTACTTTGTAATGCTTGGTTGATGTAATATCTGTTTGGTTTTTGGTGTACTGTAAGTGCTTGACCAGCTTCTGCTTGGCAAGCTTGTAATTATTTAATAAAATTTGTTGGCCATTCAAAAAAATTACTGCCATTGGTCTATATATGCTACTTTTACCGACTTTTGTTTTGTAAGTACAAATTACAATTCAATTTTTTTACACTTTTCACCCTTATAGTTTTTGTCTTTTACAACTTTGTCACAAAACATTTTACTTTTTTACCTCAGCAGTTTTCCAATTTCAACTTTGGTGACGTATACTTTGCATCTATTATAAATTTAGCGTTTTAAGTATCGGCCTAAATTTTGCGAGCTAAAACCTTGCAACGCGTGTGTGTCGTTCATGGTTTTTATATTATTGTTTTTTTTTCGGTTTAACGGCTCTGTCGCAATATGCAGGTGATAAATCGACTTAGTTATTATTTCTATGCTTTACGTTTCGGTGTAATTCTTGCAACTTAACACGCTACAATGCGCGTGTGTAATTCAACGTTTTTACGTCTACTTTTTGATTTATTTAATTGTTCCGCCGCAAAGCACGGGTGTTAAATACTAGTTATTATTTAACTAGAAGTAGCAAGATAGTTGACCATACCTGCTGAAGTAGCGTTGCCACATATAGAAGGCAAAGATTCTTTAAACCATGATAACTGAACTCCTAAAGATCCGTTAATTACAACAGTATGGCTTCAACAAACGATGAATTCATTGCCGTAGAACCAGCAACAGCATAGTTCACACCTTGTCAGCCACCGCAGCCCCACTCCCCTTGATTTTGAAATATGGTGGTATCAATGGCAACCCAAGACTCTCCGCTATAAAAACATAAAATCATTTACAACGACTTGACTAAAACCAAGTAAAAATATGAACCATGCTTGGAAAATATGAACCGAAACGATATGGTCTAAGACATGTTGGAAAATATGAACCATGCTTGGTTTAGAGTTTATTGCTGTAGTTCCAACTGGACGATATGCATCCATGATCCAACAATATATATATGTAAGAAGAGTTTAAAAGTAAGTAAAATTTATTTTTATTTTATATGAAAACGTCTCTTAACCCAATTTTATTATATTAATGGTCATAAAGTACTTGTTTAAATGCATGTATTTGTGAAATCATAAACCTAAGTTAGTAGCACAAACTGCTATTAAACAAGTGTAGTTGCATCAGTATTATTAGATAGTGTTGAGTGATTTTGGGACCTTTAATCTAGACCCAAAATGTTTCAACCAAACAACATATTAAACATAAGTTACCTAGGAAATCAATGATGAGACGACCATTAGAGCAGCGACCGGTGGACTGCCCGATGAAATTCTGGCCGTAAGGGGGAACACATGGAAAAAATACGTCGGGTATGGAAGCCAGTTGTCTTAGGTTCCCGGTGTCAGCAATGGAGTCACCGAAGCTGATGATGGATGAATAGCATCCATTAACGTACAACTTACCACTCCATAATACCACCAACAAACCTGCAAGAATTCGGGACCTCGAAGAACTTGCCATTGGAAACTATGTTACAGTGTTTATTCCCACGCTTGGGATATTATCATAAGCTAACTTATGCCACATTATATAAAGTTATAAACTAGTGGACAATTATTATATCTTAGGTGGGCCGTATTTAAATTTGTGTCGTAACATGTGAAAAATTTGTCCAAAGTGACTGAAGAAGATTTCATATAAATTCAAAAAATAAATACGTGAAACATGTTGCTAGTTGCTACACCTAACATTAAAAAAAGTTACCAATAATGATTATTAAAACTTTAATAACTGGTGGCACAACTAGAGGTGCACACAAATCGAGTTTTTTTTTTTTTTTTTTTTTTTTTTTTTTTTTTTGTTGCAAAAACCTGGTCGGGTTGCGCACAAATTGGTGGAACCGATTTGGGTTCCAACTCGGTTTTTGGAGGGGAAAGGGCCAGCTTGACTGGTTTGAAACTGGGTTTTAACCAGTTAGGTTCAGGTTTGAGTGGTTTCAAGGTATAGGGTTACCAACTAATTAAAACCTTACGGCTCGGATCAGGTCAAACTAGTTTCAAAGTAGGTTCGATTCCAACCTGGTATTTTGTCGGTCCACATGTGATGAAATTTATACCGATGACTAAACAAAATTCTATATATATTATAAAAATAATAAGGTTAACGTTGTTGTTACACCTAACATTTAAGAGTTAATATACATACATTAGCAGGTTAGGCCAAGTGTAACGGGATCACGCCCTAGTGACCTGGACATTAAACACACATGAAACACCTGGCATTGGGCTCGGCGTGAGGGTAGGTACCGTTAGGCAGTTCACGAGCATGGTGAGGGATGAGAATTCGGAAAACAGTACCAAAGGTATTACCTTTTAAAAAAATAATAAATAAATTAACCCATTTACATTATATATACTTATATAACTTCAAATTTTTAACCCAAACCTCTCAAAACTCCCTACATACATTTCTTCTTTATATTTTCTTTAAAGTTTCCGTAAAAATATGAAACCTTGGTTTTCATTTGGTTCGAACAACCCCTATGGTGAAAACCAACTGAACAACGGTACCCCTACGGTAAAAACCAGGGCCAGTGTTTTTAAAAAATTTTTGATATATGTGTGTGTGTGTTAATTTTTTTTTTTCAAATAGTATACTCATACCAACTCCAAGATCAGCCCATGTACAAATCAATTTTTATGGTTTAAAGTTAACCCATTGACATTAGGTTTAGTATGCCCAATACCCAATTGATTTTAAAGTGATAATAATAAAACATTTTAGAAATCTTGGGCGGCAATTTTCTGGATGTTGAAACGACGCAGGCACGAACAGAACAACCCATCGATGCAGGCATCGAACAGAAGCAAAGAACATGTTACAAAGTATAGATTATAGAACAAGGCATCGAATAGTTGCAGTGAAGCACGAACAGAACAACCCATCGGCAATTGCTCTGTGTTTTCGAGGGGCCCTGAACATCGAGTAAGAACAAGAACAGAACATCGAGGGACGAAGAGGTTTACTGTTGTTATTTTGTTAGTTTCTGAAATTCTGAGTATTGATTATTAATTTATAATTCCATATCACTCAGTTATAACTTATGAGTCAACTTTATCATCAATCACAAAAAATGTTGATGACAATACACTAGGAATAGAGGCCACGTATTGTTTTTATTGGTTTGAGACAGAGAATTAAATTGTGAAAAGATGTTTTTAGTTTGAAATTAAAATAATTTATTAATATATTAATTAGAAAGGGAGTAAAGCAGGTTAATTTCTGAAAATTTAGTTTTGATAATTTATTGAAAATTTAGTGTTGTTAATGACAATGCACTACGAATAGAGACCATGTATTGTTTTTATTGATTTGAGACAGAATTAAATTGTGAAAAGATGTTTTTAGTTCGAAATTAAAATAATGTAATAATATAGTAATTAGCAAGGGATTAAAACAGGTTAATTTCTGAAAATTTAGTATTGAATTTATTGAAAATTTAGTGTTGATAAGTCTGAAACTTTGTTAGAAACTTTGATGAAATTTCTGAAAATTAAGTGTTGTTAATTGTCGGTTACTTAGGCGTTAATGGCTCCTAAACAAACATCTAGACGGTAAAAACGTCAAAAGACGAAACAAGTTGAAGAATTGGTGAAATCTCAAACCGGTGCTGTACAAAAGTTTTTGGCGCCTAATCCGCCTATTAGTTATTACGGTATTTAACTCATTTGAATACTATGACTTTGTCATTTTTGTAATTACATTGTTTATCCTTAACTTGGTTTTAAAAAGTGCGTCTCAGGCGCGCTTAAGCGCGAGGCGCAACAAGGCTCACACCCTAGGGCTTTTTCGCTCAGCACCTAAAGTAATTACAAAAAGCCCTAAAAAGGTGCGCTTTTTGGGATTCTTTTTTCTGGGCTTTTTTGGCCTAAGACGCACACCTCTTGTACTCGAGGCGTCTTAATGCATCTAACTGTTGTACCTTGGGGTTTTTTTGGCTTGTACATGCAGCTAAAATCATACAAAAACCTTACTTGTAGCTATATTTTGGGTAGGGAAAACTAAAAACCTATGGGGTATATATATATAGGGTGCGGTTCTAGAGTGAACACTAGTGTATTTGCGAACTGAGTGAACAAATCTTGGCCATTGATTTACACACGTGGATGGCTAGGATTTCATCACCAAATCATAAAATACACTAGTGTATTTCATCATCAAATCCTAGCCATTGATCTACACACATGTATGGCCAGGATTAGTTCGCTCAGTTCGCAAACTACACTAGTGTTCACTCTTGAACCTAATCCTATATACATATATATAAAATTAGCTTGTGCCTCAGGTACGAAAAGCCTGTCGCTTTTGCGCTTCGTGCCTCGGTTTTAGACCTCGTCGTTTTTGTGCGCTTCTCGCTTTTTAAAACCAAGATCCTTAAAGCATAAGAGCGCATTTCTTCGAGCTCGAACAGGGTGCATGAATTTTCAGAGACGCCTCTAGTAAAAACCAACCCGAACTAGATACCCCCTCCCTGCGAACACTTATCTTTTTGCTCCAAACTTTTTAGCTTGGTGTTTCTGGCCTATGATTGACGACGAAACATAAGGAAATACGTATCTTCAAAGTTAATACTCTCAACATAGCACTCAATACACACAAAACGTACGTGAAACTCAACCCGTAATGGTACAACTGGCCCGTCAAAGGCGAAGAGGAAACATAAAAAATGAGGTTGCCGTCGACCCATGGAAAAGAATGTCGTGCATTGGACATCTAATGAGGAGCTAGCTTTAGCTCGTACGTGAATCAACATCTCTGAGGACCCGGCTGTAGGTTCATGAAACATTTCACAATTTTAGATACAACTAACATGTGTAATGGAGTCACGCCCCGGTGACCTACATTAAACACGCGTGAAACACCGCCTCATTGGGGGGTTAGGGTAGGTACCATTAGGCAGTTGACGAGCATGGTGAGGGGTGAGATTCTCTAAAAATAGTGCCAACGGTATTATTAGCATTTAAATAAAAAGATAATAAATAAATTCACCCATTTACACATACTATATATATTTATAGAAAAAGTGTATCACACAAAATGCCTTAACGTACGAAGCGTACACTATGGCAAGTTCGCATGTTATAACCCCAGAAAGGAAATCTCACATATTGTAAGAAACTAAAGATCGCATGTTAAAAGAAAATTCTCATGTTAAAAGAAAATTCGCATGTTAAAAAAAATGCATGTCGCTGAAAAAAAACCAAAATCGCATGTTAAAAAAAATCGAATGTTGATACTGTATCTCGTACGTAGCGTATGTTAAGGCAATTTGTACAATAACCGACCTCTATATTTATATAGCTTCATACTTTTAACCTACACCTCTCAAAACTCTCTACTTCTATACATTTCTTTATTATATTTCTTTTAAAGTTTCCATAAAAGTCGTGAATCCTTAATTTTAATTCAGACCAAACAACCCCTATATGACACCTGTGCCTCTGCGACCATCAAACAAATACTAAATCAATTAAATATTGTGTTTCATACTTGGGATTTGTATAAATATGTGTATCTTGTGCACATATCAATTCATGTTCGATTTCGAGCTTTAAATCGCTTTCTGGAAGGTTATACGCGATTTGATGCGTAAATATAACCAGTTTAATGCAACGAACACTCCGGAATAGTGAAATAGGCTTAACATACCTTAAATAACCTTTACATAACTAAGAAATAAATTTTGGAAGGTTTGGTGTGGCGAAATCAAGGTTATTCGCTTACAGGGACTAATTTCGACAAACTGCGAAAGTATGCCGATTCGTACTGTAACGAACATTCCGGAACTTGATCATAAGTTAAATATGCCCTAAATATCCTTTACATAGCTTAGAAATAGTCTTTGAGGTGTTTGGTGCGCAAAAATAAACTTTCTTGATCAATAGGGACTAAAAGCGTCCAAAAGTGCATAAGTTTGCATTTTCGCGCGTATCTTACGTTCTGAATATATCCGGACATCCAAAAATTTATGTAATCATTAAAATATTTTATTTTAGTGATTGGCATGATAAAATTCCATTCGTCGCGTAATTTGGATCGTTTTTCGTGTCCGTTCGTGTTTCGTCTTAATTAACCGAACAACGCAACCGTACGACCAAACGAACCGACATCCGAGATGTTTTTGAGCATATTTTAAGTTCCCTATACTTTAACATCATTTTAGAGCCTTGAAATGGGGTTAATGGGGCTTAAACGTATCAAAAATGCATCAAATGCAAGTTTTTCAAGTTCAGGGACTAAAGTTGACAGTTCTGGAAATACCCCTTAGGATGGCCGCGTAAGACAAGGGAGGACCCTTACGCGGGGCGCGTGAAACCTGCAGAACAGCAGAAAATTGCTTCCAGCTTGATCCAACTGTTCCATGGGTTTGCAAATGGTTTTATCAAGTCTAGGGGCTTGTTTTAGGAGCACATTGTATTCTAATACCTTGGGCCCAAGTGTAAGGTCATGATCGAAGCTCGGTTTACGAGGAACGATCCTAACGGTGGTGGGTTTCCTATAAATACCCAACCCCATTTACTTCCAAGCTCACACAATCTGATTCAAATAGCTCTAAGTTGGAGTTTAACACTTCATACCTGAGCAATTTGGATCAAGATTTCCTTGCTTGGACCCTTTGTAAGTATTCTTTCGTGCTTTTATGCGTTTTAAGCGTAAAAGTCAAACAGTGTTTGACTTTCTGCTTTGACCAGTCTTTGGTCAACACAAAGTTCGTTTGAACTTTGCAACGTGAGCGTAATCACGATGGTTATAGTCCCGTGTGACTACACCTACTGATTACAACGTTGATTAGGCTTAGTGACGAGTCATAGTTTCGGTCAAAATGCGTATTCTTGCGTATTTTGCAACCAAACTATTCTTGGGTATCAAAACCGTTTGTTTTGATATCAAACTTGTTTTCAAACTTCGTTAAACATGTTTTAACATGTTTAACTCGTCACTTTTAGATTAGTGCTTGTATAGGGTCGTAAGATAACTGGTCTAAACAACCGCTTAGACTTTCGAACCCGACCCGTTTGGTCGATCATTAGGATCCGACCAAGCACATTAGGTGACCATAGTTGTATAGGGAATAACCTTCCGAGGTTATACCTTATGGTCACTTCGTTTAGTTAGTTGTATGATAGGTAGTTTATATGCCTTAGGAAAATGACCAAAATGCCCTTTTCATGCATAATTGATATTTAAGCATATGTAACTTAAACTTTTGTCACTTAACTGATTATGCAACATATTTAAACATGTTTAGGCATATAATACTTGTCATAGGACTAGTTAGACGGTCCGAACGCGTTTTACGCGAACGACGCGTTAACGTAGCGTAAGCTACCTTAACGAGTCGTAATGGGTCGTAAGCACTTAGGATAGGTTCCGTTTTAGTATGTAGGCTTTGTTAAACCATATCATATGAGTTCCAACACTCATTTGGTTTACAAAACCTCATCCTATCCGATCTCCCGATTTAGGTCCGTTTATTAACATAGTTACCTATATTAGGTGCCATTTGATTTCCGTGATCCCTCTAGTTTTGCTTGGTTGTTGTTCAAGACTTCTAAGCACCCTCAAGTGAGTACATAGTTCCCCTCTTTTACCGTTTTAAACCGTTTTGGGGTGATTCATATGTGTCAAATGTTTTCGAGTCTTTTAAACAAATGCTATGGTTTATATTACAATGTGAATTATTTGAATCGATTGAACCGTTTGTAACTGTTTGACTAGGTGAACTATTTGTAACTGTTTGATTATTTGAACCGTTTGTAACTGTTTGATTATGTGGAGCGTTTGTAACTTTTTGATTTATGTGAACCGTTTGTAACTGTTAGATTATGTGAATCATTTGAACTGTTTGATCCGTTGGGTTAGGGAAGTGATTAGGTAACGGGGCGGGTGTAATGTGTTAAAAGCATGGTGGATACGCCGCTGGTACTTTCTATATATAAGTGTTTTTAACACATTATATATCGTTGCGTTATCTAGATCACTTGGGCAAGGTTATCAAAACGAGGTTATATTACAAGGTATTTCTAACAATATAAACCATTCAAGTTTTATTTCAAAAACGATTTACAATTTGGATTTTTATAAACAAATGTTTTGAGTTAAGATTCATGGCATCGAGGTTTTACAAATTATAATTTAATCTGCTTTGACTTGGTTATTTCAATTTTCAATATAAACATTTTACAAAACTTGGTTTTCTAAATATCAATTAACAAAGTTAGTTGAGTGATTTCAAAATGTAAACGAGCCATGAATCCGACACTCACATAAAACCTATGTACTCGCCGGCATTTTTATGCTGACGTATTTTCACATGTGTTTCAGGTATCATAGTTGGTGATGATTGATGATGATATTGATGCATGCTCACATAGGAACGGACGAGACCTTAGTGACTTAATAACAATGAAAGTCTAATTGTTCATGTTTTGTTTCTAATTTCAATGTAATGTAATACATTTATTTTAATAAAATAGAACTTCAATCCATGTGTTATGAAACAATGATTCTGTTACAACACTCCCCGACGTTTCCGCCACGATTCGTTGTTTTTCGTGGTCGGGGTGTGACACCCTATGGTTAAAACAAACTGAACAAACTCTACGATCATAACCAACTAAATATCCCATACGGTCAAAACCAACCCGAACTGAACACCCCCACAACCCGTACACTTACGTACCTGAAACTCAACGTGTAATGGTGCAACTAAACAACCCTTGCAGTCAAAACAAACCCTACAATCAAAGTCAATACTCGCAACACACCGACCAATACACACAAAACGTACCCAAAACTCAACCCGTAATGGTACAACTGGGCCATCAAAAGCGAAAAAGAAGCACAAAAAATGGGGTTGTCATCGAGCCCGTGGAAAAGAATGTTGTGCATTGGACATCTGGTGAGGAGCTAGCTTTGACTCGTTCATGAGTCTACATCTATGAAGACCCGACTACCGATAGTTATTTATAATGTTTATATATTAATTTTATTCTAGCTGTAAAATTTTGATTCTATATATTTTTTTGGTAGGAACTAATAAAAAAGGCACTGACTTTTGCTAATGTGTTCGTGAAGCGTTTCACAATTTAACAGGACAAGAACTATACCAAAATGCGGATTCCAATTTTTGGTAAATGGAGAGAAGTGCAGAGAAAAGTCTTTGCGTTTAACGCTATCTTCAACAACCTCTCCAACAATCATTATAGAACTAGTGGGGCTAATGATGTGGACTTGCTAATCGAGGCACACAAAATCTACAGCAAGATAAGTTCCACAGGTTCACAATGGAGAAAACGTGACAAATCTTAAAGAAAAGCACCAAGTGGCATCTCGTCCAATTAATGGACACATGGGACGTACGGGCCAAAAGATCGAAGACCACATCGTCTGTCGACTACACATCCTCTCAAGTCGCATACGATGCGTGTTTTCAATTTAATTTAAATGACTCGACGATGAGTTTGAGATGCCGGAAGAACCGACTACTCCCACTAAACCGGTTCATCCGAGGGTGAGATCGTGCAAAAAAAAGGTGTCGGTTCATCTTCAACCAACCTCGAGATTCTAGCCTTAATTGATAGTCTCAGCGTATAAATAAAAATATTGTTAGCTCTAAAGGAACGAAGGCCTACGATCTTATGTTGCTTGGGATGAACACCCATGGTATGTCGGATTTCAGGTTTTATTTTTTAATGCTTTTCATTTTCTTGTATTTTTTAGGTGTTTAAATTTTATTATTCTTTTTTTAGGTTTTTAAATTTTATTCTACCTTTTTTAATTAAAAAGCTTTTTGATTTTGTTTGTCTAATTTTATTAATTAATATTAAGATTCAAACATGATTTAAATAAAAAGTAATAATAAAAATAGTTGTGATGTAGTGACAACTAGTAAAATTATTAAACTTTACGGTAACAACAAATGAAAGAGTCAATCATGTAACATGACATGTCAATAATGTAACATGATATGGTTAGCAATAATGTAACATGATTTTGTGGTGTTGGTTGTTTTTGGTAGTTCCGAGTGGTAGCCTTCCACGTGGCACTAATATATTTTATTTTCTATTCTATTCATTTGGAACACATAAAACCACACCACATGTAGTGGGTGTGGTTTGGAGTCGTGGAAGTCACTTCACGTCGGTCGCGCCAGCCCGTTGATGGCGTAGAGGGAGGCGTGGACGTTTGTCATTTTTGTAATTGCATTGTTTATCCTTAACTTGGTTTTAAAAAGCGCGCCTCAGGCGTGCTGACGCGCGAGGCGCAACAAAGCCCATACCCTGGGGCTTTTTTCGCTCAGCGCCTAGAGTAATTACAAGAAGCCCTAAAAAGGCGCGCTTTTTGAGATTTTTTTCTAGGCTTTTTTGGCCTGAGGCGTGCGCCTTTTGTACCCGAGGCATTTTTAAGCAACTAACTGTTGTACCTCGGGTTTTTTTTTGGCTTGTACATGCAGCTAATCATACAAAAACCTTACTGGTAGCTATATTTTGGGTAGGGAAAGCTAAAAACCTATGGGAAATACATAATATATATATATATATATAATTAGCTTGTGCTTCGGGTACGAAAAGCTTGCGGCTTTTTCGCTTCGCGTCTCGGTTTTAGACCTCGTCGCTTTTGTGCGCTTCTCGCTTTTTAAAACCAAGATCCTTAAGGCATAAGAGCACATTTCTTCGAGCTCGAACAGAGTACATGAATTCTCAGAGACACCTCTAGTAAAAACCAACCCGAACTAGATACCCCCTCCCCGCGAACACTTATCTTTTCGCTCCAAAGTTTTTAGCTAGGTGTTTTAGTGTCACACCCCGATATTTCCACATATTACGGGTGGGCCCAATGGGGAGTATCGTGACGTAGTTGATATCATCATGGTCAAACATACACAGAATAGCACAGCGGAAGTCTTGTAATAAAATATTATTACAAACCCAAATGTCTGAAAATATTAAAGTATTTATTATAGACGAGCTTGTAATATCAAATCCACAGGTGGATCTTCACAAAATGTATAAAATGAAGTTTAGCAGACTTTAAGGCATCTTTAAGGATTTACAAGATCCTCTATTTCGACACCGAGCAACTCCCAGCCTATTACGAGTAGTACCTGTCACTTAGTCTTTTGAAAATACGTCAGTTTTCACTGGTAAATACAATTAACTGACTCTTTTGAAAAGAGTTTATGAAAATTGATTTAGGCGCACAAGGCACAAAACCATTTATAACTTGGGACAATCTTTATTAAAATCTTGTATACAGTTTTACATGTTTGTCATACATATGGGGCCGGTTTGGAAGCCGGTCATGATTAACCGACTCACCACTTATAAAACCCACAAAGGAGTTATCCCCAACATGTGGGTTATTTAGCATTTGCATCTGTCAGGTGTATGCCTACACCTCGTGCATAGGTCGTGGCCATTTTCAAATGAAATGAGCCGAGGATATCCAGGACAAGGTCGTATTAACCCCCAATGTTTATGTTATCAAACATAACAGATTAAAACGGGTTATGCAAATTTATTAATCACAATCTGATTAAATGATTTCATACCCGACCAAGCGGTATTATTATAATACCGTATCCCAAGCCCGTATAAGGGAAAATAAGTTAAAAGTATTTACCTAAGCTAATACTTGATTTACAGCAAAATAACTCAGTCGTATCCATTCTAACTAAATGCAGGTAGCTTTTACCGGGTGGCTCTAGTCTGGAGTGATGGTAATATATAACCAATTCAGAATGCTAACGGTCTTATTTAAGTCGTAGACTTAGACCGACTAGCTTAAAGTATCTAAAACGGTACGATACGCTAGATTAAGCGATGACCGGAATAGAATGTAATTTAGACCCAAAAAGTACAAAGACTTGTATAATATGGTTAAACTAAGTACATTCTGGATTTTGAAGTATAAACGATAAGGTTAAACCCGTTTCGGCAAACTTACGTAAACTAGTTACGTAAACCGATCCGAATGCGTAAATGGATAACGAGCAACCAAATGAACCATATGCAAGTCCCATATGTTATTATGCTTAAAATATGTTAACATATCTGTAGGATGTTAGCATATATGCCCAAAAAGTATTTAAAACCAAATTAAGTCCTGTAGGGGCATTTTGGTCATTTTAACATTTATAAAAGAGGTTTTATAGTAAAATGATATTCTGGTCTTAAGTAATCAGTAAAAATATTTATTTTATGTTGTTATAATAGTAAGATATCCTACATATGTGTGATTTACCATTTATGGCCAAACTATGCCCTGAAAGGGTATTTTGGTCATTTAACATATGCTTTTAAGGACATAATTGGAAGTTCTGAGTTCATGACTTATACCTACTGCAAAAATATTAAAATTTATTTATAAATTCAGTTGGTAACAAGTCTTAGGTGCTAATTATGGTTTTAAACCATACTATGCACCTAATTAGCGTAAAAGTCGATAATTGACGATATTTAAGATGTTTATGTGATTATGATATTTTGATCAGCCTTAAATGTTTAAAATATCTTATTTTTCATAACAAATCAGTAGAAAAAGGTTTGACATGCTAATCACATGTAAATCGCATTTTATTAGTCAAAAGGGTATTAACGTCAATTAAAGAGTTTATACAAGAACTCTATGTTATGGTCAGTATCAAGTCTGACCCAACATTCCAAAAATTCCTAAAAATGATATCATAACAGTGGGTAATGAGTTTTGGGTCAAAATCCATGTTTAAACATGTATTATGCATAATAGCGTAATTTAATTAATAAAAAGTTCTAATTTACGATATCATGCATAACATTGTTTTGCGACCAGAGAATCATGTCAAATTAATTTAGACATGCTTATATATCAGTACTTAACCTATTTGAATGTTCACATATTCAGAAATCTCAAATTTTGACTAAAAGGGCATAATGGTCAAATATAAGCATAATAACGGAAACTAGCATATAATTCAAAATATAAATGACCAGTTAATATAACCTCAAAAGGTTATACTACAACATAATATGGTCCTAATGGAAGCTTAAACATAAAGGATTTGAGCTTAATCGGGTCAGAACTGAAAGTCAAAGTAAAAGTCAAGCTTTTGCGACTTTCTGTTGCGAACCGACCCTAAACTCAGAATTGTCGGGTTGAACACGTTTAGACATGTTCTAATATTATTTACTAAGTTGTTTATGTGATAAAATATGGTTTATACCTTCTGTATTATTAATTTTGATTATTATTTATAAATCTGGCCCGTTTGACTTTTTTAATTAAATAGTTTGACCCGACAATTAACTAAGCAAACGAGATAATTAGGAGGTGCCCTTTTAAGGGATTAACACCTACCTTATTATGGTCACATGGCCATATTCGCCCTGAACAATGGCTGGACCATTTGAGTTTAAACCGAGAGTCAAAGCAATTTTACGTAACTTTGACTTTTCGGTTTTTAATTAAGAAAACTGAACTAAAGAGGGGGCTAAGACACTTACAAAGGGTCCTAGCAATCTTTTCTACTAGATTGAGCTTCCTTTATAGTCATGAATCCCATAATTGAGAGAAGAAGATGATTTGAATGAAATGGTGCAAAGAAAGAATGAGAAAACAAGGCTATTTATACTTGTGGAAATGTTATAGGATCATGACATGTGTGTTGTGTAGCCTCCAAGGAAACATCTTGGCCTTACAAGTGTGTGGATGTGGTTTAAAGCCTTGCAAAGGTGGTAACTTGGTGCCAAAACAAAGGAAATTGCATGGAAAGTCCCTAAGAACCAAGCTAGTAGCAGCAAACAACCATTCTGTCGACACCAGGGGGTCGCGTGGCGCAACAGAGAAGCCCCCTGGGCGTCGCGTGACGCGAGCACTAGGCTGCTACTTTCAGAAAATTACCATTTCAGTCCCTGCACACTCATTCATGCATATTTGACGTATTTAACCTCCGTTAAGCCATTTTCAAGGCTCTACAAGTACGTCAAAGTATTGGGGACTTGAAATATGCTTGGAAATATCACGGATGTCAGTTTTTTTGGTCAGAACGTAAGATATGCACGTAAATACAAACTTACGCAGTTTTTGACGCTTTTAACCCTTCTTCTTGAAAGTTTACGTAATCAACACATAACGGTATCGAAACCTCGTGAAATTGTTATCACTTATTCTTGAGAGTATAATTGAACATTACGAAGCCCCAGGTTCGAACATTACGAAGCCCCAGGTTCGCTACTTGACGTTTTTAGTCCTTTTAATGCACAAAGGAGTGCGTAATATCGTTTAACCACATGAAAGCCTTCCTTGGCCCATATTAAGCATTCCCGAGCGTATGATTGCATATTTTAATGCTTCGGGTTTGTAAAAGGTCATTCAGAGGTATAATTAAACATGTTGACGCTTTTAACCCCTCTAATTTGCAAACTTGTGCGTAACTTCACTTATTGGCATAAAAGCCTTGAATGGCTAATATTAGGCATTCTCGAGAATATGATCAAACATCATGAAGCTCTCAGTTTGTTAAAAGGTCACTCAAAGGTATGAATTTACATGTTGACACTTTTAACCCTTCAACGCGCAAGCTTTCACATAATTATGCAAACGGCTCCTCTCGTCCAACAAGTGGCTCATTTGAGAATACGGACACTGTATAAGGTCACTCAGAGGCTTAGTTTAAGCATGTTGACTCTTCCAGTCCTTCTATAATCAAGGTTTTTGATTTTGACCAAATTAGTCCCTTATAGTCAACGTTTGACTTTATTAGGGTTCATTACACGTGTCAACACATCATTGGACATGATTTTACGAGGTGTTACATTTAGGCCTATGATTGACACCGAAACATAAGGAAATATGTGTCTTCAAAGTCAATACTCTCAACACAGCACCCAATACACACAAAATGTACCAGAAACTCAACCCGTAATGGTACAACTGGGCCCGTCAAAAGCGAAGAGGAAACATAAACAAAATTGGGTTGTCATCGACCCATGGAAAATAATGTATTGCATTGGACATCTGATGAGGAGCTAGCTTTGGCTCGTGCGTGAGTTAACAACTCTGAGGACCCGACTACAAGTTCGTGAAACATTTCACAATTTTGGATACAACTAACATGTGTAATGGAGTCACACCCCAGTGACCTACATTAAACGCGCGTGTAACACCGCCTCATTGGGGCGTTAGGGTGGGTACCATTACCATTTACAGGGCCGGCCCTGAGAATTCATGTACCCTGTTCGAGCTCTAAAAAACATGTCCGGCTTAACGAAATTGGGTATTGGACTCAATAAAGGTCTAAACCTAATGTCAATAAGCTAATAACTAATCTAAAGCATAAGAATAGTTTTGTAAGTGGACCTATGTTGGTGTTTGTATAGGTATACATATCATGGTTTTTTTCTAAAAATAGCGTGCCCTCCGAAATATCGGGCCCTGGCCGGTGGTCCTCCCCGCCCACCCCAGGGCCGGCCATGACCATTTAAAAAAAGATAATAAATAAATTCACCCATTTACACGTACTATATATATTTATAGAAAAAGTGTATCGCACAAAATGCCTTAACATACGAAGCGTACACTATGGCAAGTTCTCATGTTATAACCCCAGAAAGAAATCTCGCATGTTGTAAAAAACTAAAGATCGCATGTAAAAAAAAATTCGCATGTTAAAAAAAACGCATGTTGCTGAAAAAAAAAACCAAAATCGCATATTAAAAAAAATCACATGTTGATACTATATCTCCTACACAGCGTACGTTAAGGTAATTTGTACAATAACCGACCTCTATATTTATGTAGCTTCAGATTTTTAACCTACACCTCTCAAAACTCTCTACTTCTATACATTTCTTTATTATATTTCTTTTAAAGTTTCCATAAAAGTCGTGAATCCTTGATTTTAATTCAGACCTAACAACCCCTATGGTTAAAACAAACTCAGCAAACTCTACGATCATAACCAACTAAATAACCCATACGGTTAAAACAAACCCGAACTGAACACCACCACAACCCGTACACTTACGTACCTGAAACTCAACGTGTAATGGTGCAACTAAACAACCCTTGTAATCAAAACAAACCCTACAGTCAAAGTCAATACTCGCAACACACCGACCACTACACACAAAACGTATCCGAAATTCAACCCGTAATGGTACAATTGGGCCAAGGCCAGCCCTGGGGTGGGCAGGGAGGACCACCGGCCAGGGCCCGATATTTCGAGGGGCACATTTTTTTATGAAAAACACCCGATATGTATATGTAAAATATTTTTTTAATAGGGTACACCCATACAAACACCAACATAGACCTACTTACAAAACTATTCTTATGGTTTAGATTAGTTATTAACCCCTTTGGCATTAGATTTAGACCTTTAGTAAGCCCAATACCTAATTTCGTTAAGGCCTAAGGGCACATTTTTTGAGCTCGAACAGGGTACACGAATTCTTAGGGACGGCCCTGAACTGGGCCATCATAAGTGAAGAAGAAGCATAAAAAATGGGGTTGGCGTTGAGCCCGTGGAAAAGAATGTTGTGCATTGGACATCTGGTAAGGAGCTAGCTTTGACTAGTGCATGAGTCTACATCGACCCAACTACCGATAGTTATTTATAATGTTTGTATATTAATTTTATTCTAGTTGTAAAATATTGATTATGTATTTTTCTTTTGGTAGGAAATAATAAAAAAGGCACTGAATTTTGTTAATGTGTTCATGAAGCGTTTCACAATTTAACGAGACAAGAACTATACTAAAATGCGGATTCCAATTTTTGGTAAATGGAGAGAATTGCAGAAAAAGTCTCTGCGTTTAACGCTATCTTCAACACCCTCTCTAACAATCATGATAGAACTAGTGGGGTAATGATGTGGACTTGCTAATCGAGGCACACAAAATCTATAGCAAGATAAGACTGTGGGGTATGGGGCGTGGGTTGGCCATAACGCCCAAGTCACCACCCCGGGTGGGCTTGGATTTTGGCGTGGCCCCAATGGTGAGGGTTTCAACCCGGGCGTGGGGCGGGGTGTAACGCCCTACTTCTTCGTACTTTTCATATTTAGAAGGTCTTGCTTGCATTTCTATTTTTGGAAGTCTTGTGTTCTTGTAATCGTTCTTTCTCTGTAACCGTTGTAAAATCCGAGACTTGGATCATAAATAAAACGCGTATTTTGTTAAATTCATGTTATACATACTTTATACATGCTCATACATTCAATTTCGTGAAACAATTGATGCTTATTCGTAATTCTTGGAAACTATGTGCTAAACTTGCAAATATGTGAAACTTATGCATAAAACGTGTTTTGATCGTAAAAGAAACTTAAATACGACATTAATACGCCTAATTATATTTGGTTTATGTTCACCATACTTGATTTGCCCTTAAACTATGCTTTTGTGGCGAAAATGGTCCTTAAAACACTTAAAAACCCTAATTCAGAAACTTCAGGGGCCAATCCTTATACTTAAACTTATTCTTTATACTTGCACGAAAACAATCCTTATACATGAATGCTATGTTGTTATACTTTGATGCTTATACTTGGGTGATTCTTATGTGATACAATAGTCATTAGCTTATTATTAGCCTTCATTTGACATGTATAGCGCTATAGGAGTAACGCACCACCCGTGAACGAGAGGTCATGTTGAATTATATCATTTTGCGTAAACAGAGGGTTGACTAGAAATATTGCATGCCTTGTATTATGCTCACGTATAAACTAAGTTGCCATGTGGATTTGTTTTTAACTTTTAAGCTTATACTTATACTTATTCTTAAACTTGTATACTCGTCTTTGCTTTTTCATTGAATTTTATTTTAAACATGTTACAGGTTGATGATTGATGATGCTATGAAATGGATTAGCAAAGATGCCTAGATACTCACTTAGACGTTTAGGTTTAAAATGTTGTATCAATTTTGTTATGTTATGATTTGAACAATGTTGTTAATTGAATTTCCTTGTAATGTTTTGATAATTTGATTATGAAATGAAATCGGTTGAATTAAATATTATCACAAATAGTGTTATGAAGTCTCTTACAATCTCGAACCAGTCCCACTCCGATGATTCCACCATTGGTTGGGGTGTGACATGGGGCTACGAGACTGACATGGCGGGATGTGATTGGCCAACAAATCTAGCCTTTTGGGCTAGACGTTGGGCATTATTTAAAAAAAAAAACCTTTTTCCTTTATAAATACCTTACCATATTTAACATTTTTCTCACACAATATCAAACACATAAAACACAATCTTACCATGAGTTCTTCAAGTTCAAGTGAATCGTCATCATCATCTGACGATGGTGCGGAAATATTTCTACAAACGATCGCGACGGTGGTGAAACTATCGTGGAAGACGATGAGGAAGAGACTTCGCAACCTAAACGGCGGAGGAACATCGCTCGTGAACGGCACACCGCTAACAATTTGTTGGTAAGCGATTACTTCTCAGCAGAACCTAAGTATGATGAAAAAATGTTTAGGCGTCGTTTTTGTATGAGTAAAAACTTATTTTTAAGGATATCTAGAGATCTTGAGGATAAGTATGTTTAGTTCCAACAAAAACCGGATGTAACCGGGCAATTAGGATTTAGTACGTGGCAAAATGTCACGGCCGCACTTAGACAGTTAGCGTACGGAAATAGTTCGGACATTATGGATGACTATTTAAAAATGTCTGCACGTGTAGCTAGAGAAAGTCTTCACAACTTTTGTTCGTGTATTTTAGAACTTTATAAGAAAAGATATTTGAGAAAGCCCTCGTTCAGTGACATGCAACAAATATTGGAACATCACGCAGATTATCATGGGCTACCCGGGATGCTAGGTAGTTTAGATTGTATGAAATGGCCTTGGGAACTTTGTCCAACCGCATAGCAAGGCGCTCACACGAGTGGATTTCACGGGATGCCAGCCATCATGCTTGAAGCGGTTGCGTCCCAAGATCTTTGGATATGGCATGCGTTCTTCGGTATGCCAGGTTCACATAACGATATTACCATCATAAACCACTCGCCCCTTTTCAATGATCGGGTAAATGTATAGGACCAAAAGGAAGTTTCTTTGTAAACAGGGTTGAGTACGTGTATGGGTACTACCTAGTTGATGGGATTTACCCGGAGTGGGGGGTTTTTGTAAAATCGTTCACAAGACACTGTACCATAGATCCAAAGAGATTAAAGTTTAACAGGGTCCAAATGGCTGCACGTAAAGACGTCGAGCGAGCGTTCGGTGTTTTAAAGAAAAGGTGGCAATATTGGCAATGCCTTGTCGACTATGGGACAAGGATCAGATTGGAAACAGGATCCGGCCCGCCTAGAGGGGAACCCACTTCACCAACAGGATAAGCAGATGGGTGAAGGGATCAAGTCGTTTTGTTCAACTAGATCCGAGACCCGACCCGTTTTGTGCGGTGGTTGATGTCATGATGAGCACCTGCAAGGAGTTTTTTATGAATTACTTGATTCCGGTGGTGCCGGATTTGTGTTTTTCGATGGTTTTCGGAGGCGGTGGTGGCGGTGAAAGATGGGTGAAGGGGGTGGGTGAAGGGATGGTTGTTTGTGGTCGGTTAGGGGCGCCGGTGTGTCAAAGGCTGTGATTGCGGTGAATGGTGGGTTGAGGTTCAGCTTTGGTGACTTTGAAGAAATGGCTTCCATTAATGGAGGTTGTGAAGGTTCTTTTGTTTATTGATTGATTTGCAGCACATAGTTTCTTTTGTTTTTGTTTAATCTTGTTTGAGTTCTGGATCTTGTGTGGCTTCCAGTTTGTTGGGTGGGGATTATCTGTGTTTTTTGAAGGGACGTTTTGCTATGTTGGGGGTGTTGATATGTGTTCTTTGATCTCTATTTTGATTTGTTATGTTGGGGGTTTTTTATTTGTATTCTTGAATCTGATGGTTTTTTGATATGTTGGGGGTTTTGATTTGTGTTCTTTGAATCTGTGGGTTTTGATACGATCGATTGGGTGACGATGATGCAAAAAAAAAAAAAAAAAAACCCGTAGATTTTGATGACGATGGCGCGGCAAGGACGACGAGGGTAGGTTTTTTGAACCTGCAACCCCACTTTTGCAGCCTTTTGATTATCGGATAATCTGAGCCAAACCCCTTTTTTCGATGTACACTTTGTTTTGATGTTGTTAGTTTTTTTATTTTTCCCCCTAGTCGATGATGATAACAATATATCTGAGACACCTTCCGAGTTTGCGATTTCTGGGTGCGTTCGTTTTTGCGTAAAAAGTTTTTGTAAAAAAAAAAGTTAAACCGTAAACTTTTTAACGTAAAAACGTAAAACGTAAAACGTAAAAAGTTTTACGTAAAAGTAAAACGTAAAACGTTAAACGTAAAAGTTTTACGTAAAGCGTAAAAGTTTTACGTAAAGCGTAAAATTTTTACGTAAAGCGTAAAAGTTTTACGTAAAGCGTAAAAGTTTTACTTAAAACGTAAAAGTTTTTACGTAAAACGTAAAAAGTTTAACGTAAAACGTAAAACGTAAAAAGTGTACAAAAGGGCGCTTTAAAAAAACGTGAAAAAAAACGGCGCGTTAAAACGACGTGTAAAAAAAGTGTAAAAACGGCGCGTTAAAAAAACGTGTAAAAACGGCGCGTTAAAAAAACGTGTAAAAAACGACGCTTGAAAAACGACGCGTTAAAAAAATGACGCTTGAAAAAGCCCGGCGTAAAAACGGCGCGTTAAAAAAAACGACGCTTGAAAAAGCCCGGCGTACAAAAACCGGCTCGCAAAAAAATTTGTCTTGTTAAAAAAATTTGAATTTAAAAATTCTTTTAATAAAAAAATTCTTTTTAAAAAATAAAAAGTAATATAATAAAACAAAAAAGGTAATAAAAAATAATAAAGACAAAATAGAGTAGTTTTACTAAACTAACCTTTTGGATTAAAATATTAAAGAAATAATAAGACAAAATGTATTTAATATTCATTTTAGTTACTTTTAATCTCAACCATCCATCTTTTTTATCTAATTGTTAGGAACTGGTTCTTGCGGTTCTTACAACGGGATGTGGTTTTCATTTTAGCGGTCCCTATATATATATATATATATATATATATATATATATATATATATATATAGGGTTGGGCTAGACAAAAAACCCTATCTTTCTTAGAAAACTCTGGAAACTCAAAGCTCCCGACATTTTTTTTTTGAAAAAAATAACACATGTAATATACATGTTTTTAAGACTTTTGGGCCAAAAAAATCAAAAAAGCGCCGAGTACTTTTTAAAAAAAAAAAATAAACAAGTTCCAAAAACTTCGTTGACTAACATGTGTTAGACAAAAAATGCTGAAAGTTGCTGAAATTTGTTTTTTTAAAAAAAAAAAAACCTTGGGCGCTTTTTTGATTTTTTTGGCCCAAAACTCTTAAAAACATTTATATTACATGTGTTATTTTTTTAAAAAAAAAATGTCGGGAGCTTTGAGTTTCCCGGGTTTTCTATCTAAAGAGGGTTTTCTACCTAGCCTTATCCTATATATATATATATATATATATATATATATATATATATAGGGGACCGTTAAAATGAAAACCACCTCTAGTTGTAAGAACCACTTTCTGGCCATTAGATCAAGAAGATGGATGGATGAGATTAAAAGTAGTTAAAATTAATATTAAAAACTTTTTTACTTATTATGTTTTTAATATTTTATTGTTAAAGAGTATATAAGTAAAATTGTTTTTTTTGTCTTTTAATATATATTATTTTTAATTGCTTTTTTTTTTGTCATATTCATTAATTACTTTATGCCTTAATTATTATTTATTAAGAAATGATTTTTTTGTTAAAAAAATTTTCAAATAGGATTTTTATAATAATTTTTTTTTAAGATTTGTTTAAAAAACGTTTTGAAGAGCCGTTTTTTTTACGCCCCGTTTTTACCCCCGACTTTTTTAGGCGTCGTTTTTAACGCACCGTCATTTACATTAAAAACTTTACGTTTTGCGTTAAAAAATTAACGTTTTCCGTTTTATGTTAAAAAATTACGTTTTCCGTTTTTACGTCCGGCTTTTTCACGCATCGTTTTTTAACGGGGTCTTTTTTGCACGCCGTTTTTTACGCTCGGCTTTTTCAAGTGTCTTTTTTTAATGCGCCGTTTTTTACGTCCCGTTTTAATGCGTCTTTTTTTACGTCCCGTTTTTTTTGCGGGCATTTTTATGCGCCGCATTCACGCCCCTTCTTTAGGCACGGTTTTATCACACGGTTTTTTACGTTTTACAATTTACGTAGAAAAGGTTTTACGTTTTACGTAAAACTTTTTACGTTTTACGTTTTACTTTAAAATTTTTATGTTTTACGTTAAAAATTTTACGTTTTACGTTAAACTTTTTACGTTGTATGTTTTACGTTAAACTTTTTACGTTTTACGTTAAACTTTTTACGTTTTACGTAAAACTTTTTACGTTTTACGTTTTACGTTTTACGTTAAACTTTTTACGTTTTACGTAAAACTCTTTACGTTTTACGATTTACGTAAAACTTTTTACGTTTTACGTTAAAATTTTTACGTTTTTACGTTTTACGTAAAGCTTTTTGCGTTTTACGTTTTACGTAAAACTTTTACGTTTTACGGTAAACTTTTTACGTTTTTTGTTAAACTTTTTACGTTTTACGGTTTACGTTAAAAAGTTTACGTTTTACGTTAAAAAGTTTACGTTTTACGTTAAAAATTTTACGTTTTACGTTTTATTTGTGAAATGAAACGATTGTTTGAACAAAATCTGTTGAACTTACCTACTTTATCAAAGGCTAATATAGTATAATATCTTTGATTGAAACAGCATGATCAACTCAACCAACCAGTATCGTTTCTTTTTCATCGAAAATAAAAATAAAAAAAACATCATTTTGTAGATCGTTGTGTCAAAACTTGGAGATACGAATGTCTTTGTTTAGTCTCTTCTTCTGTCGCTTACCAAAATAATCATAGATATGATACAGAAGACTGTAACATAGAATCCACCAAAGAATTCTTCATCATCACCGCTACTCAAAGACTCGATTAACTCATCCTCATCATCTTCACCATCATCGTCATCCTCCCTTTCACTCACAATCTCAAATATCCCCCCACCGCCACCGCCAAAGTCGACACCATCCATCACAAAATCACCATCATCATCAACATCATCGTCAAGATCGCTTAAACTGTCGTCATCGTTACTCATATCATCACCGTCTTCATCGTTTCCATCTGTTCCTTGTTCTAATTCCTTAATCATACCCTTTAGTTTTTCAGTATCATCCTTGATTACTGATTGTTGTGCTTTTCTAATTTGATCATTTAAATCTACTTGTAGATTTAATTTAAGAGAACGTACCCTTTTTGGCTTTTCATGATACTTTCGGCTTAAAGCATCCGCCACTACATTTGCTTTTCCTTCATGATACTGGATATCACAATCATAATCACTAGGCATCTCCATCCAGCGTCTTTGTCTCATATTCAGTTCTTTTTGCCCGAAAACATACCTTAAACTTTTATGATCAGTGAATATGGTAAACTTACTACCATAAAGGTAATGTCTCCAAATCTTAAGGGCAAAAATTATAGCTCCTAGCTCTAGATCATGAGTTGAATAATTCTCTTCATGGTTCTTAAGTTGTCTAGAGGCATAGGTTATAACCTTTTGGCGTTGCATCAACACACATCCATAACCTAACTTAGAAGCGTCACAATAAACTACTAAATCTTCAGTTCCTTCTGGTAACGCTAGTATGGGTGTATGGGTTAATCTTTGCTTAAGAATTCTAAATACTTCTTCTTGTTTTGGTCCACATTCAAACTTAATGGATTTACAGGTTAACTTAGTTAAAGGGATGGCTATTTTAGAAAAGTCTCGAATAAACCTTCTATAATAACCTGCCAATCCTAAGAAACTTCTAACCTCGGTTGGTGATTCAGGGGTTTTCCATTTAGTTATTGCCTCGATCTTTGTGGGATCCACATGAATTCCTTCATGGTTCACTAAATGTCCAAGAAACTGTACCTGTTCTAACCAAAACTCACATTTTGAAAATTTAGCATAAAGCTTTTCCTTTCTTAATAGGCTTAAAAGTGCGTGCAAATGCTTTGCATGTTCCTCTTTATTATTAGAGTAAATGAGAATATCATCAATGAAAACAATTATGAATTTATCCAAATATGGCTTACATATTCGGTTCATCATGTCCATAAATGCGGCTGGGGCATTGGTTAAACCAAATGGCATGACAGTAAATTCATAATGGCCATACCTTGTTCTGAATGCGGTCTTAGGAATGTCCTCTTCCTGTACCTTTAATTGATGATATCCTGACCTTAAATCGATTTTAGAGAAAAATCGAACTCCTTGCAGTTGATCGAACAGATCATCGATTCTTGGTAATGGGTACCGATTCTTAATTGTGACCTTGTTCAATTCACGGTAGTCAATGCAAATACGCATTGATCCGTCCTTCTTTTTAACAAACAGTATCGTCGCTCCCCATGGTGATGAGCTTGGCTGTATGAATCCTTTCTCTAATAATTCATCTAACTGTTTCTTTAGTTCTTGCATTTCGGCGGATGCCAAACGGTAAGGTGCTTTGGCAATTGGTGCTGTTCCTGGTAGCAGATGAATTCTGAATTCAACTTCTCTATCTGGCGGTAGTCCCGGTAATTCTTTTGGAAATACATCTGAAAACTGAGACACTACTGGAATGTCTTTTAATTCTTTTCCTTTAGTATTAGTGATTATAGAAATCAAATATACTATGGATCTTTTTCTTATATAACTTGTAGTTTTCATCACAGAGATGAATTTTGTAGATCTAGATGGTCTATCTCCTTTAATTATGATCTTTTCACCTTTTGGTGAATTTACTTGGATTGACTTTTGATCACATAAAATACTGGCTTTATTGGCTATTAACCAATCCATTCCTAAAACGACTTCAAATCCTGCCAGCTTCATAGGATAAAGGTTTGCAATAAACTTTTGATTTAAAATTTCTATTCTTGCTCCCTGCAAGATTTCAGAAATCCTAACAGTTTCTCCATTAGCTGTCTCTACTAGACATTCTTGTGGTAGTTTAGTTAATGACTGATTTAGAAGTTTGCAAAATGAAGTATTAATAAAACTTTGGTTTGCACCAAAGTCAAATAATACTTTAGCAAAAACATCATTAACTAAAAACGTACCGGCTATCACGTCTGGAATCATCTTGGCTTCATCTGCAGTCAGAACGAATGCTCTAGCATTTTTAGTGTTCTTGTTGTTCACAGCTGGAGCCAACTTCGGACAATTCGGCTTGATGTGACCTTTTTCTCCACAGTTGAAGCATAGTCCATTACTGGATTTTCTCCTGCAATCTTCTTCCTTGTGTCCTGGCATCTTGCAGAAATTGCAAAGAGTGGAGCATTTTCCCGAATGCTTTTTCTTGCAGACCTTGCAGAATGGTGCAGAGGTAGAACCCATATTCCTACGGTTGTAATTCCCAGAACGAAATTCTTAGGTAAGCCTTTGGGTTAGGTTTCTCCTCTGGTCTTCTTCTCTAGTACGGATTAATTCATCTGTCAAGGTATTGGCTAGTTCTACAGCTTCTTATATAGTTTGAGGTCTAGCTGCCTTGACTACATGTCTAATCTCCCCAATTAATCCCCATATGTAACGGGAGATTAACACTGGTTCAGGTGATGCAAGGGTTGGTACTATTCTAGCATATTCAAAGAATGTGGTAGTATACCCCTTACTATCTACCCCGGTCATTCTAAGGTTCAGAAACTTATTCGCTATCTGTTCCTTTTCATTGGGAGGGCATAATTTTCTTTCTACCATATTTTTAAATTCCTCCCATTCCATGTTATATATCCTGTCACTTCCTTTTGATTGAAGGATAGTGTTCCACCATTCTAAGGCTGAGTTCTTAAATAAATTAGAGGCAAACATTATCTTGTCTTCTTTAGCACACTTGTTTATTTTTAAAACAGCCCCAGTCTTCTCTATCCAGCGTAGGGCTGCAATGGGTCCTTCATTGCCCAAGAATTCTATTGGTTTGCAGGACCAGAATTCCTTGTAAGGACAACCATAAGGCATGGTTCTTCTTCTTTTGGGAATGGGCGCTTGAAGTACGGGTCCATTGTTCACGCTGTTTTCTGGTTCAATTGGGCGCTTACTGCTATGTTTACTTTTATTATTCGCTTGTTGAACCGTTTGAATAATAAATGGCATTGCATCTATAATTCCTTGTGCCACTATGTGTTGAACGACACTATTATCCATTTGGTTTCCATTGTTATTGATGCTTGGATTCTCATTAACCAAGTTAATGTTACTCTGGTTATCGTTATTCAGATTATCTTGATTTCCTTCATCGGCCATCTGAATTTTAAACATTTACCCCGTATTAATATCACAAAATAATATTTAATATAATCAATCACATGACACGCAATTTAGCCAAAAGCGTCGATCATTGCGACTTACTCTATTGAAATAATATTTTAAACATTTACACGGATTTGGTGCTGGTACCCTAGGTATTTCCTCCGGGTTGAAGTCATGCATTTCTACTTGGTTTTCAGGGTTTTCTATCTCCATGGGTTGGTCAGGAAGTGGTAGTTGTGGTTGGGGTGCTATTATTTGTTCCAGATTAGGGTCAGCTGCAGTGGTTGCTAAGATGTGGATGTTGGCTATACCCCTATTTATCATGTCCTGGGCATAGGCATCGGTTTCTCTTTTGGCTGCTGCTAGTACCCTCTGTTCTTGTAACTTTTTCATACGCTTTCTACGCTCGTGTGCCCCTCGACTGAACCATCCCCTCTTTTTCTGAGGAAATGGCTCCTTGGACTGAGCCTTAAATACAAAGATTCCTTCTTCCATATCAACAGAGTACCCTGAGAGGGCAGGCTGAGAAGAGGAGGTGCCTTCGCTTCTAGGCGAACCAGACAATTGACGATACACGTCAGATGGTCCTTGGTCGCTCATACGGTAAACTAACAAATAGTCAAATAACACATAACAATAAATACAGTTATGCACGTATTTCCGTAATTTACTTCCTAACACTTTGAATTTTGATGTCAGCAGAACACTTATGTGGCTGAATCAGTGGCTTAGCTCTGATACCACCTTTTGTCGCAACCCCCGATCCCTAATCCCCGGGAACGGGCGGCCGCAAGCCAGTTTCGGTGGTATCGCGTATTGTCTAATTTGGCAGCGGAAATTTTCATCAGGACCGTAGTTAGGAAATATTGGATCAGAGTAAAATACCACATTTTTCAATATTAAACACATGGGATAAAACCCAAGTTTGCAATACACGCATTTTCATAGGAATAAATCCTATTTTATTCAATAAAAACATCTATTTTATTTTAGGTAACTTTATTGCCACTTTTCTAAGCCTTCAGTGTTGTCCAGTGCTGTCCAGCTGGCTTCTATTTGGCTTTCACAGTTTGTTACCTGAAACGCGTTTTAAAAACATTTGTCAGTGGGAAATACTGGTGAGTGAATCCCAGTTTAATCAAGTTCAAATAAAAACCATTTCACAGTATTGAGGGCGATCTCGCAATTACATTTGTTTCCAAGTTATATCAATTAACATCCATGGTACTGTCAGACCCGACTTGTGGAAATGTTACTCCTTGACCAGGTGGTAACAAATTTTGTATACAAAACCCCAACATATTCATGATAATTGTATCCTTACAAATACTCAATAACTGCTTACTATTCATTTAATTGTATGAGGTTTTGTAAAAACAGTTAACAGAAAGTTTACAAAAAAAAAAAAAAAAAAACGGATCAACTCACATTGTTGTCTTAGATTTTCCGTAAGGGTTTCCTGGTGACAATCTATAATTTACACAAATGCACACGCGTTAGTATAATAACCCATTTTAACATTAGTAATACCCTCCCCGAGACGGCATTCCAACGACTACGTCGGGCAGAATCACGACAGCCGTTACGGAACCCTAGATCAATCGGGCAGCATATCTAATACGTATCCAGGGGTTATAATACTTACAACGGAGCAGAACTTCGCTATTTAGGGGGTATTAGACCCGAGTATAAAGCCTACTATGAGAGAATTACGTTTAGAAAGAAAGAAATGAACGAGTTTGGCTGAAACCCGATGCCTGGTATTTATATTGCCACATTTCAAATTTTACGCGGCCCGCGTAAATGATAACAAAGGGCTACGCGGCCCGCGTCAAACCCAGTCAACGCTCTAGCTTGTCCGGATCATCCCCTAGACCCGCCACGATGATGACACGTGTCATCACAGGGCTGCGCCACAATTCTTGATCTCTAGCGGCCCGCGTAAGACTCTTAAGAAGTCTACGTTTCCTGCGAAAAACTTAAAAACTTAATTTTTTATTATTTTTGATAATATTTAGGGTATTCGGGGTCCGTTTTCACGTATGGGGTGTATTTTTGGACATATTGGGATATTTTAAAATATATTAGGGTGTCAGAATTAATTCGAGGGTGTCGGTTTTCTTGAGGATTGTTATATCATTCTTGTTTTTATTTCCCAACGCGGTATAATATTTTTATGGCGTCTAAGTTTTTGTTGGCGTTAATTCTATTTTTTAAACTTTTTGGCGTTGAATTAATTTTTTTGTATCACATATGTAATTTTTTGGCATCATAGCGTTTTCTGATTAATTTTTTTGGCATTTATAGCGTTTTGTATAATAATTAACTATGAGTCACTATTATTTGCATAAGATTACAACAAGTCCAATTTTTTTGGCGTTTAGTGAATTGTTTGGCGTTTAATACCCTTTACAAGGTGTTTTGCCAGCAGCTGTTCTCCCTGTTTTCATACTTCTATCGTTTTGATGTTTGTAGTTTTTGGCGTTTTATATAATAATGTATTTTATTTATAGAGAATTAGATAACAAATCAACATATAACTTGATATCAAAACAATATAAAATGAAAACAAAAATAATAAAAAATGGTAATCTAATTTCTCTTCCGAATCTTCACTGTCATCAGCCTCTATCTTTCTTGAATTTGTTTTGGCGTTTTGAACCTTTTTTGAATACTTTAGCTAGATTCCAACTTTTCTACATAAACCCCGTCTTTTTCAGAAGAAGCTGCTTAGTGACCTCCTGTTTTTTGGTGTGATATTCTTGTTTGGTGGCATGTCATTGAAGATCAACTCTTGCTTGATGCTATTTGTAATAATGGAGTCCAAAATAGCATTTTTCAGTTGTGTTGAACCCTTTCTTCCATGCCTATAATCATCAAGAAGAAAGCTCACATGATGGCATATCACTGTCATCAGTCTCTTTTTCTTGAATATTTGTCCATCTCATCCAGCAAAATATTATTGAGTTAACCTCCTCAGAAAAAGGATCCATTTCAGTGAAAGCTTTGACATATGTGGCGTTTTAAAGGGAGTGGTTTCTAGAGGATATGACGTTTTTGTGTTTTTCTGGGTGTGATTAATTTCATTGTGTATAGATGTAGGATCGTTTTCAGACCCGAACGAGTCGATCAGAAGAGTTTATCTCTAAACGAAAGGCGGAAACAGACGTGTAGAGTTCAATTCAGCTAGATTTACACAATAAACTGTTGTATCATTGATTCTATAATGTTTTACAACCTGACAACACTTCGGCAGCACTTCGTTGCTCTGGCCGGAAAGTTACAAATGATGAAAGTTTGAAGCATATTTATAGGGAGAGACCCCTGACCGTTTGAAGATGGCATACCATGCTTCAAACGGTCACCACTTTCAAATGTACATGACATTCAAACGGTCAAGGTCAACCATATCTCATTCCATATTTGCATGTTATCTTCATGTGATGTCACTTATGATGTCATATATGTGATGTCACTTGTGATGTCACATATATGATGTCATGTTTGTTCAAATCCGCAACGAACCCGAGACTCGATATAAGACGAAGACGACAGATGTGTGCATCAACAATAGACCCCTCTCTTATAGGAGTTTTTTGGCACGTAGTTTAGGCGGGACTTTTTTCTTGTATTAAATGATAGTAATAAAGTAACTGTCTTTTCAGTTACTGTTTTTTTGTATTTAGTTTGTTGATCATCTTTTATCAGTTTTATAGGTTATAGACGTCTCATCTTCTAAGTTTGCCATTTTTTTAAATGGCCTTATGCAGTCCAATATGACAAAATACAATAACGGAGTAAATAAAATATTAATCTGGAAAAATATTTTTTGTTATTTTTGGCGTTTTGTTAGGGTTAACCATTTTTTAGTATAATTTTGGCGTTTTGCTAATAAAGCTAGAAATATATCATTTAATTATCTTAAAAAAAAAGAAGATTAAATAGAAGAAAAAAAAGAGGAAAAAAAATTTAAAATCCTTCGTCAGAAGGTACTTTATCTGAATAGTATCCATCACTTGTGTCATCTTCTTCCTCATCGGATTCTTCATCTTGATCTTCATCCATGTCATCCCATTCACCTTCATCAGCTTCTTGTTCCTGAAGATTTTGAAGCCTCCACCTGAACATGTCTTGCATTAACTCCAATTTTGAGTCTATTTCTGTGTTGGTACATTTGGCGTTATGCAATTCTTCCATGGGACCCAGTCGCTGCTTTGTCATGATGTTCTCTAGCCATTAGACTTCTTCCTTTCCGGTGTCATATGTAACTGTCACCATGTCTGTTTCATCATCAAAACGCCATGATGTCATGACAGGGTCTGGTGATGTCTGTCGTTAGTGACATGCAAACACCGAAATAAACTAGTAGCTAGAGTAAGTCGGATATCGAACCAGAGAAGGATTGTGGAAAGTGTCGTAATGATAAGTATTAATTAACTAATGCTAAAAAAATAAAATTTACTTGATGGTTTGATTGTTTAAGAGAATTGTCTAAGTTAACGAATAAAAATTTAGATTTAAATCAATAAGAGAGAAGATGGTTCCTCCAGATTTCAGGTTTTACAGTTAGTTTCAACTATGTGTTTAATCGTATCACCTACATAGACATAAGTGTTAACTTGATTAATTAATTGTGATAACCAATGACTAAGTACTTCGGTCAATACATAACGGGAGGTTATCGAATGATTATCAATTACAATTTACAAACCCTAACCCCATGTCAAATATATCCCAATTACTAGAACTCTCGGGAACTGAATGCTTAGAAATTAAGGTTTAAATAAACGTAACTGTTTACAACCAATAAATCAAATCAATGGTGAAAAGCATCGAATGCTTAGATCACCAAGTTAAAACGATTGTATCAACACATAATATCAATCAACTTACAAAAACCCTCCATCCGGAGGAAACCATAAAAGACTAGCTGCTCATGTGGTAAGATTGATCTTCGTAGGCGTCTCTATCTTTGTGCCCCCTTCTCTGCCGTCCAAGTTAATGATGATGATTTTTATGAGATTCCTCTTGTTGCGTGTATATACGGATGCTAAAAGAAAATCTAGATTATCTTCTAGCCCACAAGCCCACCTTCACTTGTATTGGCGGCCCAATCAAAAGAGACTCCCACATGTATTGCTGATGATGATCGATTTCTAAAACCCTTGTGCCGTCAGAGATATGATGTTGTCATAATATTGTGAATGATATAATGATATTGTCCTTTTACAATAATGACCCTGTCTTAGATTATATCATATATGATGATACTGATTCTTTCTCCTTTGCACGTCAAAACAGCCTTCCAACATATGTATGCGTGATGTATGTTGGTTGCCACTTCCTTGTCTACGTGAGATGATGATGATGTTATTAATATTGTTGAAAATCCTCACAACCTTGTATCATTCACGTGAGTATGGATGATAGTTGTTGACTTTGGTGCTGTTTGTTTTTTCTGTGGGAAAAGTTCTGCAGTCTGCGGACCACATCTGCAGACATCTGCAAGAGAAGAGGTGGACCAAATGTCTGCAGTCTGCAAGGAGAAGAGGGTTTGTTTTTTTTATTTTATAAAAACATCTTTATCACTTCTCAACACTCACCAGATTGTTCTTCAAACATATATCACCTCCCAACCTCCCTCGATCTCTCTCCTCCGTGCCTTCATCACCACCACCACGTCGGCCACCACCACCGCCATCAAAACCCACCACCACCGTCGATCTCTCTCTCTTCTTTCCCTCTCTCTCTCCTGCCGCCCCCTCTCTCTCTCTCTACGGACTCTCTCTCTTCGTTCCACCACCGGTTTTTCAGATTCAGGGGAATATTCGACAACCGGTTTTTAGTTGTAAGTTTAGTGCTGACCGGAACTCGAGATCGCGGTAAGTGTTGCTTTTCGTGCATTGGTTAGTTGTACGTGATAATGTTATGAGGGTTTTCGATTTGGGGGTTTTGTTTGCGATGTTGATGATGATGAGGGTTTTGTTTTCGATTTGGAGGTGGTGGTGGAGCAAGGGCTGGAGCGGCGGAGGTGGTGGCGGAGTGGAGGTGGAGCAGATGGTGTCGGAGGTGGAGCCGTGGAGGTGGTGGCGGAGCAGGGCTGGAGCGGTCGTCGAGGTGGTGTGGCGGCGCCGGACCTAATGGCGGAGGTGGAGATGGTGGAGAGGAGATGCACAGACTTGTTTATTTTGGAGGAGAAGAGTTTTGAAGAGGCAAGCAGACTTGTTTCTATGTCTGTGCGAAGAAGAGGCCAAGAAGAGGTTTTTTAATGAAAAGACTTCTAAAAAACAAACAAGTTGCAGACCCTTATATCTGCGCGTGGTCTGCGCGGCGCAGACATAAGTGGTTCTGAAGTGCTTCTAGCAAAAAACAAACAGAACCTTTGTGATGTAGATATCTTCTCACCAACTCCAAGACCCCCCAAATTTTTTTTTGTGAACGTCCAACGAAGAAACTTTATTAAAAAAGATTGCAAATGCTAGCTGGTAACTAGCCCAACACAAAGATGCAACAACAATCTGTTTAAACAAATTTGACACCCAGGTTACATCCTACCATCCCCTCTTGTGCAGATTGAATCCATTCCATATATCCCAGTCTAAAGACACTTCCTTGGATCTAGATTTGACCCACAGGAAACTAAGGTTTTCAATATCCGAGACCGTCTTCTGAACCGATGGACTTGCCTGGTTAAAAACTGTTTCGTTTCTTACTTTCCACACACACCACAAATATGTCAAGCAAACCGCATACAACGCTTTCTTGAGCTTAGCGGACCCCGAAGTGTGCATGTCCATGTCCAGAATGTCTCTTATGCCGAAAACAAAGGCGTTTGGCAGCTTACACCATTGCGTAATAACCGCCCACACGGACTGCACAAATCCGCACGAAAGAAAAAGGTGTTCAGTGGACTCCGGTTCGTCACCACACAACGGACAAAAATGCGACTCGACATTAATGTTTCTGCGGACCAAAGCGCATCTCCTCAGCAACCTATCAAGCTCCGCTCGCCATGCTAAAAACCCAACCTTTTTCGGGACCCAACCGTTCCATCTGAAAACATATTGGGGCAAAGTGTATCGTGCATTCTAGAGAATCTCCTTTACGCTTTTGGCCCTATACATGTCTGAAGAATCTTCTGTCCAAATCCATTCGTCTATGCCATCTGATAAAACCGGAACAACAGCCATACTTACAAACTGTTGCCACTCCGCCTCCTCGACATCGTTTCTAGACGATCTTTTCCACTCCCATTTCCATCGCAGCCCATTGATACCCATCTCGACTCGGTCCGCAACGATACAAAACTTATTCTTCTCCAACTGGAAGAGAGACGGAAAACTTTCAGCCAATGGTGGCTCCACGCACCATCTGTCCAGCCAGAAAAGAATCCCCGATCCATTACCCACCACACCCTTTATGGACCTTTCCACATCCACATTTGCCTCCTTAAGTACTTGTATATTTTTTGCAATTTGTTTCCATGGTCCTGCCACAGTTAGTTTTATTGGGATGGGATTCCACGCCCAATTGTTATGATGTATAGCCCATATAACCCGTCTCCACAACCCGGATTGTTCATTTTTGAACCTCCACCACCACTTCGCCAACATAGAAGAATTTGCGTCCCTTAACGAACCAAACCCCAAGCCCCCATACTCAACTGGCGCTATAACCTTTTGCCACGCGACCCAGTTCGTTTTAGCCTTCTCCTCTGATCCTCCCCAAAAAAAGACACGTCTCAACCGATCCAACTCCTCTACGACCTTCTCCGGTACCCGGTAAAGAGAAAAGTAGTAAGTTGGGAGTGAATTCAAGACGGACTTTATTAAAGTGACCCTCCCCCAAAACGAAAGGGTTTTTGCCTTCCAAAGAGACAACCTACCTCGAACCATATCCACAATCAATTTCCAATTTTTGCACAAGTTCATATTGGCTCCCACTTGGAGCCCCAAAAACTTGAATGGAAAAGTCCCTACTTTACAGTTTAATAAATTCGCCATTCCAGTGAGCTCGTATTCGTCCACCCCAATTCCATACAAACAACATTTAGCCATGTTCACCCGTAGTCCGGAAACCAAATGAAACCCCCTTAATACCCGTCTCAAATTTCCACATTTACCCTTGACCATTCACCCAGGAAAACTACATCGTCCGCGTAGATAAGGTGAGATAAGACCGGCCCCGACCCGTGCATCTAATCCCATTGAATGGCCCAACCGCACAAGCTCGCTTCATGATACCCGTTAATGCCTCCATAGCCAAAACAAAAAGAAAAGGAGACAACGGGTCTCCTTGTCTAAGGCCACGATAACAAGAAAATTCTTGAGTCGGGGATCCATTGTCAAGGATCGACGCCCGTGCCGAAGTAATAAGCGCCATGACCCACTTTCTCCATAAGCTCGGAAAATTCATTTGTGTCATAACCGAGTCTAAAAAACCCCAAATAATTGAATCATAAGCCTTATCAATATCGACTTTGAAAAACATACCACGCCTTTTCGCCTTCCTAAAAAACCCCAAAAATTAATACCTTTTCTAGAAACCAAAACCTTCTAATTGTATACCCCAATGCCACGTGATGTGGTCTGCCAAAGCCCATGATGATGTTTGTTATTGTTTTATAATAATAGTCTCCCCTCTCAAATTAATGTCATGATAGGTAGAGGATCCTGTAAAAAGTGCTCAAAGTGTGAGAAGTGTATTATAACACTATATATAATACTATATAACACCGTATAACAATATGTAACACCATATAATACCATATAACACTTTGTAACACTATATATCATTATATAACAAATATAACACTATAGGTTGTCTGATAGCATGTCTATGATAGATGTATAGTGTTATATTTGTTATATAATGATATATAGTGTTACATAGTGTTATATGGTATTATATGGTGTTACATATTGTTATACAGTGTTTATATGGTGTTATATAGTATTATATATAGTGTTATAATACACTTCTCACACTTTAGGCCCTTTTTTACACTATCCTTACCCTGTCATGATATATGAGATATTATGTCAATGATCTGCCCCACATGTGCGCCTCTTGTTATGTGATCGCTGATGATGTCGGCTACCCCCAATAAAAGTCAGCGTACATGTCTTCATGTTCAGCCGTAGCCTACGACTACATTTCGTAGGTTACGTTCGTAAGTTTCTGTTTCTTTTGTTTCTCAACACATCCAAACCGTAAGTTATGCCGCAATTAGAGCTCCCATCTATGTCTCACATACAATCTTTCATATTTCTTACACATCCACGATATGTTATGACCCGAAACAATTCCCGAACACCATGTTTATCATTCTCGAGCGTTCCGCTTCATCTCTAACCACTTTAACTTCACCATATTACGCGTAACCTGAAAAATCACAATCTTGCATAGTTATCACATTCGAAACATCTAACTGTATAAAACACATTAAAACACACAAGATAATACACTTAACGCTCGTGTTTCACACTCTCCATCATCTGGCTTCATATCTCGTTTGATTGGTCCAAATTTGCTGGTTAATGCTTTCATAAGCATATGCGTTTCATGGCAATGGTTGTTTAGAGCGATGCCAAGGGATAAGATTTGCCTCTGTATCTCTTCTTCCATTTTTAGAATTGCCTTGACCGTCTTAACATACACCCTCCTTCTGTTGTCAAAATGGAGGACGTATCGCCTGATCTCCAGAGTGTATCTCCACGAAACCATTGTTGCCATTTTTGGCGTTTTGTTTAAGTTGGCGTTTTGGTTAAGGATGTTTTTTTTGCAGAAAATGGATAGATTAAAGTGATTATGGAAGCTATGTTTTTACGTTTGTTTATATAATGATGTTTTTGGCGCGTAATTTAGGAGAGAATTTCTTCTAATAAATGTTATTAACTGAAATTCAGTTATTTGTGTTGTTTCATCTTCCTGTAATATTCAACGCATTTTATTTTAAATTTTTGGCGTTTTGTTTTTAATGGCATTTTATTTTTTTGTTTGGCGTTTTATCATTTGATCGCCTTTTGAATATGAGGTGTAAAAGACCCTTTTACCCTTAATGAAGCGCGTCCCACCTAATAATATTGATGTTATTTACGAAAACGCCACCGCGCAATCTAGTCCATTGATTGTTTTGATCAGACGATCCATAATCGTTCTCACCGTTCTCACACTTTTTACCGTTTTCTCTAAATCCTGACCCTATATATATATATTAAAAAAATGATGTGGCTTGGCCATGCCAGCCCAGCCACGCCCACCATACCCCTATGTGAACTTGGGTTTGTGTATTGAGTGCCCATATCCACGTGTCAACCCATGCCCCAAACCCCCGCCCCACCATACCCCACGGTCTAAGTTCCACAGGTTCACATTGGAGAAAACGTGACAAATCTTAAAGAAAAGCACCAAGTGGCATCTCGTCCAAGTAATGGACACATGGGACGTACAGGCCAAAAGATCGAAGACCACATCGTCTGTCGACTACGCATCCTCTCAAGTCGCATCCGATGTGTGTTTTCAATTTAATTTAAATGACTCGACGATGAGTTTGAGATGCCGGAAGAACCGACTCCTCCCATTAAACCGGTTCATCCAGGGGCGAGATCGTGCAAAAAAACACAAAGGTGGCGGTTCATCTTCAACCAACCTCGTGATTCTAGCCCTAATTGATAGTTTCAACGTTTATATAAAAATATTGTTAGCTCTAAAGGAACGGAAGCCTACGCCTACGATCTTATGTTTGCTTGGGACGAACACCCATGGTATGTCAGATTTCAGGTTTTATTTTTTAATGCTTTTCATTTTCTTGTCTTTTTTAGGTGTTTAAATTTTATTATTCTTTTTTTAGGTTTTAAATTTTATTCTATCATTTTTAATTAAAAAAGCTTTTTGATTTTGTTTACCTAATTTAATTAATATTAATATTAAGATTCAAACATGATTTAAATAAAAAGTAATAATAAAAATAGTTGTGATGTAGTGAAAACTAGTAAACTTATTAAACTTTATGGTAACAGCAAATGAAAGAAAAATTGATCTAATAATGTGTCACTAATGTAACAAGACATGTCAATTATGTAACATGATATGGCTAGCAATAATGTAACATGATATGGCTAGCAATAATGTAACATGATTTTTTGTTGTTGGTTGTTTTGGTAGTTCCCACTGGTAGCCTTCCACGTGGCACTAATAGATTTAATTTTCTATTCTATTCATTTGGTACACATAAAACCACATCACATCTAGTGTGTGGTTTGGAGACGTGGAAGCCTCTTCACGTCGGGCACGCCAGCCCGTTGATGGCGTGGAGGGAGGCGTGGACGTTTGGGCGTTGGATACTTCATCGGTGTGGTGAAGAAGATGGTGATGTGTTGGGTTGTTTTGATTGGGTGGTATCACATAACGCCACCTTTTCACGTCTCATCCTATTTCGCCCTTTTTTGCATCACGCCACTTTTCTGACGTATGTTGACGTGACCCCTTTTTAAGCTCTCCAACTCGGTATAATCTAAAAGTGTTTTATTCTTTTGTCTCGACCGCTAAATTTCCATCCATCATCTTTCTTAATTTAAATTAGGGGAAATGGACTGTATCACCCTCAACTATGCAAAATTGACCGATATCACGCTCAACTTTCAAGTTGGCTCCCACCACCCCCTACTCGACAAGTTGGTGTCACTGACACCCCTTCGTTAAAAAAACACTAACTGAGTTAGGTTTTTAATCCTATGTGGCATGCAGATGCTGAGTTGGAAGCATACGTGGACAGGAACTTGATATATCATCTGTTTAACATCAGTTTAACCATTTAACCCTAATTCCCAAACAAAGTCATCTTCTCCCCATCAATTGCAGACGAAGATCAATTGCAGGTAGAGGGTCATCGCCGTTCTTGCCCTAATACCTCCTCCCCATAGCCGTTCTTGCCCTAATTGCCCATTGAAACATTCAGTCAACATGTCGTCGTCTTCTACCCCTGGTCTAATTCGAAAACCTAAAGTCTTCAAGGTCGATTTGGATGGAAATGTGTACTGTCATAACGACATTGTTGCTGTTCTTCGTGTAGCTGGTCTTAAAAGTGAAAGACATGGTGAAGAATTTTACGGCTGTTCTCACTGGCCTGTAAGTTGAATTTGCATATCAATTTGGTGTTATTTAGATATTCCATTGCAATTTCCTTATAGTTGCTGTGTTTTGTAGAGAGGGGATTGCAAATTCTTCCTCTGGAAAGAAGATGTTGATAAGATGTTCGTTGAACGTTCATACGGCACCTCAACTCAAGTGACGTTTAAAGACGTGAAGATAAAGAACCTTCAATTACACAATATGTTGTTAATAGAAGAGAACAAGAACTTGAAAGCAATGAGATTTGACACAAAGACGAAGTCGAAGAAACCATATGTGCTAACCTTTGTAATTGCAATTGCCTTATTGTTGTATTTGTGGAATTAGTATTTATAGATAATAAACTGTTGTGGTATTTAGTGTTTGTAACCATTTGTGCCCACTTGTTATGAAATGAAGTGTTTTGTTACTTTGACTCAACTGGACATCTAAGTTAATGTACATGTTGACCATACTTGCAAGTGATTCAAACTGCACATGCAGCCAAAATGGCCAATGTTTGAATCAAAATTGACAAACTATGTAAAGCAAAAGTGGCCAAAGTTTGACCAAACTACAGTCAAACTGTAAATAGGTGCAGAATTGCCCAAAGTTTGACCAAACAACAGTCAAACTGTAACTAGGTGCATAATTGGCCAAAATATGAACCAAAGTGCAACTGCACTTGCAAGTGACTCAAACTGCATAACTAGGTGCAAAATTGGCCAAGTTTGACCAATTTGCATTCAAACTGTCACTAGGTGCAGAAGTGGCCATATTTTGAACCAAAATGCAAGTGCACTTGCAGAAACAGAAGACCAAAGTGCAGAAGCACTAAACCAAACTGCATGGTCATCAATTTTTTGAGTCAACCTATTAAAGTGTACACAATGACCATAATGGAATATGTACACCAATGTGTGACTCAATCAACAACAAAAGTCAAACAACACAGAAAAAGTCAAACAACACTGAAAAGTCATACATTGACTACTTAACTGGTCCCACATTACTAGAATTTGTTTTTAGACAAAATATTAGAGTCATACATAACATTGCCTACTTAAATAAGTCATACATAACAGTGCCACAAACACAAAAGATCAGATATAACTTCAGCCTTGATTGGTCTTTCTCTTTCCCTTTTGACTTGACTTGTTGGTTCCCTTTTGAGTAGATTTCTGAGTTGCCTCGTGTACTGGTTCTTCAACAACCTGTTTAACAATTGGTTCTACACCTGATGTACTTCCAGATCTAGGGACTTCAGGAGTTGTAAAACATTTACCAGATGCCCTACCCACTTTCACGTGTACTACTTTTTTTCTGGGCTTGGGTACTAGTTTTTTGGGTTGGGCTTGTCGTTTAATGGGCTGGGAACTAGACTTAGGTTTAATGGGCTGGGTATTGGACTGGCAACTGGACTGGGCCTGTGGTTTACTGGGTTGGGAACAGTGGTGGGTCTTATGTTCAGAAATAATTGGGCTATGTTGAACAAAGACTTCAATGAATGGTTCACTCCAATTTTTAGCCTTCATTGCAAGTTCCAACACATCTTTATCATCACGTAACAGTTTAAAATCACCATTATCCGCATCCATCCCATACATATAAAAATTCCTACTTTCATACTCTTTGGTTTCCAGTGCATAATCAACCAGTTCAAAGTATGCGATATGATCAAAATCCATTTGGATTAACTTAGAATAACCATCAATATACTGAGGTTGATCAAATGAGAAATCAAGACAACCACCGTACCAAAGCATAACATCTATACGCTCCATAAGTTAACTCAGTGTGTAAAATCACAATGCAATCAACACTAACATAAACCTTACCTCTTGGGAGTCTGAATTTTGCCTGCAATCGACGATGATCAAGGAACTAGGGTTTGATCGCCAACATCGAAGTGAACTGGGTTTTGATGATATGCAACTGATTAGAGAGGGAAATGGGGTATTTATTGAGGTTCCTGTCCACGTATGCTTCCAACTCAGCATCTGCATGTCACATAGGATTAAAAACCTAACTCAGTTAGTGTTTTTTTTAACGAAGGGGTGTCAGTGACACCAACTTGTCGAGTAGGGGGTGGTGGGAGCCAACTTGAAAGTTGAGCGTGATATCGGCCAATTTTGCATAGTTGAGGGTGATACAGTCCATTTCCCCATATTATAAATTTCTATCTCCATCATGATTAATACCCTAGATTGAATTTTCTTTAGTTGTATTAGAATAAAATGTTCAGATAGTCCATGTGGTTTTGTAAAGTAATACCTATAGTACTCAGTTTTTGGAAATTACACCGGTGCTCCCTGTGGTTTACTTTTTGTTAAAGGGAGGGGTAAATAAGTAATTTTAGATGGATTTAACGGAGAAAATTAACAGATATCCACTCCAGGGACTATCCGATACCGATACCTGTACCCGGATATCCACTCCAGGGACTATCCGAGTAACAAAAAGTAAACCATAGGGAGCACCGGTGTAATTTCCAAAAGTTGGAGACTATAGGTGTTACTTTACAAAACCACAGAGACAATCCGGGCATTTTACTCGTATAATTATAAATTTCCATCTCCATCATGTTTCTTTATTTATATTACCTATATATTAAAATTAGAATCCAATGAATAGTAACATCAGCTAGAAATCAGTAAATGGTACCGGGTACAGGTATCGGTATCGAATTTACCAAATCATATACATTTTCGGTACCGATCTTGTACGGTACCGGTATTTACTCTCAAATACCGATACCCAACCGTATCATACCATATCAGGTATATTCGGTACCGGTATCGGTACCTACTTTTTAGGATGTAATAGAGAAGTTAATTGATGCACTAAGACCGTAGGGTATGGTGGGGCTTGGGTTGGGGGCATGAGTTGACACGTGGAGTTGGAGCCCCCCCCCCCCCCCACCGGCGAGTGACGTGTCCGTGGGGTATGGCGGGGCTTGGGTTGGGGGCCTGGCTTGGCAGTTTATTAAAAAAAATTACAAAAAAATAAAAAAATACATACAACATTAAAAAAAACCTAAAATTTTATTAGTTACAAAATAAAAAAAAAAGCTAAAAACGATTACAAAATAAAAAAAAACCTAAAAATTACAAAAAAAAACCTAAAAACGATTACAAAATAAAAAAAACCTAGAGCGTTAGGTAAATTTCAAAAAGCGCGAGCTTGTCGAACAACCTTCCCTCCTTGCCCCGAAACTCAATGTTCGCCACCGCCACCCGGTCCTCGTTTATAGGGGATGTTGGGGGTTGGAGTGACCGCTTGGCTTGTAACTCAATTTTATTAGTTACAAAATAAAAAAAAAGGTAAAAACGATTACAAAATAAAAAAAAAAACCTAAAAATTACAAAAAAAAAACCTAAAAACGATTACAAAATAAAAAAAACCTAGAGCATTAGGTAAATTTCAAAAAGCGCGAGCTTGTCGAACAACCTTCCCTCCTTGCCCCGAAACTCAATGTTCGCCACCGCCACCCGGTCCTCGTTTATAGGGGATGTTGGGGGTTGGGGTGACCGCTTGGCTTGGCCAAACGGTTGGAATTTAAAATTCAAACACCCGCTATGACATGGCGGTGGACAGCGAATAGGAGGCCGCCACATCAAATCTCAAGCCCGCCCCACGCCCGGCTTCAAACCCAAGCCCCAAGGGCCACGCCCCAACCCAAGCCCCATACCCCATAGTCTAAAGTCATGTCTTTAAAAAAAAGACATTGACTAATCACAAAGCACCTTTAATCACAGCGACATGGCCCATAATACGTTATAATAAGTTATAGAGTTAAATGTCAGTTTAGTCTACAGGTTTCATTTTTCACCTGTGGGTCCAAAAAGGTTTCACCATTGTCATTTTAGTCCACTGGGTTAACTTCATCAATTTTTTCTGTTAACGAGAAGGCCAATTCAGTTATTTTATATGGCCGAATTGCCTTTCCAATTAACAGAATTACATATAAAATGGCCGAATTGGCCTTTTCGTTAACAGAAAAATGGATGATGTTAACCCAGTGAACTAAAATGGCAATGGTGAAACCTTTTTGGATCCACAGGTGAAAAATGAAACATTTACATAAATATATTTTGGATATATATTTATGTTAATTGTGTAAAGTGAATAAACTTATCTGAATTAATTACAAACTATGGGAACTGTCAACGTATACAGGAAAATAACCATAGAGTAAATCTAGGGCTGCAAATGAACCAAACGTTTGGCGAACAGTTCGTGAACCGTTCGGCGGGAAGTTCGTTTGTGTTCGTTTGTTTACTAAACAAACGAACACGAACAAGAAATTTCGTTTGTTTAGTTAAATGAACAAACATAAACAGAGGTCGTGTTCGTTCGTTTATGTTCGTGAACGTTCGGTAACATGTTCGTTTGTGTTCAATACTTCATTAGTGTTTTTAGTTTTTATATATATATTTAAATACTTCAAAATTCCGACAAATTAAATATCTAATAAGTGTTGGTGTATTATATATTCTGTTCATGAACGGTTGTTTGTGTTCGTTTGTTTCCATTTGTGTTCATGAACATTAGTTTGTGCTCATTTGTGTTTGTCAACGTTCGTTGCCTAAAATTAACAAACAAACACGAACAAGTTTATTTCCTTACCAAACGAACACGAACATAAAATCTCGTTTGATAAGTGTTCGTGAACGGTTCACGAACACGTATATTTCTTAACAAACGAACACGAACAAGGTCTTGTTCGTGTTTGTTTGGTTCGTTTGCAGCCCTAAGTAAATCCATATCACAACTTTTCACCTCAGTTAGATTTTACACAATGCATTTCTATAAAATATGGTGGATGCTTTCAGGTGGCACCGCTATTGCTTCTTGTATCCGAATATGGTCATATTGTAACTCTCAAGAGGCTTAGTGCACTTGGTAAGATAAACTTTTGTTAGAAAATAACCACTGTTTTAATAACCACTGATTAGAAACCACTGATCAGTTTGTTAAACTACTGATCAGTTTAAGTACTGATTAGTCTAACCACTGATGAGCTTAACTACTGATCAGTTTAATCACTGATCAGTCTAACCGCTGATCAACCACTGTCGGATTGAAACAGTGGCAAGTTGAACAGAACCACTGATCAGAATAGTGGTTAGGAAAAATTGCAATTAGAAGTAGAGAAGAAACAGTAAATGATTGAACCGGGCTTGTGTTTAACACAATTCCCTTAAACAGATTCGTCGTCTGTTCCCAGGGTACGCCGGTTCGAAGCAGCACTGCGCACTGCCGGACTTGATCACTTGCCTGAAAAGAACAAGAAGCTGTGTTGCAGAAACTGAGATAGAGAGAAGAGAAGTTGTTTTCTGTGTGTCTCAACTGATCAGCTTTGGCTTCGATTTATAGTGCTAGAACCATAACCGAAATCAGCAAATTAAAGACCAAATAATGGTCATTAGAGTATCATTTACGAAACTGATAGTCAGTTTGAAAAATGAAATAATGATCCTCATTCATACATAAATCAGTTACAAAAAAGAAAGTCAAGAGTGCAAAAAACTGCTCCACGCGGACCCGGGTTTTCGGAACTGCATTCGTGTCCGCAGGACGTGCGGGCGTACACGAGTTCAACTAAATCCGGTTCCATTTTTTTCACCCCCCCTGCGCGCGCGCGGGTAGGACTTGTGGTAAAACATGTCATAAGACTTCAAAGGCTTCATTAAGGTTTCACCTTATATGTAGCTTATCTTTTTGTTCCCACTCCGATGTGGGACAAAGTGTCCACCACATTTAAGACTTTCATTCACAACACACAAATTTACAACAATCCCCCACATGAATGGAGGTCGATCTCAGAAACAACATAATTCCTTATTACGTTTCAGCAGTTGAGTTTTGCATACGATAGGTAGGTGTTACCCTTTGAACCTTCGCTCATGAAATGCACTTAGCCCACTAGCTCTGAGTAGAACTCGATGTCTTTGAACTCGTCTGCCGTTTGTGTAGACGACAATGCACTTCACACAAGACTCTCCCTGACAAAGTCAAGTCCTCATAGTTATGTTCGTTATGGTCATGAACATGATGCCTGGTTCTGCGAGAGCCATTAGGTATTGTGCCCCAACAATACCCTTCGAAGCGATCCCACTTCTCTCTCACATAGGTGATTCACTGTATATGGTTACCTTAGTCGAATCATTAAAAGCCATAGGCTTAGCCTCACACTTGTCACTTTTAGGAATGGACTAGGAAGTTTATTAATCTTTATAATAACCTCCCTTATTAAATGCGTAGGGTTATCCCCCCACAGTGACCTTGCTTATTCATACAATTAGGTTTTCCTATTGAACTCAATTCTTGGGATCTCCAGTCTATTGAGTTAGGTTTCCATCATATGAACTTCATTTTTCAAGGGCTTCAGTCCCATTCCCATGGACGACTTCTGTACTAACTCTCTACTTAGGCCTTTTGTCAGCGGATCCGCAATATTATCCTTTGACCTTACGTAGTCAACAGTGATAATTCCTGTAGAGATTAGTTGTTGTATCGTATTATGTCTACGTCTGATATGTCTGTTCCTACCATTATACATTGTGCTACGAGCTCTGCCAAGTGCCGATTGGCTATCACAATGTATACAAATGGCCGTTGCCGGCTTAGGCCATCTTGGTATATCCTTAACAAATTGACGTAGCCATTCTGCCTCTTCACCTGCTTTATCTAAAGCGATGAACTCAGATTCCATCGTGGATCTAGCAATAACCGTTTGTTTTGATGATTTCCACGATATCGCTGCACCTCCAAGTATGAATACATACCCACTTGTTGCTCTGGAATCATTCGTGTCAGATATCCAATTTGCATCGCAGTGTCCTTCTATAACTGCTGGATATCTGTTATAATGCAACCCGTATTCCCGAGTGTATCTTAAGTAGCGAAGCAACCGAGTGATACAGTTCCAATGCATTGAACTTGGGTTGCTTGTGTATCTACTTAGCTTGCTCACAGCAAATGCTATGTCTGGCCTAGTACAACTCATAAGATACATCAAGCTACCAATAATTCTTGAGTATTCCAATTGGTTTACGGGTTCACCTCTATTCTTGGCTAGATGTTGACTTGTGTCAAGTGGAGTTCTAGCTTCATTAGATTCATTTGCATTGAACTTCTCAAGAATTTTGTCCACATAGTGGGATTGACTTAAAACGAGTCCACTTTGGGTTCGTGTGATTTTGACCCCCAAAATCACATCCGCAAGACCCATGTCTTTCATGTCAAATCTTGCTTTTAGCATGTTCTTTGTAGATTTTATGATTTTGTCATCGCTTCCAGCAATGAGCATATCATCTACATATAGACACAAAATGACATATCCATCAGATGTGTCCTTCACGTACACACACTTGTCACATTCATTGATTTTGAACCCAGCATCAAGCATGACATGATCAAACTTTTGATGCCATTGTTTTGGAGCTTGTTCAATCCATACAGGGATTTCACAAGTTTACATACTTTCTTTTCTTGCCCAATAGCTGTGAAGCCTTCGGGTTGCTCCATGTAGATTTCTTCCTCTAGAATTCCATTCAAGAAAGCTGTTTTCACATCCATTTGGTGAACTTCCAAATTTCTAATGGCGGCAATGGCAATCACCAACCTGATGGATGTTATTCGCGTAACTGGCGAATATGTATCAAAGTAGTCTAAACCTTCTCGCTGTTTATATCCTTTGATCACCAACCTTGCTTTGTACTTATCGATGGTTCCATCTGGTTTCATCTTCTTCTTGAAGATCCATCGATATCCTAGTGGTTTACATCCTTGAGGAAGATCCACTAGTTCCCAGGTATGGTTCTGTAAGATAGAGTCTATCTCACTTTTGATCGCCTCCCTCCACTGAGGTCCTTCTGAGGAATGTACCGCTTGTTGGTACGTTTGAGGTTCATCTTCTACCATATAGGTAAGAAACTCAGGTCCAAAGGATTTTTCAGTCCTTTGTCGTTTACTTTTCCTGATTTCAACTTCCTCAGATTGTTCTCGAGGTTCATCGTTTTCAACTTCACCCTCGGGAACAATTTCCTCAACCGGTCTAGAAGAACTCGGTTCACTTTTATCTAAGCATGGGAACACATTTTCAAACCATGATGCATCCTTAGATTCGATTATGGTGCCTTTGCATATTCCAGGGTTCTTGGAATCATGCACAATAAAACGATAAGGACCATAAGGACGGGTGTATCCTATAAATACACAATCCACCGTTTTGGGACCTATTAGTAGCTGCTTAGGTGGTGTGACCACCACCTTAGTTAGACACCCCCACACTTTCAAGGATTTATATGGTGCTTTCTTTCCCATCCATAATTCGTAAGGCGTTACATTCTTTTTCTTATTGGGTATCATGTTCAACACATAATTCGCCGATAAGATTGCTTCCCCCCACATGTTTTGGTTTACACCAGAACTTATCATCATGGCATTCATCATTTATTTCAAGGTGCGATTTTTCCGTTCCGCTATGCCATTTGATTGAGGTGAGTAAGGAGCCGTGAGTTCGTGGATGATTCCACTTTTTGCACATACGTCGATAAAAGGTGAAACATATTCACCTCCTCGGTCGCTCCTTACGATTTTGATTTTCCGGTTTAGTTGATTCTCAACTTCGGCTTTGAACAAGATGAACATATCAACAGCCTCGTCCTTACTCTTAAGTAAGTACACATAGCAATACCTTGTACTATCATCAATGAACGTGATGAAGTACTTGTTCCCACCACGAGTAGGAATTGCTTTAAGATCACACACATCAGTGTGGATCATCTCGAGGGGTTCGGTGATTCGTTCAACCTTTTTGAATGACGATTTTGTTTGTTTTGCTTCTACGCAAGTTTCACATTTATTAATTGAGTCGATATCGAATGTTGGTATGCAATCAAGTTTGATTAAACGACGAATGGAATTATAATTTACGTGACCTAGTCTACCATGCCAAAGATTAGAAGACTCGATCAAATAAGTAGAACTAGTAGCGTTTTCTTTCATTGCATTCACGACAATTACATTCAGTTTAAACATTCCATTGAGGGCATAGCCCTTACCAACATACACACCATTTTTGGTCAACACGACCTTATCCGACTCAATTACCATTTTGAACCCAAACTTGTTCAACTGCCATCCCGACACAAGGTTCTTACGAATTTCGGGAACATACAACACATTGGACAAGGTGAGTTCCTTTCCCGAAGTCATCTTCAAAACCACGTTACCCTCGCCTTTTATTTCTGCCGTGGCAGAATTTCCCATGAAAACCTTTTCTCCATTAGTCACCTCCTTGAAGGTGTTGAAAAGGCTTTTGTCAAAGCACACATGCCGGGTAGCCCCCGTATCGACCCACCAATCCTTGTTATTTTGCCCAACTATATTCACTTCCGTGACCAAAATCGAGAGGTCCGTGACCATGGCAACAAGCTTATCGACTTCATCTACCATGTTCACTTGTTGAGCATTTTCCTTCTTCTTGGGAAGCTTGCAATCGCTAGCCTTGTGGCCTTGCTTTTGACAATTATAACAAGTTCCAAGGAACTTCTTTTTCCCAACTCTCCCCTTAGGACCAAGGTTGGAGCGTTTCCCATGACTTTTCTTTCCGCCCTTTCCACTGTTTTTTCCATTCGAAGATTGCCCATGTTCAACAAGATTGGCCTTCACAGTTTCAGGACCATCAACCTTTTTTAGGGCCACTTTGTTATCTTCTTCAATCCGAAGACGAACAACAAGATCTTCAATGGTCATCTCCTTTCGCTTATGCTTGAGATAGTTCTTGAAATCAACCCAACTTGGTGGCAGTTTTTCAATCATTGCCGCAACTTGGAATGTCTCGCTGAGGACCATTCCTTCCGCATGAATATCATGAAGAATAACTTGCAATTCTTGAACTTGACTCATGACAGTTTTAGCATCTATCATTTTAAAGTCCAAGAATTTAGCCACCACGAATTTCTTAGTGCCCGCATCTTCTGTTTTGTATTTGCGATCCAACGACTCCCATAATTCTTTGGCAGTCTTGGCTTTGCAATACACATTATACAATGTGTCCACCAAACCATTCAAAATAAAATTGCGGCACAGGAAATCCGAATGATTCCAAGCATGCATTGCACTCACATTTTGAGTATTCAAATCCCCTTCATCAACATGGGGTTTAGGTTCCGTCAGGAACCTTGCCAGATTCAACGTGGTCAGATAAAAGAACATCTTTTGCTGCCACTGTTTGAAATTCACACCACTGAATTTCTCTGGTTTCTTAGCATGCGACACTGCATTAGGCAGTGGTGTCACCAGACCGGTAGTGACGGTAACAGCGGAAGTCATGACCGCAGAAACAGCACTGGTCATGACAGCAGAAACAGCAGTAGTCATCGGCTGGGATTCCATTCTGAAAAGAACAAGAACAATCAGTAAATAAAATCTGTTTAAGTTTGTTAGAAAATAACCACTGTTTTAATAACCACTGTTTGAAATCCACTGATTAGAAACCACTGATCAGTTTGTTAAACTACTGATCAGTTTAAGTACTGATTAGTCTAACCACTGATGAGCTTAACTACTGATCAGTTTAATCACTGATCAGTCTAACCGCTGATCAACCACTGTCGGATTGAAACAGTGGCAAGTTGAACAGAACCACTGATCAGAACAGTGGTTAGGAAAAGTTGCAATTAGAAGTAGAGAAGAAACAGTAAATGATTGAACCGGGCTTGTGTTTAACACAATTCCCTTAAACAGATTCGTCGTCTGTTCCCAGGGTACGCCGGTTCGAAGCAGCACCGCGCACTGCCGGACTTGATCACTTGCCTGAAAAGAACAAGAAGCTGTGTTGCAGAAACTGAGATGGAGAGAAGAGAAATTGTTTTCTGTGTGTCTCAACTGATCAGCTTTGCCTTCGATTTATAGTGCTAGAACCATAACCGAAATCAGCAAATTAAAGACCAAAGTCAAGAGTGCAAAAAACTGCTCCACGCGGACCCGGGTTTTCGGAACTGCATTCGTGTCCGCAGGACGTGCGGGCGTACACGAGTTCAACTAAATCCGGTTCCATTTTTTTTCACCCCCCTGCGCGCGCGCGGGTAGGACTTGTGGTAAAACATGTCATAAGACTTCAAAGGCTTCATTAAGGTTTCACCTTATATGTAGCTTATCTTTTTGTTCCCACTCCGATGTGGGACAAAGTGTCCACCACATTTAAGACTTTCATTCACAACACACAAATTTACAACAACTTTGACAACCGTTTATCAATGGTGAAAATCCTGAAAGCTTACCTTTTGCGTTTTCGTTTTGTAGGGTTCTTTCCAGGACCAAAACTACTCAATCCAAATATGCAAGAAAGCTAACATAATACTATTGCTATAGTAGGGTTTATATCACAAAAAGGTTATTCTTTTGCTTCTTTTGTTATGGATCGGAATGAGTTTCTGAGTGTTACTATAGTACTATTTTTTTCTTTGCAGCCCCCTAAAGACGATCCTTTAAATGACAGAGAAGAAAAAAGAAAGAGGTCGATGAGAAGTTGAAAATCTTGAATGAAGAAAGACGATCCTTTCGGTTTCTGTTTTAGCTCAACTCACTTCCACTAGATAAAATACTAATGTTACATATAGTGGCCCTTAATGTTTTATATCATGTGTTCTTTTTCTCATGGTCATTTAAATATGAATACATGCATTTTCACAACCTCACCATTAAACATGTTTAATGCCACGCCCTTTAAGTATTTTTTTAATCAATATTTATATTTCATATAGCTTTATTCAAAACATCTATTTACATAACATATTATCTCAGCTCGTGTATCACACGGGTAACTAACCTAGTAAATATAATAGAATTGCAAGATTTAAAAATAACTCCCAAATTTATTCACGCACAATCCTTAGGTTTTAGATAGGGTTAAAACCTTGGGGAAGAAGAAAGCTAAGAGATAGAAGGAAATTTGACTCAAATTCTGGCTGATTTGCATTCCATACGTAAACCAATTAAATAAACAAGACACTTACACAAGACACCCCCAAACTAAACCAAAATAACATCCTAATCCCTTGACTTAACAATAGTAATAAAACTAAAATAAATAAGATACGTAACAATACTCCCCCCTTAACCTACTTTTTGCCCTCAAAAAGTAAGCTCTTCAATTCAATCCTTAACCATTGTCGTCATGTTCAGTTTCCTCATCGCCTTCCACGTTAATCACAAAAAGTTGTTTCTTTTTACACTTGTGTCCTGGAACGAACTTTTCAGTGCACCAAAAGCATTCTCCTTTTGACTTTTTTAACTCTAGTTCCTCACCTGACAAGCGCTTCGCGTTAATAGTTGCTGGTTTATAAGCTGGTGGCCCAGGGACTCCTGTTGGATCTGGAAGCAACGAAAGTTTTGAAGCGTTAACCGGAGGTGTTATTTTGACATCTTCGGGTTGCAGCCCATCCTCCACATCTTCACCTGAAAACCGAGGAAACTCAACCTTCCCGACCCGCATAGGCCGAGTACCCGTCCGCGAATCATCGCTAAACAGGCCCTTATCAGGGCCGCCTCCGCCGCCGCTGAAGCCGCCTCCGCCACCGCTAAAACTGCCACCGCTTGAATGCTCCTTGAGTGCTCGTAAGATCTCTTCTTGTTGTTTCATCGACTGTTCTTGTTGTTTCAACATGGTGGCTAGGGTTTCTTGGAGATTTGAGATTGCCTTGCCATGTTCCTTGAGAGTGCTGTCAATTTCTTGATTGCGAGTGTTAGTCATGGTAATCGAAAGTAATTCCGACCGGAGATCGGAACGACTCTGATACCCTTGATAGGGTTAAAACCTTGGGGAAGAAGAAAGCTAAGAGATAGAAGGAAATTTGACTCAAATTCTGGCTGATTTGCATTCCATACGTAAACCAATTAAATAAACAAGACACTTACACAAGACACCCCCAAACTAAACCAAAATAACATCCTAATCCCTTGACTTAACAATAGTAATAAAACTAAAATAAATAAGATACGTAACAGTTTTCTATTTCAAAGTATTTTATTCACGCACAATCCTTAAGTTTTCTATTTCAAAGATTTTTATTCACGCACAATCAGAAACCAGTGGCGGATCTAGGATTCCGACCAAGCGGTAACGTTTTATAAATTAGCGGTAATGAAATTGAAAAAACGTCAAATTTTTCCAAAATTTACACTAATTTTCCAAAAATTTTCCGACAAGGGGTGGCGGACGCCACCCCTTACATACATATAGCCATATAGGTCCGCCCCTGTCAGAAACAAGAGATGTTTGATGATATCTGAATAAAAGACAACTGATTCAAAGAAAGTTTAAGTTGGTTTTGTGTGTTTCTATGTGGAATCAAATTTTGTGTTTAAAGGTCAAAACATATCTTTGAAGCGAAAATGGCCGAACTTACAACCTGTGATAAAGAAGACCATGACCGAAATCAAACCGTCGAACATGTGATTAAAGCGCTGAATCAAACCTATGATTATAGCTTCCACCCATCCTTCTACGTTGCCGACCTTCTTGGTGACGACCGTCCTGATGGCTTCCGGGAATAGATCAGAGGCATGGATAAAGCAGCCGCCAGTTCGCTGAATCGCTGTCAGGGGCGGACCTATATAGTCCCTAAGGGGGCGGGCACACCCCATGAATATTTCGTTTCTTCTAGTATATATATATATATGTGATGAAATCCTGAGCACCCCCATGAAATTTTGACACCGCCCCCTTGAAATTTTGACACAACGCCCACAAACAAAAAAGGAGTAGAACAAACCAGGAGTAGGAACATTGTACAAGGTCAAAAGGTTCTTTAGACTGTGGGGTGTGAGAGGCTTGGGTTGTGGGCATTGATCAACAAGTGGCGGCTGTGGGATCCACAAGGTGTGGTGTGGCGTGACTGGGCTGCGGCTGGGTGTGGGTTGGTGTGGCTTCGGATGCCATGTGTAATTTGTTAGTTTTTTTTAACTATTTAAAATTTCATTTAACTAAAATTGAAGATTGCATATAATTTTATAAAAACTACAAATAAAATTAACAAAAAACTACATAAAATAAAAGAGCTACATAAAAAAAGAGATTAAAAGCTTCATGATTTATCATATCATATTTTTCAAGATTTCTTATTTCATTTGCAACGTCAATTCCAATTCTGCGACGCTAAGGTGATCGACGGGCATGGCGGAAATTTCATATCTTCGCATTTTTCTTTTAGAGATTTTTTTTATCATACGCGGCTTGGATATTTTTCCTCATCTTGATCCTTTGTTGTTGGATGAAATTGAATGTGTCGATCTTTGTCCCAATTTCTTTCAACTGGTCGGTGTACAGCCCTTTACCCGATCTCCCTCTTTGAAGCCGCTTTTTTGACGTGTCTCTACCCAGTGGGCGAGAAGAATCATCAAAATCATCCAAATTTAGATCAAGCTCTTAATCACGAACATCGGACTGAGCTTGGGAGAAGGGTGTTCATGCCCTTTTGGATGAAGTTGATTCGTTAGCATTAGGAACTCTCCCCTATTTAGATGCGTGCCTACATACATCCCAACAATCCATGTACTTGAACTCGTGCTTATTGTTTTCTCTGTATGATACCATAGCATTCTTGATAAAGTCGGCCTTCGTTTCACCACTCCTTGGCGAGTTCTACGCCTTATGGGAACGCGGTGACTTGTATATTTATGTCACCCCACTTGGACGAGAGGCTATCATTTTCACGATACACCTCCTCGCTTTGCATTTGCGTATAAGGATTTCTTAATGCAATCCAAAAAATCTTTACGATGTCGTGAATTCCCTATTCCAAAAAAAAATTAGGCATTATAAAAAAATTATAATAAAACTGAAAACAATAATATTGTTATATAAAAAATACCTTGAATCGGATTTTTCGATTCGTCGATATAACATCTTGTCAAAGTGGTTTCTTCTTGAGGCGTCCACTTTATTTGTTTTCGTTGAGCGACCGCTAGTGCTTTCTCTTCATTTGTTTTTTCTTGTGACATCTCTTTTTGGCCGGTTTGGATGACGAACCACCAATGTCTTGCCGTTGTGTTTCGGGTACGGAATCGGGTTGGGAAAGGTTAACGGGAATAGATGAATCGTCGTATGGAAAGTTCGTGAATACACGGTTTCCTAAATACGACGCGAATCCGACTAAATTGGGACACGATGAGTATACTAAACCTTGAGGATGGTCGTGGTTTGTTGGTTGACGGTTTTGTGGCGGGCTAGGGTTCGGGTTCTCTTGGTAACCAAAGGGGTTGGTTGGGTCGTAGTTTTGGTTAAATGGATGCATTGTAGAAGATTAAGTGGGTTGAATTTATAAAAAAAAATATAGAAGAGAAGAAGAAGTAGAGAAACAGAGAAGTGGTAAAAAATTGTAAAAATTGGGTGGGTATTTATAATGTTTAAAAAAGAAATAATTTTTTTTAAATAAAGTAGCCTTTGGCAACGGCTAGCCCAAACAGTCATGTATCACCAGCCTCCTCCTCATCCCCCCCCCCAACGTCAGGCTTCAAAGCCACGCCAATGGAGCAACGTTGTGGCCAACGCTGGTCCGGTGTGGTTTAGCCAGCGTTGCGCCCCAACCAAAGCCCCAGCCACTAGTCTTATAACAATGCTATTATGAACATTTTCAAAGGAAATACCATAAATTACAAGGAATTATCTATATTTACATGATTGCATACACAAAGTACATATCACTCAATAAAGTTTTTTTATCTAACAAAGATTAGACAAAAAAAGTACATAGAAATTTCAAAAAGTAAACATTTATAACAAGACTATATGAGCAATTATATGTGTAACAAAACCAAACTAAATTCATCTTCTCTATTTTTTGTTTCTTTTCTTCATTAAGAACATGTGTAGTGGTTTAGTGAATAATACCCCTTCCTCCCTTGGGCGTTTTCCTCTATGTGGCAGTCTAGTCAGCAAGAGGACGTTTTTGGGCGTTTTTACAAAAGGGACGTAGTGGAATAATGCCCAATAATGCCCCAACCAATCATTTCACAATTATTCATTTTTTATAAATTAAAAACTAATTATACTTCATTAAATAAAACAAAAATTACAATACTAAAAATAAAAAAACCGGAAAAAGGTAAAAAAAAATTACATTGCAAAATTTTTGGTTTTATCCAAATCAGACATTTAATAAACAAAAACTTTAGGGACTGATATAGCATTTTTGAAACTTGAAATATTAAAGGTTTTGAAGTTTAAATCCTTTTTTTAAATACAATCAAAGTGCAGGGACTGAATGTGCAAAATCATCTTCTTCTTCCTTTGTCACCCACAACCTGCAACATCAACCTTTAAAAAAAACCTCTACCAAAATCTAATTATACACACAAATATTATTTCTTTTGTTTTTTTTAATTAAAACTAATTATACATACATGGCAAGGTCCTATTGGGCAAACAAATGAAGTTTCAGCGTGTTTCAAATCACGCTAGGGGGGCTTTTTTGCTAAATAACGTCGGAAAACGTCGGCGGGGTGGGGACCGAGCGTTTTGGGGCATGTTTGAGGGGGAAAACGCTAAAATGTTGGCCACTACGGATCGTCTAACAGAAATTCCATTCACATAAAGCAATACACAAGTAAGGGGTTGTTTGGCAATATCTGAATCAATAAGTGCTGAATGAATAAGAGGTCTGAATGGGTAAGAGGCTCTGAACCAATAAGTGCTGAACCAGTAAAGTGCTGTTTGGTTGCACATCTGAATGACAGTGTAAAATGACATTTTTACCCCTTTAATTAAAAAAACTATTTTATTATTAAAAAGGGTTGGTGGTGGCATCTTCCACCGTTTCTTTCACTTTCACCTTTTCTTCAATTGTTTTCTAATTTTTGCTTCACCTCAAGAACAATCACTCATCTCATCCCTTCACCTCAAGAACTCTCTCTCTCTCTCTACCTAAACCATCTCCATCAACACCACCAGAGAAGTTTTCATGTGCCCTTCAAAGATTAATTATAAATAATGAAGAAAAGTTTGAAGAGAAAGCAAGGAAGTTTTCAGTTGCAAGTCACCCAAACAAAGGTGAAGGCTGTGGAGGAGGGGCGGTGAGGTGGAGGAGGCCGGTGAGGTGGAGGAGGCCGGTGGAGGTAGAGGAGACCGGTGAGGTGGAGGAGGTACATACCTGCGTGAGTGACCGGCGTGAGTCGTATCTTCGCCGGAGGAGGGGCGGTGAGGTGGAGGAGACCGGTGAGGTGGAGGAGGCCGGTGGAGGAGACCGCTGAACTCCGCCGCTGTGTGCCGCCGCTGTGTGCCGCCGCTGTGTGCCGCCGCTGAACTCCGCCGCTGCTGAACTCCATCATCATCATCATCATCACGGCGGCGCTGAACTCCGCTGCTGAACTCCATCATCATCATCACCACGCCGCCGCTGCTCCGTTTGGTCTGAGGTTTGAGGAAGGGTACACAGGTCTAATTTTTCATTCAGACTCTCTCATATGCTGAACCATTCAGAGCTGAATGGAACCATTAAGAGGTGATGCTTTAGTGAACCAAACACATCTACCTCTGACCGATTCAGAGGTAGCCTCTGAATGGAACCATTCAGAGGCAAACAAACAGCCCCTAAGTATATAATAGAACTTTCTAGGCTTTTCCCACTCTAGACATGATTTTTTTTAAATATTAAAACCCTATAAATAACCAACAAGTTTGAGCTTCAGTGGATTGTACCCATGGCTTTGGGTGAGTTTCAAAAAAAAAAAAGAATTGTATGGCCGTGCTTCATACACGTGTCCACGCATCTATGCAGTCATTTTTATGAGTTTTCTGTGAAACAGAGAAAGATAGAGAGTCCAGTAAGAGGGAGAAAGGGAGATTCGGAAAAGAGAGGGAGACGTGTCTCCGGCAACCGGTTTCCGACATCCTAGCTGCCTGCAATGTATCTGTTGTTCTTCTACAACTATACCTTTTGCGATGACTGGAAGATAGAAAGACAAAGGTTGCGCGTTGGTAGCTGGATCTAGGGTTCCGGTGAAACCCTGGTAAGTGTTTCTTCACTTAGATGTTCCACCATTTGATAGATCGGTCTAAGATGTGTTGCTTGAGACTGTTTTCGGTGTTTCAGAACTTCGATGAAGTTCCGGCGACTGGCAGTGCTTGATCTGCGTCACTGCAAGTAAGGCTGGCAAATCGTGTCTTAACAGGTTTAACAGGTTTCTGACGGCGCGCACAACATAAGTTTCAAACATGATTACGACTCGTTTAACTACTTTCTACCTCATGTTTATAAAACAGTTTTATGTTTTATGTACAAAGATAAATAAATGATAGATCCTAACATTGTAATTTTAATTATTTTAAAAATTAAAAAAGTCAAAGGGTGTATTTTTCAGTCAAACAGGTCTAATCGTGTCTTAACAGGTACCCAATTGCCAGCCCTAACTGCAAGCGTGGTAGGACTTTCGGCTAAGGTGCAAACTTTATAAAGTTTGCATTGTATACTCCGGTGACTGGTCCATACATTGCAAGTTGATCATTTTGTTGTTTCAGTTTGCAGGAGGGTTCTTGAGCTTTCTGTCATAAACGGACTACAAGAGTGAAGATAGTTTCTAATTAACAAGGTAAGGTCTTCCTATGGTTGTTTTCTGTATCTTTTTAGTTTAGGACTTTGGTTTTCGATATAAAGCCGTCCATTTTGACTGTTAATTAATTTATAATAAACTCCGGTGTTCATGATGTGATTGTATATTTGGGTGTTCTTTGCTTAACAGAGGACATGATGTATTTTAAGTTACAAGCCAAAACTTATGGCAATAAATACAAGGTGTTAGGAGGGGTGCGGGTGCGGGTGAAGCATTCTTCATTTTGGTAAGGATGCTCATGTTGCCAAATAAGGGATGCATTGAGTGAATATGGATAAAAAATTGATTTTAACCCCATTCAGCAAGCAATCATTGATTTCATGGTTATAGCTCGGCACGATAACTTCTAGGCCGACGACGATTGTAGATTGGCAACAGCAACCCCCAAACCGGTTCGGTAATGATGGTGTTGAGTGGTTATGGACTAAACAAGGTGTCAGAGAGGGTTTTCAGTCGAGTTGAACTTCCGGCGACCAAACCTAGGGTTCCGGCAAAGTTCCGATCACTACTACAAAACAGAGCTTTAGACGGGGTGATATGGGTTTTAAGACGGTGTTTTCAACACCGTCTTAAACCACAGTGGTTTAAAATCAATTCTTATTAGACGGTGTTCAATTTGAACACCGGCTTAAACTTGCTGAACACCGTCTTTTAATATCAAAACATTTCCAAATATTTATTAAAACAAATATTTTTTAACACCGTCTTATAAACATTTGCTGAAAAAAAAAATATAATAAAAAAGGTTTTCCAGAAATACATCAAGCTTATATACACCAATGGGACATTTTCAAATCAAACCAAAACAATACACATTCAATTCCGAAATAAACCTGTAGACATCCATTCGGAAATAAACCCGTCAAATTATAATCATTTGTTGAATGCATAACAAACTACGTTAAATTGTATAAAAAAAACTACATAAGCTAATCTAACGAAATACCTAACTCTCTAAAAAACTTCGGCATCAACGTCATCAACAAAACATCTATTTCTTTATCCGTAGCCTCTCTTGTGTCGTGTCACATCTAAAATAAAAGTAGATAGAAAGAGTTATTACAAATATTATAGACTAAAACTAAAGGCAAAGAGAAAAATCGGTAACAACATCGTCAATAAAGTTGTTGCGCCTTGCGCTTAAGCGCGCCTCTGGCGTGCTTTTTAAAACAAAGGTTGTATGAGAAGTTAATTAATTACCTTTATAAACAATAAACAATCAGCCTAGTTTTGAGAATCCTCTTAAGCATGTCCATCTGAAACACTGAATCGAATTAAAAATAAGGCAGCAATCAATATTATTGGACAAAGACAAAATTATACAAGCCCATTAGTACAACTACACTTAATATGACCCATTTCAAGGCAAACACACATAAAAATCTATTATGACCCGAACCAAATACAAATTAATATTTAAAATGGCCCGTTTGGAACTCGACCAACCCATTCTTCTAGGTTTAGATACAAACAATACTTCAAGTATACTCTCTATTCTCAAGATATAAATCAAATGCCAGCAATCTACTAAAACTACTATGTTATTTGTAAAGTTGGTAATTTCTACTCATTTATCTATGAATAAAATAATTTGGGTGATGTTCTATCTTGAATTGCTAAAATAGGCTATAAGATGCACCTCACCCATTACAACTCACACCAAAAATTACACCTTATTAATGAAAATTATAACCACATCTTAACAAACCAAATGGTTATTATCTTGACCTAATAGTAGTTATACCTGAAATTTAGCAGTGTCGAAGCTTGAGATTTACGATAGGGGGGGTCGAAAACGTATATACCTAAAAAAAATTATAAAACCCGGGGGTCAAAAACGTATATACCTAACAAAAATCTATACGAAAACTACATACCGGGCACTACTGAGCGAAAAGTTCGGGAGGTCGGGCGCCCCCCGGGCCACTACTATGCTGCGCCAATGACCATTAGTAACTCAAAGTCCTCCTGGCTAATGAAGAACTCATCCATAAACTCTAACAACTTCATCCTATATTTGACAATAATAAGTTATAATTTGAAAATTACTATTCGGCATGAGTAGAAATAAAATACATAGCAGTAGCCCCAGCATACTTCACTGAATACTTCTCATAGGTGCTGAAATTATCTAAAAGTACAAAAGTAGAACATCACATTTATGATCATTATCATATTGAATAACTAAATAGATGACACATTTATGACTATTATATAGCTTACCATTGTTAGCGATATAGTCAAAGGACTCCAAAGCCTCAGAAGTGTTCCGGTAAATGTTTGGTGATAGCATATGCACCAAATGATCATCAACCCACCTACATGATTTCACTAAGCTTTAGCACCATAGACACCTCACAGCTCTAAATAAAATAACTACTTAATATTTTTCTAATAAATGCTTCAAACATCAATAACGATACATCCTAACTAATTATCTTTATTGGATACTTTTTAAAAATTTTAGATTCTTGTAACTAGAAACAAACATATTGCTTAAGACACTAGACAGAGAATTAAAATAAAAACCTGCGCCACTTGTTTTCTTCGTCATCATTAGAGACCACCAATGAAGCTTTCGACGAAATGATCTTGTTCCCCATCTGATCAATAATAGCTGCAAGAAAGACTCACTGTGTCTTCAAAGGATATATCAATCAACAGACTAAATGTGTCATCTGGTTAATTGTTGATGACACATTTAACTTTGTCCATTAGTTACCATTATATCAACATCTCATTATCATTATTCATTAACCGGTTAAGCTTATCATTATTTTGTTCCCATTGTAATATGAGATCTCATTTTCAGTTATTCAATACACATACAACAGTGCTTCAATTCGTAACGTCCAGATAACAAATTAGACACTAATTCGCTACAATAAACTATGAAAAATTTAGAAACGTAAACACTACCTTTAACCTTGTTGCAGAAAGGGCAAGCTTCATACTGATAAAGCACAACATCCTTAGGGACTAAATCAGCCTTCACATGTGCTTTAGCATAAGCCTCGTCTTCCACCAACAGTGAGGAGCAACCAACAGCGACCGTAGCGGTAGCAAGACCACCTAACGACAGAGAAAACCTAGTAGCACCGGAGTAGCCACGTGGAAATCTGAATGTTGAAAAACAACTATAATGTGGTGGTGAAAAACAACGAAACCCCCAATAAAATATCATAATCGAACAATATAGGTGTATATATAACTTATACCAACCAAATTGACTATCTAATTTATCCCAACCAAAACCCTCAATTCAAAGCTCAAGAACCCTAGAATTATTAAACATAAAATTAATTGATCATTCACTCATAGCTCTAATACATGAAGTTACCTACAAAATCAACTTCTTAGTTTCAAATATTCTTCTCTGCAAGAACAAAACCCACTTCTAAACAAACAACATCTAAAGATTGTTCTGTTTAAACCACTTACAAACAACAATACATATACATACAAACCGGGTCGAGGGGGAATCGAAAAAACTAACCAGTCTCGAAGGTGGAATTGAAGGAGAATGCTTCCGTCGTCGAGCAAATCGACCGGAAGGGGGCTGCGCGTGGTGGTGCGGCTGTAGGGTTTTGGTTGTCGCACATTGAAGAAGAAGGGGAGGGTTTGAATTGCTGTAGCCTAACTCATCAGTAAGTAAGCAAGTTAGGGTTAGAAATGGGTTTATGTTCTTTTTTTTTTTTTTGTTGTTGTTGTTGTTGTTGTTGTATAAGACGGTGTTTAATGATAACACCGTCTAAAGGGTTCTTACATTCGTATAAGACACGGTTTGATTATAAGACGGGGTTGTTCTGAATTTTGTTGAATATTTTAATCAAATATGTTATACTTATTGATATTAAGACGGTGTTATTGCTTGAACCCCGTCTAAAGCAAAATTGAACACCGTCTAATGGTTGGTTTTGTAGTAGTGGATGAACCTCAACCAACCGGCGAACCTCCACTTCTCCGCGAACGGAATGCATCTGTATAGTCATATCTTATATGTAAGCTTCTTCAAGTTCCGTTTTGTATTTCTCAGTTTCATTTTTAATTTCACTGATGTTATTTGTGAGTTTGTGCCCAATTTGGAATATGGGTTTATTGCCTATTATAGACTAGATTACTCTCATGATGGATTCAATGTAAGCATGCAACTATCTTATGTTCTTTAGATCAAGATGAATCAAGTAACAAGCTTTGAATTTAGTGTGCTTGCATTATGATCCACTGATGTTTTAAAACATATTGTTGGAATTGTATTTTGCACTCTAGGCAGTGTTTCATACATTTACATAGTGTCATTCTACAGATTAACTACTGAAATATTTACCCAGCTCTTTGCGATCGCGGGCGGTGGGGTGACCTTTGGTCATTGGGTTACCCATGTAGCCGAGAATTTATTCGATGGCTGTTCAAAAAAAATGTGGAATGCTTTTATGTATTCATAAATTGCTAGAAGTTGATGCTTTTGAATGTTCGTTCTTAAAGTTAATTTGGTTGATGCTTGAATTGCTTTTTAATGAAATCTGCATGTATCTACACTTTGATTTCCACATTACACCATCACTATACCCTTTGTAATTCTAATTGTCTTTTTCACAACTACAATTACATGCGAATATATATGAAGGGGTATGTCCCGATGGTTTATAGTGATTACTTGAAGAACATGGTCGAGTAACACTTTGCCGTTACAACCTACTGTGTTTCATCGGAGCAACAAATCGTAGTACCCGCCGAGTTCTAAAATTTTCGAGTTAATACGACGCAACGTGCATGTGTGGTTTCCATGTTTGACAGGTTCGTCGCAATACGCATATCATAGGTCGAGTCAGTGTTGGTTGTCGATGACGGTTGTGTGACATTAGTACTATTTGACACCGTTTTACGCCCCGCCGCAACGCGGGGTGTGCTTTGGGGATTTTTCAAAGAAAAAATTGTTATGCATATGGTTGTCGTAACGTTGGCTTTGGGGGTTTTCCAAAAAAAAATTGTTTTTTTTTTTACTTTTCACCCAAAAGTATTTCATAAATTACTTTTAACCCAAAACTATTTGTTTTTTACTTTTAACCCAAAACTTTTTATCTTTTACAATCTATTCTCATAACTTTTTTTACTTTCAACTTTGGTCCTTTATAGTTTTCATTTTCCGCAAATTTTGCGCTCTATGCTTGGTTCTAAATTTTGTGACTTAACACATCACAGCGTGCGTCTTTGGCTTAACGTTTTTACGTTTCGTTCTAAATTTTGCGAGTTAACACGACGCAACGTGCGTGTGTGGGTTAACGTTTTTACTTCGTCTATTTTTACCCCGTTTGACAGGTTTAACATAACGTGTGGGTCGTAGATCGACTTAGTTATAAATAAAGAATCCCCGCCGCATTGCGGCGGGTCGTAATCCTAGTTCATAAATTAAGAAGAAACAAATGACCTTGATTGAATTTAGAAAGCATCACGTGTCAAGGGTTACAAATACAAGATGGAAAAAAAATAGATTCCCAGCGTCTTTTCACTTCCCTTTTCAACTCACATAATTACACAACATGTCCGAAGACAACGTTCATCTAACAAGTAACTAAACTATGGACATTGCAAAACTTACAACTTTTACATATTTATTGTTTTATGCAACACAAATACATGTTGAAAGAGCTCAAACATTTCTCAATTTATTTTTTCTTACGTTTCCCGTGATTAAGTGAAAACAACTTCAAAGATAACTATCAGATACAACAAAACTCATACCTAATGAGCCGCAACAACATTACACAAAATTCACAAGTAAATCACATAAGACGAGCTAGTGCTTCATTATCAAAAGCCAACAGGGAATGGATTGAAGCCACCTTGCAACATTTCTCTAAGAGGTCCAAACATTGGTTCGGGTAGGTTGTTTAAGTCATACCATTCCCAACCTTCACACTTATCGGGCTCCATGTTTTGAGGTGTTTGACTTGGGTCTGATAATTGTGCGCGCATATAAGTAACATTGATATGTGTTGCATCATAATAGAGATTATTCACGGTTGTTAACAACTCAATATTCTTGATGTCTAGTCCCGTTTCCTCCTTCACCTCTCTTGCCGCACATTCCTCATAGCTTTCACCTGGATCCAGTTACAAAAAATACCAAAAATATAACGAGCTTTCCAAATCAATTTTCGTCACATCTTTGGAAAAATTTAGAATGGCGAAACATAATCATAAAGATTAAATAATGTGGTGTGTAGAAAAACTGACCGAACTCAAGGTGGCCGCCTGGTAGCAAATATGTGTTGTCACCAACAGAGACAGAGCGGCGACGCCCAAAGAGTATCTTATTATCCTTCAATATAAACACCGAAACCCCGACTTCCGGTGCCTGTGACTTCTCTTCGATCTGGATAGCTGATGCTCGAACTATTTGAACTCTAAACTTTGGGGAGGACATGTTGCATGTCTATGGGAAAAATGAACTTCTTTGGTTATAAACTTATAATACCCCTAAAGTCTTAATTTATGCAATTAGTCTTTTAAATATAGTCTTAACGAAATTGGTTAATAGTCTTAATGGCTTTGGTTACTATAACTCATTAACTTGTAAAGTTTATATATTTGGACACTGTAAATTATTACAAGATATTGGTAATGTCGGTTTATATATATAAAAACAATAAAACTAATCCACATACAATAAATACGAAACGAATAATAGTTGATACAATTATGTATATTTTGATTTATGATGTATAACTTAGGGTTGTTTTTTACCTCTTAATGAGGCTCTTAATGGTTCAGACCTCTTACTGGTTCAGCACTTAATGGTTTAGACTGTTTGTTTCACGAGCAGATGTCTGAATGGTTTATACATTTGCCTCTGAATGGTTAAGCATTATAAAGAGTCTGAATGGTTAAGACCTCTAATCTGAATTGGTCAGACATTTGTCTCTGAACGGTTAAGCATTATAGAGGCTTTTAATGGTTCAGACTTCTTCCTGGTTCAGCACTTAACCATTCAGATGTTGTCAAAAAGCCCCTTAGTTTGATGTGTACGTTTAGTTTAAATAGTATATTTTCTACTCTAAATTATCAAATAGCCCGGATCGAGCATGATTAATTGATTATTTATATAGCCTTCGTGGCATTGTTTTAAGCATGAGAATAACTGCTATGACAATAAAAGTAATGTTTGGTCTATTAAACATTAAACAATAGTACTAAAATTCTTTTTAAGAGATCTGCACAAGGATATCACATTATCACACATGTATGATGTATAAGTGAATTTAATGTAACGTTCAATGCTAATAATCTATCTCCTATAATAAAAGAAAGAGTGAATTTCAAATTTTGTCCTTTATCTTTATAGTGAATTTCAGGCGGTGTCCTTTATCTTTCAAATTGATGAGTCTTGCACTTAATGTTTTAAAATCTTGCACGTTATGTCCTTTAGCCCTAACCTAGTTAGATTTTTTCGTTAAATCTGGTCATGTGACTTGTACATGAGGGTATTATTGTCATTTCATTTTACAATGACTAGTTATGTAAATAAATTAAATACCTAACCATTAAAAAAATTAAAATTTTAAATTTAAATGGGTGCCACCCAAACCTCTCACCATCTTTGTGGAACCCACCACCACCACCACCAACAATCATCTTCAACACCTTTGTTCCCCCACCCCCACTTCTCCGATGATCTACGATCAAGTGCTTTTAGGGTGCCACCCAAACCTCTCACCATCGCTGCCAGACTTCTCTCGGGTGCCAGGCTTCTTTTCTTTTGGACCACCGGCTTGACATCCGGTGGTATTCTTAACTCATGCTCGGCAATGTTCCGAGGGATCCCGGTCAAATCTTCTGGACACCAAGCGAATTCATCGCTGTAATGTGTTAGCAACTTTTCAAGGTACGAAAGGGTCTCTTGAGAAAGGTTTGGATTGACCCCTATTCGTTGTTCAGGGTACTTAGGGTTTATGACCAACCTTTGCTTGTCTTCTTCGCTGTTTGAGCTTTCACCCTCAACCATGTAAGCTTCTTGAGAAGGTTGAAGGGTTGTTATGCCCCTCTCGGTAGGAAATTTGACTGTGCCATGGCCAATAGACACGGCCATGTAGAATGCACATTGCCCCGGTCTTCCAATGATCACGTCATAGCTTGAGGGGATGTTGATAACTACAAAGGTGAGCTGTTGGGTTCTTTCCTTCAAACCTTCGCTGAAACGAACATTGAGTGTTAGTTGCCCTAAAGGCTTGAGGGGTATATCGGCGATACCTTTTATGGAGGTTCCAGAGGGTTGAAGCCTTGAACGTTCTTCATTACTCAAACGGTTGAAGAATTTCTCGAACATGATTTCAGTAGCTGCCCCAGTGTCTATGTAGGCCCTGCATGTTTGCAATGTCCCCACGGTAGCTTCTACCACAAGAGGGCTAGAGAGAGGGTCTTTTTCTGTTGGGGGGAAACAGACACACTGAAGCTCCCAAGCTTCCAACCGTTGTCTTTTATGAGGAACCTTTCCGTCAAAATCCACCATATTGACTTCCTTGCCCTTCACTTCAGCCATTTTATCCCGGACTCCCTTTACCAAATGAGCGAGTTCTCCGGATTTAACAGCTTCTTCGATTCTTTTCTTGAGTTGGAAGCAATCATTGGTGTGGTGACCTTTTTCTTCATGAAACTCACAGTATTGTGTGGAGTTCTCATTTTTTCTGCTTTTGGGGAGAGGCCTAGGAGGCCGAAAGTTTTGCTTAACTTCTTCCGTTGCAAGGATTTCTTGAGGGGTCTTTGTGAGGGGAGTGAAACTTATGCCTTTCTCTCTGCTTGAAGGGTTCCGACCTTCAGACCTTCGAAGGTCTGAACCCTTTGACCGCCTGTCATAGGAGTTAAAGTTTCCCCTTTTTCTAGCCGTGCTATTGCTTCGCCAGCCGGATCCCCTTTTTCTTTGCTCTTTAATGTCTACCGCCTCCTCTCTCTGAATGTGGGCTTCAGCCCTTTCGAGAGCTTCTTCCAAGGTCTTGGGCAAGAACTTGTTGAAATCCCTTGTGAGATATTTAGAGGTGATGGCATTCATGAAACCGGCCACTCTCATTTTCTCATCTGCCCCTACATAAGTCAGACCTTCCTTCTTGTATCGTTCAATGAATGCACGTAGACTTTCATCATCACGCTGTTTTATCTGGAAGATTATTGTTGCGTCTTTAACATACCGCCTTTGTTGGGAGAAATTGGCCAGAAAACCCTTGCTAAGGTCATCAAAGCTTCGAACGCTTTGAGCAGGCAAGTCGTTGGACCAAATTCTAGCGGATCCAACAAGAGTTTGCATGAACATTAGGCAACATTCAGCGTTTGACCATTTCTCTATCCTTGCTGCACCGGTGAAGATTTGAAGATGGTCTTCAGGATCTTCAGTCCCATCATACGACCTGATGTGGGATGGCATCTTGATCTTTGCTTGGAAATCATAATCGGCTATTTGCTTTGAAAAGCATGAAAGGTTACTTGGCTTATATGGTTTAGCCAAGTCTTCTTCAGCCCTTGCATCCACATTATTGCCATTGCCATTATTTCCCTGAGTGGCTAGCACCTGATTAATAAAGTGTTGCCACGGGAAGTTGGCCATCATCTGGGTCATCATGTTGGGCATGAGGTTGAAGCCTTGAAGGCTTCCTGGGGCAACTGAGCAGTTCATTCCAAGGGGAGTGCTCATAACAGCACTTCGTGCCAAAGGGAGCACTGACAGAGCTTGCTCCCACGTGGTTGTCGTGGATGCTGGAAAGCTTGTTGCTGGGGATTGTAGAAGCTGGTCAAGAGTTAGCTCATGTCCCAAAGGAGCACCACTAGCAAATGGTTGGGAAGAGAAGATAGGATGCACCGTAGGATTTGTCATAGTGGACAGATAAGGGTGAGGGTTTGAAGGATTACTGGGACCAGCCTCACTTCTTGTTGTAAAAGGAAGGGGAGGTGGTCCGGGAGACAACGTTGGTTCAGGTTCGTCATAGTCTAAACGAATCCTCACTCCTTTTTCTCTTTCTCTACTCACATGTTGGTTGAGAAGGGACCTCAACTCAAGGAAATTGTTGGCAACCCCTTCAGGGGTGAGTTCAACACGTGCTGGGGTGTCAGAGACACCGATATTGGGAGATGGAACCCCGGATCTGGACGGAGTAGGTGTGTTAAAGGTGAGGAACTCGGGTGTGCTCCCCGTAGTTGAGAAAGAAGCTGGTATAGCCACGTGAGCCTGACTACTACCCGGAGTAGAAGTGTTTGGAATCTGATTTACTTCTTCCGGGGATCCACTTTCAAACATGGTGATTTTAAGTGAAGAGAGCTACACTACTAGGTCTTTTTGAGAAGAAATAGCGGCGTAGCCCCACGGTGGGCGCCAACTTGTTGATGCAACAAATACAAGACCAACGGTAGTAGCTGGGCTGGTTAGGCAAAAGGGTTGAAGGGTTCAACTTTGCCTAACGCAGGTCATGGGGTCCCCCCACGTTTGCAAAACGTGGAAGGAGGTTCACCAGTTAGTTTTTGTTATTTGCTAGAGATCCTTCTCTGAATTGTATCCAGATTCGGATGTGGGAGCAAATAGAATGTGTGTGGTGGATGTGAAAAGGAGTGACTCGCATGTAAGCAAGTACTCAATGTGAATGACCAGAGATAAGAGAATCAGAGCTGGCCAGGAGACGTCTTTTGAGGTAAATAAAGTGTCAATTTATAAGAGAAGACATCTCTCGAAGTAGAATACATTTGACTAGTGACCTTGCTTGCAGTGAGGGGCTTACCCGTTTGGGGGTTAAAGCCTTTTGACCCCTGGATAATAGCATGTGCTCTGCGGACCTGCGCTGCTTTTGCGGCTGGTGGGTTGGTGGAGCTGTTCGGAGATGTGACTTGTTTACTGTTCTCGTATTGCTTTACTCCATCTCCTCAGCTTTTCAACCATTGAACCTTTTAACCTTTTGGACGTTCATATATTTAGTCATTTTATTTAGTCTTGGGCTACCCCCGTCATCACGTACAATATACGAGTTTCATAAACATATAACTTTTTATTATTTAATATATAAAATTACATTTATTCAACTCGTTTAATACACGAGGTTCTAACCTAGTTTAACATATAAGTACCAAGTTTTTATGAAAATAATTACTCACGCTTTAATTAATTATTATGATGCATGTTTTTATACAAGTTTCATTATAATCATAAAGATGATTGTAAAATTATGGTTTCATTTAACGTCTAACATTTCTTCCAGAAAATATACAAAGTCAAATCTGTCACCTATAGTTTAATTAAAATTTGTATTAGATAGTAATAATGAATTATCTAAGACTTACAAGCTGTAACTAACTAGTGTTAAGCACCCCCCGCATTGCAGCGGGGGCGAGCACTAATGTCATGCTACCTCCAGTGACCACCGACACTAAAGTTGCGGCGTGTTAATGCGAGGAAATTAAACCAAAACGTAAAACATAGTGAAATAACTAAGTTGATCTAGGACTCGTGCGTTACGATGAACCCGCGTCTATTTTTTCCCGTTTGGCAGGTTCATCATAATCTATATATAATATATAGCATTACCACTATACAAACCATAATGCATACATTACAACAACCATTGCATCAATATGTTGCAAATTATATTTAGGGTTAGTGGATTTAAACACCCCCAACTATTGCCATTTGGCCGCTGGCACTCCCAACTTTGACTTTGGCTCACACCACTCCCAACTTAACACTTTGTGTGTCATGGCACCCCGTCGTTAAATAAACACTAACTGGGTTTGTTTTTTTTGCTGACGTGTCATATTAATCCAACGTGTGGACACCTGTTTGATGAGGTGGATCTGGAGAAAAGAAAAAGGATAAAATAAAACCTCCAACCCATCTTCAAACTCCACCGTAACCGATCAACTGCAAACCAATCTTGCCGATGCCAGAAGTTCTTGTCGGACTAATCATTCCACCTGTGGAGCCCAACATATGACCCTAGCCAATGCACACTCCAAATCTTTGCAAACCCTAGCTGCCACCCACTAATTCCAGCCGTCATCAACCTTGTACAGCTCATCCATCATCATCAACCTCAACCAACAAATAGACACAACCAGCCGCCATCCATGTTCTCTCTCTCTCTAGATCGCACCTTCTTTTTTTTTTGTGAATCTTCACATTTCCGCTCCGATTGCACTCTAATCACAACCTGCAACTGAACTTGATCTTCAATCGGTTTGTTCCAGAGCTGTTGAGTTCGGATATCGATCGAGAAACGAACGGATAGGATCTAGAGAGAGAAACGCGTATCTGTTTGAATTGATTGGAGTAGAGTTGTTATGGCGTGGTCATGTATGAAAGGCTTCTCGGTGTTCATCGTTGTCAGTGAAATTTGGGGGTTTGGGGTTATTGGAATCGGGATTGTGTGCATTTAAGAGTGTTGGATTTTGGTGATTTGAATGTGTAGATTAATTAGGTCTTGGTTGGGGATGATGATGATAAATGGGTTGGTGAATCTGTGTGTGGGTATTTATAATAAATCTTATAACCTTTCACAATATATATGTATATTACATAATAAAACACATCATCAAATCATAGCTAGCTCAAGTGGTCAGTGTTCATTTAATGGATTCTTGGTTGTATGGATGTGGGTTCGAGTCTGGTTAGTCCGATTCTATAGTTTTTGGGTCCATCAGCATGCCACGTCAGCAAATTTGGATCCATCAGCATGCCACGTCAGCAAACATTGGCCACGTCAGCAAAAAAACAAACCCAGTTAGTGTTTATTTAACGACAGGGTGCCATGACACACAAAGTGTTAAGTTGGGAGTGGTGTGAGCCAAAGTCAAAGTTGGGAGTGCCAGCGGCCAAATGGCAATAGTTGGGGGTGTTTAAATCCATTAACCCTTATATTTATACAAGATTTTGGCTAAATTAATTAGATTATTATAAATAATAATAATTTACAAATAAAACAACACAACTTTGAATGGATCAAACCGATTGAATATGGTAAGATAATGAAACCATTATTTGATTAGGTTACAAGCACTTAAGCACAATTTACAACCATACTTGCATACAAAACAGATTGAATTTGGTAAGGTAATGAAACTATTATTTGATTAAGGTACAACTACTTAAGCATAAATTACAACCAAACATGCATACATGGTAAGGTAATGAAACTATTATTTGATTAAGGTACAACTACTTAAGCACAAATTACAACCAAAGATGCATACAAATGTTCTAAAATAATAGTATATAAATAAACGCAATAAATGATTACTCCGTGTAAGATTTTCCAAAAGATTGAGCTCCTTATAATGTTGAAATATTTTATCTCACGTGTAACCTAATAATAAATAAAATAAGTACTAATATCTACGTATCGAACAAATAGATACCAATAAAATTTTAAAATGTGAAAACCAAAAAACAAACGAAAACAACTCATAATTTTTTTTTTCACATGTTACATACATACATATATATATATTTTTTTTGGTTTAGTGCAATTCATCCAATTCAATAACTCTGGTACTAACCATGGAAACTATAAGAAGAAATACCTGAAAGATGGAACAGTTGGGAGAAAACACGGGTTTAGAGCTCTTTATCAACTTAACTGCCAACGGAAATAGATATTTCTGTACATCATGTGGTCGCGGTGAACTGATGAATCCATGTACGGTTTGCAATGATCCATCGAGTCTTTTCGACGAAGAGAGATGTATGTTTGCATCTGAGTTTGTTGCCCGTGAGATCCTAGGAGTTCTTAAATTGATCATCGCAATTGCCGACAATGACATGGGTTGATTGGAGGTTATGACTTGTGTGAGGGTTTTGTATATAAGAGCTTAAAAATGCCATGGCTCAATAGCTTGGTACATATAATTGGACTTTGTCTGGTCCCGCAACATTATTAAATCCATTACAAATACATAAAATAAATATATGTTGTGGGAAAAAATCAAATAGGAAGATTAGTTTGGATAGAAAGGGTAGGAATCAATAATAAGATGACACATAGCAAATAATAAAAAAAAAATAAGGAGGGACATTTTAGCCAATCTTTTTTTATCTATTCTATTTATCTTTATCCGCATCTTCAAAACCCACTATTTTCAAAACTCACAATTTTCAACATTTCTTGTAATTTATCTCTCTAGAATTACTACATTATAGAGCGATTTTCTCATCAATGAATGGTTTAAACACTCAATCAACGTGTTCTTCAATTTCTTTGAAAACCCCAATTTATTTTTATGCAATTTCTCATTTTTTTCAATTTAACATGATACCATGGAACATGAGAAATTGATTGAAGCGGGTACTTATCTTCTCAAATTTCTCAAACATTTTCTAGGCAAAGTGAAGATATTTATGATTCTAATCTTCTCTTGGTGTATTCTTGCATTTGGGCAACATTATTGTTTCCAATTTTATTAAGAAATCCGTGGTAAAAAGTTGCACACCAGGTGTTTGACAAAATGTCTCAAAAAAAATTGCAAAACAGTTTTTAGTTTAAACTTTCATTTATAATTGTGTCTTACAAAAAAAAAATGAAAAAAACATATTTTTGTGTGTTTTTTATTGCATTTTACAAAAGAATGAAAAATTAACTTTTTTTCCATTGCGTTTTACAAAATAATGATAAAACACCTTTTTTGTCTATTGCGTTTTACAAAATAATGAAAAAACACAGTTTTTTGTCCATTGCGTTTTACAAAAGAATGAAAAACATAGTTTTGTGTGCCTTTTGTCCATTGCGTTTCAGAAAAAAAAAATATTTTCTTTTGTGTTTTTAGTCAATTGCGTTTTAGAATAAACATTTTTTTTGTGTTTTTAGGCAATTGCGTTTTAGAATAAACATTTTTTTTGTGTTTTTTTCTATTGCGTTTTAGGAAAAACACATTTTGAAATGTTTTTAGTCCATTGTGTTTTAGGTAAAACACATTTTTTTACACATTTTTATATGTTTTTAGTCAATTGCGTTTTAGAAAAAAAAAAAAACACTTTATTTTGTGTTTTTGTCTACAAAATTAATTAAATACTTGAATTTGTCGATCACCCTTAAAAGATAGGTGTGAGAGACAAAATAAAAAGCCTATGTAATCAAATAAGAGTAAATTACAAAAATCGTCCTTTTTGTATATTGTTTTGGTCAAAAAAAATCTGATGAGGATAATGCAACCAAACTCTTTGTTACGGGGAACGATGCTTGAAATGTAGAGCAATAATAAGGATCACTTCAATGCAAATTGCACAAACGACACAAGGATTTATACGGGGAAAAAGCCCTTGATCAAGAGTTGATCTCCGGCACAAAAAACCCCGGGTGATGGAAACTACCGATCACCAAGCTTAAATAAATCAATAAATGTTTACAACTTCGGATAGTAACGAGCTAGGTACAAGGATCACTATGGTGAAATGTGTGAAAGTAAGTGAAAACTGTTAAGTGTTTGCCGAAAGCTTCAAGAGCGCGATTGTACGAGAGTGTGTGTAGCTGAAAAATGGCTAAGTGTTCTAATTACTAGCTCGTCACCCCTTTAAAAATAGAAGTTAACTACGCTAACAAACTATCCGACTTTTGTGCCAAGCTCTCACGTTCTCCACAACGTCCATTTCCAGTCAAACGTGTGTGAAATACCCGTGGAATATTCCATAGTAACGTTGCCAAGACCAAGTCAAGCTTGTTACTCCTGCAAAATAATACGAAACACAAACAAACAATCGTTAGTATGAGGATCCTTAAGGTGATCCATGATCCTGAAGCTCTTCTGAGGATTACTATCTGTCTCAGAAGTAAGGATCATTAATTAGGATAACAAGTAAGGATCACTAATTGTTAGAAAATCCTCCCCTAACAATTGCCCCCAAAATATAAGGAGTGATATGTAAAATGAGCGAATTATATTTTCTTGATCTTATCCGCAACTAACTATCGTAAATATAGCCGTTGTTGTAGAACTATCCGTTGCAACTATGACGTCACAGAGGTGACAACCCTGCACAATCATGATTATAAATAGGAGATAGAGATATGATCGTTTGCATTTAAATTTCAGAAATACTCCCTTTATAACTGCATCCGAAGATAAACAGGTATTCTCTCTTCATCTTCTTCCTTCTTTTGCTCTGTATTCCGTCTCTTCCCATCATTCTATCAAAGATGTTGCTCCGGAACTCCCCAGCTAAGGATCACCCGAAAAACAGCCCACCGAAAAGCCAGGGGATCATCGAAGATTCCATAAAGGAACGCTGCTGTTTCAACGATGCACAGATTGATAGGATCCGCCACTGCTTCCCGGCGAACACCGAGTTTAGACCTTTTGATCCCAATGCCCTGAGTGATCATATTTCCGACAACTGGGTTGCTTTTCCTGTCACTCCGTTTACCATAGGCTATACATATCCTTTTCCAGCCTTCACCCAATCTTTCTTTTCCCTAACCGGCATCTCTTATATCCAAGCCATGCCGATGATATGGAGGGTTTTGTATACCCTTGAAAGGATCATCGAGCAGGAAGGGATAGACCTAGGAATGTCAGAGCTGGGAGAGCTGTATGATCTTACTACCTTTGGTTCTCATCGTTATTTGTTCAAACGTAAACCTGGTGAGGAACACCCGATCTTCAAAGCTACCAAGAATGATGCTAACTGGAAGCGGCGTTTCTTTTTCGTCAAGAGAGATTCTATTGATGACGGAAAGGATTTACCCAAGACATGGGCTACCCATGGTAGGGTGGAGGATCCTGAGAAGGATCACCAGAAAACTTCCTTTTGATATAAGGATCACTTATATACTTTTGCTTTCTTGTTATGCAGCTATCACCGTTTCACACCTCAGACTGTCTCCTGCTGCCAAAGAGAGACTCATCGCTTTCAAGAAACTTGATCCTGAAACAAGATCTTTCAAGACAACCACCCAGGATTCTCAGGAGGTATCCTCAGGCTCTGTCACGATGTCAAGTAAGTATCTTTGTTTAAAAATTTAAATAAACAGTGAAATATAAGTGAAGTAAAGATACTTATCTTGTTTTGGTTGTGTAGGTGCTGGAAAATCCACCAAGTCTGCTTCAAAGTTTAATGTCACCGATCTCACCACCGTCAGATCCTCCAAAAGAAAGGCTCCTACCAGCCCGACAGCTTCAGTCCCCAAGGCACCCCTCAAAGGAAAGGGAATCAAGAAGAGAAAGGCCTCTGAAGCTGAGGATCTGCAGGGTCTGCCTCTGATCCGCCACCAATTCCTCGAGTACTTTAACGATGTAAGGATCACTGTCTCTGCTCGTATATCCTGCTGACATATCCTGCTGACATATCCTGCTGATATATCCTGCTGATTTGAGGATCACCTGATCCTGACCTTATCTTTTATCCCCTTTGCAGAAATTCACTGAGATTGAGGACTATGTTGGCCACGTTGAGGATCAGGATAGGAAGATTGCCGACCTCCAGCAGGTTGCATTGCTAAAGGACCTCAAAATTGCTGATCTTCAGAAGGAGCTCCAGGATGCCAAGACTAAGACGGCTAAACTTCTGATCGACCTTGACTATGAAAAGCATGATCTCATAGAAGGTGCAAAGGTCTCTGCTGCCATCACAATGTATCAGACAAAGCTAAAGATGGCCCAGGAAGCTCAAGATCCTAACTTCGACAGAAGCAGCTGGGACGTTGAGGACTGGAAAGCTAGGTTGGCTGATCTTGAAGATGATGAAGAGGCTGAGGAGGTTTTGGCAATCGAGGCTGGAGGCAAGGTTGAAGGTGGTGAAGCAAGTGGAGCCGGAGGTGGTGATGCAGGAAAGGTTTAGGCTGCATGATTGGGCGATGATGGAAACTTCTAGACATAGCCGGAGCCCAATTTTTTAGTTTGATGGTTGTTTTGTTGAACAATTTGATGGTTTGTACTGGACAATAGTTTTTAGGATTAAGGATCATGTATGATCCTTTGGACAATAGGCAGGATTGCAAATGGTGGATGGATCCTCTGTTTGGGGGATGAAGCCATTGTGATCCTGCCGCCTTTATATTCCTGCACTACTTTTGAACATATTATCATGGACACCCTTTACCTACCCCAGCGGACGGGCCACGTATTGCTGGTAGATGCTCGGGGTAGGTAATTTTGACAACCTTTTAAGGGTTAATCTTTTGTTAATAAATAAAACCTTAATCTTTTGTCGCTTATCTTGTATTGTTATCCTTTTTGTCTCTTTAATTCTCAATTGTTTTGATGTACATTTATTGAATAAGCAGTTTTGAATAAGTCAGATTAAAGATATTTAGGACATGATCCATGATCAAATATCCTATAGTTAAAGAATCCCAAAAGTAATGTATTTTAAGGATCACAAGTTTAGTTGTCAAATTTTAAGGGTTATTCAAATAAACAATGAATAGAATTAAAAATAGTTAAGGATCATACCTGAGGATCCAAGTTAGGATCCTATCCATAATAAGGATAACTATAAGATAAACCTTAGAGAGAAGTAAGGATCAAGGATCCCTAGTTGTTTATCTTCAAGGACCTGAAATAGAGCATAACTTGGGACTAAGCCAATATAAGATAAGAGTTAGCAACTGGGGACAAGCCCAAGGATAACTGGGGACAAGCCCAAGGATAACTGGGGACAAGCCCAAGGATCGTATGTAAACTGGAGTATGGCCCTAACTGGCGACTATCCAAACTTAGTGACATGAAAATGTCAAAACCTTAGCCAACGCGAAAACGTTAGAAACCTTAGGAACGGATGTATGGTACGTCTACCATTATACGTAGGATCCTAGGTATAGCCAGTACAATGGAATTATCAGCCCCTAAAGCGAGTACTGGTCCCACTGCCTTGAACTATACCAGGATCATCATGCGCTACAGGCGGAACTGGGGTCAAGCCCAAATAACTGGGGTTAAACCCAAGGAACGGATTGCTTCTGCAGATAACCAATATTTTGCTAAGGATACCTGAACTTTCAAAACTTAAAATCACGTGAGAGATGGATAAAGGACACATGATCCTTATCCTTATATGAGAAAATAAAGAAATGAAATAGTTCAAGATTAGGATATTACCAAAGTAAGGATCACCGATACTTTAAGGATCCTTCAAAGATAACTCCAATGTAAGGATCATCTGTGCGATGAGGATCCTGCTCACATGAAATATTTCTTCAAGTGGACAGCATTCCAAGCCCTTGGTAGCAAATTACCTTCCATGGTTAGCAATCTATATGCCCCCTTTCCTGCTTCAGCTTCAATCAAATAAGGGCCTTCCCATTTTGGAGCCAATTTTCCATCAGCGGGATTGGTGGTATTCTGAAATGCTTTCCTTAATACCATATCTCCAACTTGAAACTTCCTAATCCTGGCATTTTTGTTGTAAGCACCAGCCATTCTTTGTTGATAACTGGCCATCCTTATCCTAGCCAGATCCCTGATTTCTTCAATAGTATCCAGGTCTTGAGCCAGATTCTCATCATTTTCCTTAGGATCACGGGTATTTGTTCTAGCAGTTGGAACCACCATTTCTGTTGGGATCACTGATTCTGCCCCAAATACAAAAGAGAATGGCGTTTGACCAGTAGCATTCTTAGGGGTTGTCCTATCAGCCCAAAGCACATAAGGTAGTTCTTCTGCCCATTTCCCTTTCTTGGATCCAAGCTTCTTCTTCAAATTGTTGATGATGATCTTGTTGGATGATTCTGCTTGACCATTAGCTTGTGGGTGGACTGGTGTTGATGTTATCATCTTGATCCCCCAGCTGTCACAAAAGTTAGTGGTTCTGCTCCCAATGAATTGGGAACCATTATCACATATAATTTCAGAAGGAATTCCAAATCTAGTTATAATATTTCTTTTAATGAAGGATATAACTTCATTTTCTCTGACTTGGGCAAAAGCTTCAGCCTCTATCCACTTGGAGAAGTAATCAGTCATAGCAAGCATGAATACTTTTCCACCAGGTGCCTTAGGGAGCTTACCAACTATATCCATACCCCATCTCATAAATGGCCAAGAGGAGGATATCGGATGCAAAAATTCAGCTGGTTGATGAAGGATATTGCTGTGTCTCTGACAAGGATCACATCTCTTAGCATACTCCACAGCATCTCTCTTCATGGTTGGCCAGTAGTATCCTGTTCTCAGGATCCTTGAGAATAATGCCCTGCCCCCAGTGTGGTTTCCACAATCTCCTTCATGGAAGTCTTTTAAAACTTCTTGGATTTCAGGATCCTCAACGCATCTTAAGTATGGTCCTGCAAGAGATCGCTTATACAACATATTATTTAAAATTGTGAATTGAGATACCTTAATTTTGAAAGCCCTAGGGTTTTCTCCTGTAGGAATCTCTCCGTGTTGTAAGTATCTCATGATTGGTGAGATCCATGATCCTGATCCTGAATGGGATTGAGTATCCTCACTAGGGATAATTGCAGAGTTCTTTCCTATTTCCATAGCCACATGATCCTCGATAGCCGGGGTCAGGATATGGATAATAGGGATCTTGATATCCTCCGGGATCTTCAAAGATGATCCTAAGTTAGCCAATGCATCAGCTTCTGTATTTTCTTCCCTTGGTACCTGTGTCAAACTAAAGGAAACAAAGGAGAGTGCCAATTCTTTGACTATCTCTAAATATTTGGTTAGCTTTTCACCTTTAACAGCATAGGATCCATTAAAGTGGTTTGTAATTAATAATGAATCTACATGTACCTCAAGATACATGATCCCCATATGCTTAGCAATTTGCAAACCAGCAATTAAGGCTTCATATTCAGCCTCATTGTTAGTGGTTTGGAACTCACAAGCTATAGAGTGGGGTATTATGTCCCCCTGTGGCGATTTTAGTAGTATTCCAAGCCCTGTGCCTTTGACATTTGAGGATCCATCAGTATAGAGTATCCAAGGATCCTTGGTCTCCTCTAGCTGCTGGACTTCTAACTCAGCTTCCTTTTGTAAATCACTACTGAAATCAGCCACAAAGTCAGCTAATGCTTGGGATTTGATGGCTGTCCTAGGCTCATATCTTATATCATAGGCACTAAGCTTCACTGCCCACTTAGCCATCCTTCCTGACATCTCCGGTTTCCTGAGGACATTCTTAATTGGAAAATTAGTTTTAACAACAATAACATGAGTTTCAAAATAATGTCTCAACTTAGTAGACGCCATAATTAATGCAAGGATAAGCTTTTCAAGGTGTGAATACCTGGATTCGGCATCAAGTAAACTTTTACTTACATAATAGACAGGATGTTGTGTACCTTCATGATCCTTAACAAGGACCGCACTTACTGCTTTTGAGGATACTGCAAGATACAAGGATAGCACATCGCCTTTTTCTGGTTTCATCAAGGCCGGGGCTGAGGATAGGTAATCTTTGAGAGCTCTTAAGGCATTTTCATGCTTCTCAGTCCACTCAAATTTCTTGTTCTTCCTTAGGATATCATAGAATTCTTTGCACTTCTCTGAGGATTTGGATATAAATCTGTTCAAAGCTGCTATCCTGCCAGTTAGCCTTTGAACATCCTTAGCATTTGCCGGAGATTTGATGTTCACTATTGCTTTGATTTGTTCCGGACTGGCTTCAATGCCTCTCTTGGTCACCATGTATCCTAATAATTTGCCTGCTTTAACACCAAAGTGACATTTTGAAGGATTAAGCTTCATGTTATATTTATCAAGGATATTGAATGCTTCCTCCAAGTCTCTTAGGTGATCCTCAGCCTTTATTGATTTTACCACCATATCGTCTATGTAAACCTCCATAGTTTATCCAATCTGATCCTTGAACATCATATTCACCAGCCTTTGATAAGTTGCACCTGCATTTCTTAGTCCGAACGGCATAGCAATATAGCAGTATATACCAGTTGGAGTCATGAAGGCTGTATCCTCTTGATCGGATGGTTCCATTTGGATTTGTTGAAATCCAGATGAAGCATCCATAAAAGTTAACAGTTCATGACCCGCAGTTGCATCCACCATGGAGTCAATGTGGGGTAATGGGAAAGGATCCTTGGGACATGCCTTATTTAAATCTGTGAAATCGACACATACCCTCCACTTTCCATTTTTCTTTTGAACAACAACCACATTGGCCAACCATCTTGGATACTTGACCTCTCTAATCATACCTGCCCAGAGCAATTTCTCTACCTCTTCCTGGATAATGGCATTTCTTTCCGGTGCAAACTTTCTTCTCCTTTGATGGATTGGTTTGAAGGACCTATCGATGCCAAGTTTGTGAGTGATTACATCTTTAGATATACCTGTCATGTCTTCGTGTTTCCATGCAAAGGTAGTCTTTCTCCTTTTGAGGAAGGATATGAGGTCTTCCTTCATATCGCCAAGGATCCCTGATCCAATATAGATTTTGGATTCAGGATCATGAGGATCCATGAGGATTTCTACCACATCCTGCTCTCTGGCCTCCAAGACATCCCTTGGAGGATACTTTGATTGCTATTGCTCCCTTGACTTCGAGGCTGGTTTCATCGATGAAGTATAGCAATTCTTAGCCTCCTGCTGATCACTATCAATCTTGACTATTCCCCAAGGACTAGGGAGCTTCACACATTGATGGTAAGTAGATGGGACTGCCTTCATATCGTGTATCCAGGGCCTGCCAAGGATAACATTACAACAAGATAAACAGTCAATAACACAAAATTTTTGATAAGAATGTAGGCCTTCGATGTATATTGGGAGCTTAATGTCCCCCAGGGTATTCTTAGTTTCACCACTAAATCCCACGAGCACGGAGGATCTTGGTATGATATCAGATTCAGGGATACCCATCTTCTTTAGAACATCAAGCTGGATAATGTTCACTGAGCTCCCTCCGTCTATAAGGATCATGCGGACAAAATGGTTAGAAATGAAAAGAGTAATAACTAAACCATCGTGATGAGGATTCTGGATATCAACACGATCATCCTCATCAAACGTTATGACTTTTCCTTCGGAGACACTTGATGTTCGAACGGGTCTTTCTCCATTATCCATTTTAGTTTCCTTTGCATGCCTTTTAGCTGCTGAGAAGGATGTGCCACAAATGTCTGATCCTTCAGAAATAAAGTTTATTACTTGTGCATCTGCTGGAGGGGTCGGAGCTTTCTCAGGGATCCTTTCAGGATCCTAAGTCCTTGACTTTTTTCTACCCAACAATTCTTTTAGATGCCCCTTGCTCAACAAGTATCCAATTTCCTTTCTTAGTGCAATGCATTCTTCTGTAAGATGCCCAAAATCTTCATGGTATGCACACCACTTTGATTTATCTTTGGTTGCAGCTGGTCTGTCATTTTTTCTAGGCCATCTGGCTTTATCACCTAGATTCTGCATCGCAAGGATTAGTTCATTGTTATCAACAGAAAAACAATATTCAGAAATTGGAGGATAATCCTCATCATCCTCTTCCTGATCAACAATATGCACATTCTGGTTATCAGATCTGTTATAGGATCTGAACTTGTTGTTCATGAATGAGGATCCTTGCTTATCTTGCTTTGAGGATCCTGCTAACCTCTCCTGGATCCTTTTGTCATCCTCTAGCCGGATGAACCTAAGTGCCCGGGTTCTTACCTCATCTAGGTTCCTGCATGGTGTCATAACAAGATCATCATAGAACAATGAATCCCTAAGCAATCCCATTTTAAAGGCCTCAACAGCCGTGGCTATATCCAAGTTGGGAATGTCTAAGGATTCTTTACTGAATTTGGTAATGTAATCCCTTAATGATTCATTATGACCCTGGGTTATCCTATATAGATCACTAGTTAATCGTTCAAATTTTCTACTACAAGAAAACTGATTATTAAATAAGTTAACTAGATTAGCAAATGAGGTAATAGAGTAGGGGGAAGACTTAGCAGCCATTTGAGAGCTGATCCAGTAAGAGTGGATCCGAATCCCTTGCACAGGCATGCTTCCTTTAACTTTTCTGGGATTGGATTTATCTCCATCCTCTCCCTGTATTGTGCTATGTGTTCTTCAGGATCCGTCGAACCGTCATACAGCTTCATGGTTGGCACATGGAACCTCTTGGGTATCTCAGCATCACAGATTGGTGGTGCAAAACGAGATATCCTGTGGCTCCCATCTGCAATCTCTGGGATAGGTTTGACCACTCCTGGAACACTTGATATCATATCCTTCAACTTTTGCAATTCTCTGGCCATGGCGTGGTTGATACCTGGATCCTGCATAAGGCCATGGTTAGTAGTATAAGAATTATTAAAAGTGTTACCTCCCATTAGATTCAAATTAGGAAGAATGGATGTTAATCCATATTGTTGGGGCTCTGGAATGATCGAAGGACCAGTAGAAGCAATGGTCTGCATTGGAATAAAATCTCCCTGATGGACATCTGAACTTCCTGTTAGCAAACTCCTCAAGGATCCTTGCATCTGAAAGGATCCCTGAAACTGGGACGATCCTGGAACAAAGGAGGATCCTTGAACCTGGGATGATCCTGGAACAAAGGAGGATCCTTGAACCTGGGATGATCCCGGAACAATAGAGGATCCTTGAACCTGGGATGATCCTGGAACAATGGAGGATCCTTGAACCTGGGTTGATCCTGGAACAAAGGAGGATCCTTGAACCTGGGATGATCCTGGAACAATGGAGGATCCTTGAACCTAGGTTGATCCTGGAACAAAGGAGGATCCTTGAACCTGGGATGATCCTGGAACAATGGAGGATCCTTGAACCTGGGTTGATCCTGGAACAAAGGAGGATCCTTGAACCTGGGATGATCCTGGAACAAAGGAAGATCCTTGAATCTGCTGCGCTCCTGAGTATCCTCCTGAATTCATGAAGGATCCCACATGCTGAGGATAGGATCCTGCTGGCTGGAAATATGAACCTGATGCCTGGGTCATTGTTGTTGTTCCGTAGTGCACTCCTTTCGGTCCACCCACATATTGAACATCTGGAACCACTGATGGCTGAGAAGTAATCACCAGAGTATCAAAATTCAAAGATCTGGGCATCAGTGGGGAATGATCCTCTGCCGTTTTCTTTTGTTTCTTGAGATCTCCGATTTCTTTGAGAATCCTTTCATTGGTCTTATCCTGTTGCTGTATATGATCCTTCATCTGCAAAATCAAAGTAAACATGTCACTAGTAGTGGGAGTGTAAGAAGCAGAAGAAGTTGGAGGTTTGGAGAAAATGGGAGTTGGTTTCTTCTCGGCATTTTTCTGAGGTCCAGAAGGTGGTGGAGGCAAAGGTGGAATGCCCTGAGATGAATTGACCGCAGACATTGCAGTAGAGGTATTCTTCAATGATGAAGCCATGTATTTGTATGCAATGAACCGGAATGATCACCAACAGAAAAACTTCTTAAGAATGAAGCACCAATTGCCCCACGGTGGGCGCCAAACTGTTTTGGTAAAAAAAATCTGATGAGGATAATGCAACCAAACTCTTTGTTACGGGGAATGATGCTTGAAATGTAGAGCAATGATAAGGATCACTTCAATGCAAATTGCACAAACGACACAGGGATTTATACGGGGAAAAAGCCCTTGATCAAGAGTTGATCTCCGGCACAAAAAACCCCGGGTGATGGAAACTACCGATCACCAAGCTTAAATAAATCAATAAATGTTTACAACTTCGGATAGTAACGAGCTAGGTACAAGGATCACTATGGTGAAATGTGTGAAAGTAAGTGAAAACTGTTAAGTGATTGCCGAAAGCTTCAAGAGCGCGATTGTACGAGAGTGTGTGTAGCTGAAAAATGGCTAAGTGTTCTAATTACTAGCTCGTCACCCCTTTAAAAATAGAAGTTAACTACGCTAACAAACTATCCGACTTTTGTGCCAAGCTCTCACGTTCTCCACAACGTCCATTTCCAGTCAAACGTGTGCGAAATACCCGTGGAATATTCCATAGTAACGTTGCCAAGACCAAGTCAAGCTTGTTACCCCTGCAAAATAATACGAAACACAAACAAACAATCGTTAGTATGAGGATCCTTAAGGTGATCCATGATCCTGATCCTGAAGCTCTTCTGAGGATCACTATCTGTCTCAGAAGTAAGGATCATTAATTAGGATAACAAGTAAGGATCACTAATTGTTAGAAAATCCTCCCCTAACATATATCACTTATTGGAAACTGTGTCCTTTGTTTTCAATAATTATAGAAAACATACTCGATGTTTGCAAACCCCTGCAAGTTATGTCCTTTATCTCTAACTCAGCTAATTTTGTGGTTAAATCTGATCAAATGGACCCACATGAGGGTATTTTTGTGGTTAAATATGACCAAATAGACACCACATGAGAGTAAAATGACCAAAATACCCTCATGTGGGATCCATTTGGTCAGATTTAACCACAAAAAACTAAATGAGTTAGGGCTAAAGGACATAACTTGCAAGGGTTTGCAAATATCAAGTACGTTTTCTGTAATTATTGAAGTTAAAGGATACAGTTTGCAATAAGTGACATACATATAAGACGATTTTTGTAATTTACTCATCAAATAAACAAAAAGAAAAAGGCGTAAAAAAACTCACAAAATATGTAAATAACGTGTCAAGTATTGCATCAATATTAATTTTCTTCGGGGAACACATCAAATTATGAATATAATATGGGCGTTTATGATTGAAAATTAGATCATTACGAGCTCTCATATGCACCACACTACAATCTCAACCACTGAATGCACTACCTTTCCATTTCTTTGACCCCTGTTATGCACATGTACATTCAGAATGTCTTAATGTGTGGCTCAGGGTAAACACAAATCAAAATTGATGTCACAGACATGTAGATCATCCATGGAGAGATATCCTCTATTGTACAAAGTTATTAAAAAAATATAGTTAATTACTGTTTTCGTCCATGTGGTTTGTCAAAAATCACTATTTTAGTCCATTAGTTTAAAAATTGCGATTTCAGTCCTTGTGGTTTCACTTTCGTAACCATTTCAGTCCAGTCTCCTAACACCGTCTATTTTACCGTTAAGTTTTTAATGAAATACTTAAATTACCTTTGTGTTAATTAAATATGAACTTATATGATTTTATTATTGGATTTATATGATTTTAGTGTTGTATGACATGTGGACTTAAATTGGATTGTAGGGTTTGACCCACCATGGCTTCAGTCTGACACTATTTTTACATATATGGTTACAAAAATTTAATTTTGTATTTTAGAATGAGAAAATGTCCAGGTAAGCATTATTTTTTAAAGTTATTATGTTAATTGATGCTGCTAGGAAGATATTAATTGGGGTGGGGTAATAGGTCGCCAGACATTAAGAGGGTGGGGTTGTGATCCTCGAGAAGATGACCGGAAACTTTTGCCGGAAATGAGAGCAGAGATGGAGTGGGGTGGGGTAGCATGGAGTTGTGTTTTAACAAGTGGGGTCCTAGAATACAATCTTTTAAATTTACATGTTTTTTTTATTTAATTAACAAAAGGGTAATTTAGTTATTTCATTAAAAACTTAACGGTAAAATAGACGGTGTTAGGAGACTGGACTGAAATGGTTACGAAAGTAAAATCACAGGGACTGAAATCGCAATTTTTAAACTAATGGACTGAAATAGTGATTTTTGACAAACCACGGGGACGGAAACCTAAAAAATATCTATGAGAATTAACTTGGGACGATGTTTATATTCTATTCCTAGGTGTATAACTTGAGTAATGTTTCACTTTATTTTATAAAAAAAATATATATCTTTAATTACTTTCTAGATTTATAATTTTTTTTCCTATCTAATTGTCCATATACTGTAAAGGAGGCTCGATTGTGGTTGAGTAGGAAGGGACCGATTGAGGAGGGATTCATGTATAAATGGTGTAAATGGTTACCAAGTAAATGTAATGTGTTCATGTGGAAAGCTAATTTGGATAGGATTCCGACGAAGCCTGCTCTTAATCGGCGGAACATCAATGTTGGTGAAGGCTTGTGTACTTTTTGTGGCGAGGTTGAGGAAACTACGGAACACATTTTTACGGCGTGCCATTTGGCTAATGGTGTATGGAATGGTATTGCATCTTGGGTTAGAATTCCCCCGGTGTTTGTTTTTTCTGTTAAAGATATCTTGGAACTGGTGGAGCATCTGAAGGTTTCGACTTCGAAGGCGGAGGTTTTGTTTGGTATTTTCGTTTTAACTTGTTGGAGGATTTGGGCAGCTAGGAACGAAGCTTTATTCTCACAGAAGAATGATAATGTGGCGAGGATAGTGGCGGATATTAAATCGTTTGGGTTTCTTTGGTTCAATAGTAGATCGAAGAAGGGTGGGTTGGTTAGGAAAGATTGGTGTAATTTTGATATTACTTGATGTATTGGTTTTGTGGTTATCTCTAGCTTAGAGATATCCCGTTTCTGTTGTTATTAAAGTTCATCTTTCAAAAAAAAAAAATTGAATAATAAGTATTTATGGTTAAAACATATAACTAACATTGTATTTAAATTCTAGTAATATCTAAACATAAATATTTGAATAATAAGTATTTATGGTTTAAACATATAAGGGTGTCCAGAGTGGTGCGGTAAAGGGGAGCGGCAAAGGGTTTTGCCGCGCGACAACACCGCCGCCGACCTCTTTGCCACTGCGGTTTCAATGTTGATCGGGGAGGCATGCCGCTGCGGTGAAGGGAGGAAAGAGAGAGAGGGGTTGCAGTGAAGGGAGGAAGGAGAGAGAGAGAGTAGTGTGGGGTGGTGTCCATTCCAATCTCAACCAATCACACTTTTTTTTTTTTTTTTAAGTTTACCACTTCACCAAATATCTAAACCATTGCCAACACTTTTCATCAAAGTTTAAACACTTTTCACTGATTGACATGGCGCACTCTATTTGGTTGATATTTTAGTTTGTCACTTACACCCTAACTACCAAACAATTAAGTCTTGTCTTTGATTCTTGAGATTTTTGTGGTTAATGATTATTGGGAATTTGATTTTGGTAACTACAACATTAGCACACTTAACAATGTTACAGAGCTCTGGTTCAATTGGTTCGAAAATACCAATTATGTTTCCAAAAACCCAAACAAAGATTTAACATTATAATGCATTCATAGAAGTTATACATAACATATATCATTCAGGGATGGAGCTTAGTGGAAACCTAGGGATGCAACCCCCCCCCCCCCCCCCCCCCCCCCAAACAAAGATTTAACATTATAATGCAAAAATCATGGTTACAACAAGAAAACACTTTCGCAGCGTAAGAAATTACATAAATCAAGAGGCGATAGGGAACGGATTGAAGCCACCTTGCAGCATTTCTCTCAAAGGTCCAAACGTTGGTTCGGGCAGGTTGTTCAAGTCATACCAATCCCATCCCTCACACTTATCAGGTTCGATGTTTTGAGGTGTTTGATCCGGGTCCGATAAATATGCACGCATGTAAATGACAACGAGATGCACTGCATCGGATAGGAGATTGTTTGTTGCTGTTAATAACTCAATGTTCTTAATGTCTAGTCCAGTTTCCTCCATTACCTCTCTTGCTGCACATTCCTCAAAGCTTTCTCCTAGATTCAGTTTCAAACAAATTATTTATATACACAAGATTAATATGTACATAATTGACCAAACATAAACCGGAAACCAACAATTAAAGCAAGCAAAATAAATAGATTGTTTCATCTATTGAAAACTATCATAGCTAGATTATAAAATAATATTCTACTAACATATTTATATAAAAATCGTCTCAATCCCATAGGGGAATTATATCAAAACAAAAGGCAAACGGGCAGCAAGGTGTGCCGCTATATGTTTTTTGAATAGCAAACTAAGTTTATTTAGAAACTATGTAGATCTTGACGCATACCATTACTATGCATTCATAGAAGTTATACATAATATATATCATTCAGGGACGGAGCTTAGTGGAAACCTGGGGGTGCCCCCGGTTATTTTGCCTAAATATTTATACAATATATAAATTGGGTCCCAATTATTAATCGTGATTAGTCTTGATTAATCGGATTGAGATTTTTATTTTTTACATATGTACAAATTTTTACTATGTAATTTTTTTAAGTAGACAGGTTTTAACCCCTTCTCTGTCCATTTTTTAAGTATACAAGATTAAATGCCGGAATTTACAGGTTTTGGCATTTCGCCCGAATCGCCGATTTTCAGGCCGACTAGAGCCGATTAGGGCCGACTAGCGATTAATCGCCGATTTTTCCAACACTTGAAATTTTTGATTGATTTCAGTTTGATGTTGGGAAAAAAATTAAATGAAGAAATAGAACCAAGGTTGTTTAGGAAGAACTGACCGAACTCAAGGTGGCCGCCGGGGAGGGCATAAGTGTAGGCGCCGATGGAGAGGGAGCGGCGACGACCGAACAGAACCTTATTATCCTTTAATATAATCACCGCAACTCCAACTTCCGGCGCCGGCGACATTGCTCAGTTCTCGGTATCCTGTAGCTGGCTGGCTACTACTATTTGACTGTGAAGTGTGAACTCTCTCAAGTGTCGTATGCTCGTATTTATGTGGCAAGAATGTGAGATTGGAATTTTATAGTTTTTAGTTTTTACCACGTATGGTTAGTAAATAGTGCAAAATTTATAAAGACAAAATGGAATTACTTAAATGACTTTTACAAATAAGATTAAAAAAAACTTATGTAATATACTCATTTTTTTGAACAGGACAAAATGGAATGACTTAAATGATTTTTACAAATAAGATTAAAAAAACTCATGTAATATACTCATTTTTTTGAACTAGTGGGATTAGTATAGCTAACCCACTATTTTTAAGTATGTAATATATATAACAATGAATTAAAACATTTTAAACAAAAACGTGGAATGCTTTAAAACAGAAGACATGGAGTAATGGGAGTATATTTATTAGAAGTGGTCAAGATGCGTGTGCTAAGGAGCAACATTAACATTAAGACTATGTGTAGTGGGAGGGGAAAGACCTTTGGATCTTTTGCGTCACGTGACGGTAATAAAATTAAATAAAAAAATGCTATTGGCCAAATAAAAAGAAGAAGACGTTTAAAAAAGCACGCTCCTTCATTTTTTTTCAAAAAAAACCGCCACCGGGGGCAGTCAGGCGACGTTGTTTGGTTTTTTTTGGAAAAAAAGGCCAAAAAAAACCCCACTAAGTGTAGTCTAGCTAGTCTAAGTCAATCGCGCACCACTCACCAATAGTATTATTGTCTTTTTAAGGACTAAACCTACACACTATTTGTATTGAATTCTGATCTTCTACAGTCTTCTTAAGTTTTATCTAGCTTATTAACACCACTCGAATATCTATCTACCTCTCTCCATTCCATAGAAGTTGGTGGATGATACACACTTGACTAAATTGGACTCCAAAATTACTGGATTAGATTTTCAAAAGTAATTAAATCATTTGAATTTTCAACAAACCTAAAGAGTAAATTACTTTTGAGTCTTTATATTTTAGTGGTTTTAATTATTTGAGTCTAAAATCAAAATGATTAACGCTCTAAGTCTCTAGACACTTTTTTTTATAACTAATTAAGTCCTTTTGAGTCAAATTTTTAACCTTTTGAGTCCAATTTTTTGTTTTTAACAAAATTGGACTTAAAAGATTATAAAATGAACAACATTGAATTCAAAACGTTATAAAATAAGCGGTTAAGGACTCAGGACGTTAAACTTTTTAATTTTGAACTCAAGTGATTAAAACCATTAAAACACAAATACTCAAAAAGTAATCTACTCAGCCGTCACCCAGTTTTATTCTTCTTCATTTACTTTTCCATTCAAACAACAAATACTCTTTAACCCTAAATCACTTTTCAGTGTCGTTTCTTTCTTCTTGCTTTGATTAAACTTGTTGCAAATATTACAAAGCCTTCCAATCATTATACCACAATTTCAATTGGATCCAAAATACTTGACAACTTCCAATAAATTCTCAAAATTTATACTAGTTTAATGTGCATCTTCAAGAACACTCACCGGTATGCTAACCACTATTTTTGTTTTTTACAAATGGGATAGTGGTTTGGGTCATTAACACACCCTTTAGCCTAATAATTGTTAGCTATAGTTAGTTTTTATTTTTAAATGACATCATTTTTGTTTTTAAGTATGAAAATTACATTTACACCCTTGTACTGTAATAAATTTATATTTTATATTTTTCTTTAACCAATTTACATTTACCCCTTTACAATTTATCCATCTTAATTTTTCTTTTTTCAATAATGTATATTTCTACTATTACACTTTAATAAAGTTATCAAATAAGGAAACTTTATTTAATATCTTCCTAAAACAACATTTTTAAAGTTTGTTTTATACACATTTCGGTGTTTAAAACGTTCCATTCACAAAGCCGAACACCCCTGTCATTATTTCCCACCTCAAGGCACCTTCCATTGCAACAAGAGGGGTATAAAACAAGTTCAAATAAAGTGATGAAGAGAGAAATATTTTGAGAATATATATCTCACATAATATTTTTGTTTTGTATTTTAGAATAATTGGACCACCATTCTAAAGCATGAAGCAACCTTCACCGTGACGAGAAGGTGGATAGACCGGAAAGTATCTATACCCATATCCATATTCATGAGGAGCGTTAAAGTACGTTACTGGAATGATTTTATCATCATTTTTATCACCATCTTTATCCTCGTCTTTGTCCTCTTTTTTAGGCCCAACGCTTATGATCACAGCAGCACGTCGTTTCTTCCTTAAGCAAGTTGCGACACAAACAGGGTCAACATCACCGATCACCATTAATATCTCCTTCTCTAAATCTACCGATAGCTCATTAACACCAGATAATTTGGTCACAGCCTTCATTACCTCTTTCCTGCACTTTTCAGAGTGCATACTAACCTTTACATGTATCTCCTGCAAATATATGTGCATGCATGCAAATCATAGTTAAGAGGGTAAATATATTAAACATTTTTTAATATCTGTGTGTATTGTGGGAGGTTCTAAAAGTTGTTTTGTATTCTAAGGAGTTCACTATCTATATGGGAGTACATTCATACTGTTAGTTTTTTTAGAGTCTAGATGAAGAAACACCGGTTTTAATCTGCTAAGAATATAGCCTAAAGTGGGTTTTTTCGACCGGAGGGGTTATCTTCTTGATCTCTTCCTTGATCAAAACAGTTATGAGTGATCTGTAAAACTGACATCGTTAGCTCGTTAACAGGAAAAAAGGGGTTTTTCTCTTAACCATGCTTCAGCGTGAGAATGAATAACTGTTTAAAAAGAGAAACAATGTCTGTGTTTAGAGTAAGAGAGCAGAAATTGGAGTCAATAAACCTTTGGTGGAGTTTGGAATTTATAGCCGAAGGGTTAGAGAAAGAGATGGGCTCATGGGCCAGACATCACTTTCAGGGGATATCATTTAGTCCCCTGTGATACGACATATAGTGTTTGAAGCTAGAGGTGGGGGACAGTGGCGAATTGTGATTGGTTATACGTCACCTACCAATGGTACTTGTCATCACGTCTGTCATCAGCCCTTAGTGGAGATCATGGAGCAGTGAGTGGCGTACACTGATTAGCTACATGTTACTATCCTTTTGTACTGTTTGTCCCCTACACGATTGATCACCATGGGGATTGGTTGGGACAGAGCTTGGCACATGCTGATCGGTTGCAGGCTACTGTCACTTTTACTGGTTGTACTTTCGTGAGCTGTCATGGTTACACACCCTGCAAGGGTTTCCCGCACGAGAACCTTGGAACGAGTTGAGTGTTTTGGGGATTTAAGTGTGGGTATGTACGTGCGCTTAGCTTTGTTGCCCCACTCCGGCCAGACTATGTTGACGCTGGCTTTAGAGTTTGGCTTGGGCGTTCCCCCGGGAAACCATACCGCCGGCTGCCACTTGACAGTCGTTGAGCCACCACAAGAGCAGAACTCTCTGGCGTAACACACGGTGGGACGAAAACCCGGGTGGGCTCAGGATAGAGCCTGACACCTCTGCAAGGAGGCTAGGCTCTATCTATTATTGCCTTATCCACCAAAGTGACCCAAATGGGGATTGAACTTGAGTCTCCATTGAAAAATCCAAATCACCGTACCACTAGACCACACGTGGTGGATTTACATGCGCTTAGCTTGCGCTCCATTTGAAACCATACACCTTCACTAGACAACCTAGATACCAAAACAACTTCAAAAAATTTCTATCAACACTTATTAATTTTCTAAACCCTATTAAAAGAATTCAAACATTGTTACATTGATATCAAAAGCTGGTTAAGCAATCGAAGAAGATCATTACCTGAACCATGGTGTGTTAGAAATCAAATTAATCAAGAAGACGATTAATGTAGGTAAAGTGTTCTGAAATTCATGTAAGATTTATAGAATCAACCCTACGTACGTACGTTGAACATCATCATACCTAACAAATAGACTTTACATATTTTAAGACCTTTGACCTTTTAAAATGTAAATTTTCACTTGAATATCTTACCAAATCATATATATTACCGGAAAACTGGAAAAGTCATCCTTTCATACCATGCTTGCATGTATACATGCATACGAAATTAAGAAAATATATTACTTAAATAGTTAAATATAACAAATTAGAAAGGGACATGCAGAAATTAAGAAAATATATTACTTAAATATAACAAACTAGAAAGGTAATATGCTTGGGATACTACGGCCGGAAGATCGCACGAAAGTAGAAAAGCCAATCTCAATAAGTGTTTTTAACTTTTTTTAGAACGTCGACTTTATTGTATTAAGCTATCGCACTGCCTAAATTGAAGAGTCCCGTTGCCCTACTCCGACCAGACTATGTTGCGTTGACTTCAGAGTTTGGCTTGAGCTTTTCCTCGTGAAACCATATCACCGACAGTAATTCAAAAGCCGTTGTGCACCACATGAGTTGACACAAGTAAGGATTAAACTTGGGTCTCTATTGAAAAACTCAAGTTTCACCTATCATTAGGCCACAATTGGTGGATTTAAGTGTTTTTAACTATATATGAAACACCTAAAATATACATATGGCAAGTCAACTTACTCATATTCAGACTTTCAACTCCAAATGAACATGTAGCATGGAAGAATGCCACTTTCAATAATTCGGAGGGCATGCCTGACACGTGAAGCCAACAAATACATCGGCGGTCTGTGACTTAGGCCATCCGTAGTCATAAAGCCTCTTTGTGGGCGTTATGCGACACGTGTCGTGCCACGTCACACAGGGGCTTTATGGGGGCGTTATATCACCAGAGCCCGTAGTCATAAAACCCTTACCCATCATTACCTAATTTAATTTTCATTTTTATTAATTAATTAAAAAAAACACTTAACTTTTTTTGATTGGTCAAAGTTTTGAAAATCCCCTCTATCACGCCGCTATCACCATACCGCCCCCACCATTTTCTTCCCCCATAGCACTACCCGTCGTGGTGTTTGGACGCTATGAGGTGCCATGGCCTGAAAAAGCCCTACATCACATCCCACTACATGTGGACTTAGGCTGGAGGGTGTGGGATAACCCCCATTGGGGGTTATAAAGGACACCTCAGCGCCACGTAGGCGCCACGTCAGCCAGGAGGCTTTATAACCCCCCCTTTAAATTGCAGGGTGTGGGATGGAGCCCCGTTATCATTACCTAATTATTTTTTATTTTAAAAATCATTTAATTTTCATATATTAATTTATATATCACATGTTGCAAGCCGTCAATGCCCCGCTTGCGGTGTGCACATATAATGTATATATGTGTGGGCGCTCGGAGGGCAAAAGTGAAATGGTACTAACTTTAACGTTATTTTACTATTTCGTGAAAATAACGTTAAAAGCGGCGGATGGTTAATCAGGCATCATGTGGTGACGTTGATAGCTGAAAGACACGGGGGTACATGCACCAATCAGTCTCTGTCTCGATTGTTTGAGTGTTATGTGTCTTAGGTCCAAGGCTTGATACAAAACTACAATCGAGCCGGGGGTCTCACTGGAAGCAGCCTCTCTATTCCTACGGGGTAGAGGTAAGGCTGTCTACATCTTACCCTCCTCAGACCCTACCTTAGCTTTGCTATTGGTGGGATTTACTGAGTATGATGATGATGATGATGATGTTGCAAGCCGTCATATTTGACCTCTATCTCTCGATCAAAGCAATTGCCTCACGTTAACATGTTGGCGCCGGATATATAGCGCCCCTACTTAATTTTGTGGGTGTGGGTGTATAGCGCCCGGGGCGCTATAGGCAGTGACGTGGCCATGGTGGCGCCCCCCACACCCTCCGGCCTTAGAGCATCAACAACGGGAAGTACAAAACATATTCCAGACCATTGGAGATGCCATGTTGGCCATGACACAAATGGGTCCCATACGAATCTCTAAAGCATCCAGAATCCAGATGGCCGGATATAATTTATTTTAGATTTTTATAGTTTTTCATTTGTTTCCTCTTTTAATTTTAATTTAATATTAGGTTGCTACTTTCAGAAACTAAAGATTTGGGTAATTGCGAATTTATTTTTATACTTTTTAATTTAAAAATTACTTTTAAATGGCTTTCGTGGGATTTAAAGATAGAATCATTTTCCCTTCATTAAAAGGGAGAAAAAAACAAAAAAGTTGGATTTTAAGAAAAAAAAAAAATCTAACTAGATTTTGCTTTTAAATGAAAATGACAACAAAATTAAAATCATAAAGACCTAGATTCAAAAGATTTGAATTTTGAACTAAAGTAACAAAAGTGATCAAAACTCAGGAACCATTTTGACAGTTTACTCGTATTACTAATGTTAATATGATGGAATAATTCCAATATATTAGCACTTGAGATTAATTGCAAGATTAGAAGCATATCCATGCATAAAATAGTGTTAGGTTATGTTTAAATTTAGTTATATTGAATCATAGGGTGAGGTTCTAGAGTGAACAATACTATATTTGTGTCATTTATTTACAAATTCTAATCATTGATTTAAGAGTAAATTACAATAACCGTCTTTTATGTTGGCACTAAATTACAAAGTGTGTCATTTGTATTTAAAAAGTACAAAAAAACGTACTCAATGTCTGCAGACCATTGCATGTTATGTTCTTTAACCCTAACTCAGTTATTTTTTCATGGTTAAATCAGACTAAGTGGACCCGATGCTTATGAAATTACTAAAGTACCCTTACCTATTATAAATTTTAAAATACAAAATTAAATTATACAATCAAAACAAAAGAAATTAATACTGCTCCCCCCCCCCCCCCCTCTCTCTCTCTCACTTCTGCAATCTCATCTACCCATATTCAACAGATCTGATCTGACAGCAAGGCCGTCTTTGATGGGGTGCGGGGTGGGCGACGGCACGAGGCCCAAACCCTTCAAGGGCCAAAATCTTTTTAATTTTGTATAGAATTTACGTTGTATAAGCTAGAATATATATATATATATATATATATATATATATATATATATATATATATACTGAATCGAAAGATGACGCAAACAAGCTCTTGTTGGGGGTGGTTATTGCCTTGCTTAGACAACAAGGAGACGTGAGTTCTAATCCTGGCGTCTCCAATTTTTTTATTTTAGCTTCATCTTTTAGTTTTTTAGTTGTATATGACATTTAATGCCTAATTTTGTCAACTACATCTTTTCCTTTAATTAATAAATTACTAACTACGCTTAGCTAAAAATAAATATTTAAATTACTTTCACATAAATTTTAGTGATTAAATAATTGATGAGTTTATAATACATGGAAATTTGCGAATAGGGCCCAAAATTTTTATCTCGCACAGGGCAAAAAAAAAATTTGTTATTTTCGGAGACGGCCCTGTCTGAGAGGACCATACTACTGGAGGTCTGCCTTCCTCTAATCTCTCTGATCTAACACCATATTCAACAGATCTGACAAGACCATAGGCACGAGAAAAATAGTGACCGAATCAGCCACAGATAACCTAAGAATGACAGAGTAGATCGGAACTTGGAATCGAGCCCAAACATCCCTGATCTACAACCACATAACATATTAGAACTTGAAAGGCACGCCGATGGTGTGATGAATCGATATCAGAAACACGCCACAGGGGATTTTGATTTTAGAATTTATACTTCGGTCGACGTGAAGGTGACGATGATAAAGGGATCTAAACAATATCAGATGGCCATATTCATCTTCTCTAGTGAGTTTCAAGAGATGTTGTGGTATTGTGGCGGCGACGGCTATGTGGTTATGTTGTGATAGTGGTGGCATTGGCAGTTTGGTGATGGTGGTGTTGGATGGTAGGTTATGGTGGTGGTGGAGGCGGCGACAGGTGGGTTGTAGTGGTGGTGGGCGGGAAGGTGCTAGTGGTCGTGGGGGAAGGTGGTGATTGACGGCGAGGTAGGTGGTGGTGGCAGGTGAGTGGTAGTGGTGGTGGTGGTAGGGCGGGTGCTGGTAGTGTCAACAAGGAACTAGAGAGAGAGAGTTAGGATAGTGAGAGAAAGAAAGTTAGAGAGAGAGGGACTTATTTATCCGTTTATATATTTTTAATATTTCAAAATTCTTTTTTTGTTTTATTTATTAAGTATATCTTAAATAAATGTGAAATTACCAATCTACCCTGATTAAACCATAAAAACTAACTGAGTTAGGGTTAAATGACATAACGTGTAGAGGTTTGCAAACATCGAGTACGTTTTTGTACTTTTTGAAGACAAATGACACAATTTGCAATTTAGTGTTAACATAAAGGACACTTTTTGTAATTTACTCTTGATTTAAATCATCAAACCGTAAAATACACTAGTGTATTTTCATCATCAAATCCTGACCATTGATTTACACTTGTGTATTGACAATAAAGGGCTAGGATTAATTCACTAGTGTTCACAATCAAAAGATTATTCACTAATGAACCTAACCGTTGAATGAATCATATACATAAAAATATATATATATATAGGATAAGGATCCGTTAGGAACCACCATTTATTGCGAGAATCGCGAGAACCAATGTGAACACAACCAAAAATACCTAATAAAAAATTAAAACATACAAAAATATTTTTTTTAATAAAAAACGCTACATTTCGTCACTAAAAAAAACTGAACAACAGTACCGCTGCACTGTTGTTCTTTTTCTTAGTGACGAAATTTAGCGTTTTTTATAAAAAAAAAAATTGAACAAAAAGTATCGTTGCACATGTGCATGCGTATGCATATGCATATGTGCATTCGCATTCGCATGCACATGTGCATCGGTGTTGTTGTTCAATTTTTTTACTAACAAAATTTAGCGATTCTTAATAAAAATATAAGGAAATAGCATTTAGTTGTGGAGTTTAGTTTTATGATTTTGTTTTTAGCATTTAGCTTGGGTGGGGTGGGTGGGTGGGTGAGGGGTTTAGGTTTTTGGGAGGTGGGGGTGGGTTTAGGTTTTGAGAACCCAAAAACCTATATAGGGTAGGAGTTATTTGAGAACCACTCTTATTGCGAGAATCACGAGAACTAATGGAAGATTAGAATATACTTAAAATTTCAAAATTCAACTTTCTATACGTAAAATTTAGTATGTAAAATGTGGGACCACATTAAACAAAGAAGAAATACTTGTTGGCAATGTTTTTAAAAACCGGTTTTTAAATCAAACCGGATTAGGCTAAAAAATGGTTCAACTGGTTGAACTAGATTGTACCGAGCAGTTCAACCGGGTTGACTAGCTAACTCTATGTATTTATAAATTACAACATCAACTCAAAAGTGAATCCAAATATGCATGATTACATATTAATTTTATGACCCAAAAGTAAATCCATAATAAAAAATAATTCAAAAGATAATAAAAAATCATTTAATTTTCCAACAAGCTCTTTTAAATGAAAGTGTACGATATGTTTAAGCCATTTGAGTGTTGAATACATCAACTATTTTCGTTTCATACAATATTAAATAAGAACTTTTAGTGAATAATCATAATATATAAAAATTACGTAAGATAACTAACATATATAATAAAAAGTAAGCAATAACCCAAACTAAAATAACCTTGGGCCGGTATCGGTATTACGTTTCAAACCGGTATACCGGGTTTTATCGCCGGTACAAACCTTATGCCGTTTCACTTATTTACCGTGGTGTTCCGTACCAGATTTACATCTGGAAACGGTAATACCGGTATAACCGGCCGGTATTTACCGGTTTTTAAAACATTGCTTGTTGGAACTACGGATATAACAAACTTATTATCGATTTTGCACTAAATAAACAATTAATAAAATATTCAACCTTTTCTATTAGGTCGGAGGGTATGGGGGGCGCCACCCAGCCACCTCATCACCGATAGCGCCCCACCAGCGCCCCCACCCATACCGTGGCAGTTAAACCGGGGCGCCATGGAGTTGTCCGCCACCATGGTAACGCGCAGAAGGAGATGTTCAGGTGGAGCCCACGATATTTAATCCAATCAAATCTTTTTTTTTTTAATTTTGTTTAATAGGGGGCTTTATCCCACACACTGCAAGTTAAGGGAAGGCGTTATAAAGCCCTCTGGCTGATGTGGATCCTACATGTCGCTGTGTCTTGATAAAGCCCCTAGGGGCTCCATCCCACACCCTCCAGCCTTAGTTTTGTTTCGATTCGCAATTCACAAATTGTGTCATTGGGCCAACCAACATGCATTGCCACAAGCAAAGTACTTCCAACCCACCAATTCTCAAGAATCCAAATTGTGCTTGAAGGTTCTCATTAACCAGATTGTGTATTATCATTATCATTATCATTATCATTATCATTATCAATTTGTACAAAATTGAATAGTGAAAGTACCTCACATATTAAATTTATAAATTAATAAATGTATGGGAAATATTAGTAAGTGATTAATATCTAATTTCCAAGATAGTCTGATGTACACCAAAAGGGTTACGTCAGTCAATGACGATTTTATTATTTAACTTCATTTACCTCTGTTTTATATTTAATTGAAAATAATTTCAACATATAAAATGCCGACTTATTCGTGTTGACAGGGTCAGTTGAAACTCGACTTAGCAAAATAAGTATTAAATTAATTAACTAAAGTTTTAAAAAAAGTCAACTGGTCAACCATAGAAAATCTAATTTAACCATTATATAATTTCATTGACCCAATCCGATCTTCCAGCTCTTCGAGATCATCAATACGATTTTTTTTGAACGGCAAATCACTTTATATATATATAAAGAGCCAGCTAGGGACTGGGAACAGAAACAAAACAAACGACAAAACAAAACAAAACGAAAAGAAAAACAGATTACAACATCCCTATGATATCAAAATCTAACCAACTCTTCCAGTCTGGCATATTGACCTTTGATCGACATTTGATCCAACGAAAGGCATCCTCTTTTATTTGCTCCACCGTCTTGACAATAGGAATAAAGCTATCCTCGAAGACCTTCACGTTTCTGGCTCTCCATATGTTCCAGACAGTTGCCGACAAGATGGTATAAACTACCTTCCTCCACGAAGCTCCACCCGGTTGACCCTTCAAAAAGGACACGAGATCATGAAGGCAACTGATGTCGGCCGGGTATTTAATTCGAACCCAAGTCAAGATGTTCCACCATATGCATTTAACCCACAAGCACGAGACAAAAATGTGGCTGGGATCTTCGTCTGCCAAACCGCACCGAGGACAAAGGCCGTCCCCAAGCTGGATACCTCTGCGAATCAGCCCCATTTTGGAGGCCACCTTTCCTAACAGGGCCCTCCACAGCAGGTAATTCGCCTTAGGAGGAGCCCGTGTATTCCACTCGAACCTCAGAGAATTTTGACCCATCACCGGGTCAGCCGCCTCGATACTGTTTCTGATGTAACTGACCGAGAATGAGCCATTCGGTTCGCCGAGCCATTTCCATTTATTTCTTTCAAAAACCAACTGCTCCTCAATATTAATCCCAAATTTCGCCAAACTTTGCTTCACAGAAGAGATATCTTTCCAAATTCCAGGCAGAGATTTTTTAAGAGGGATAAGAGTCTGAGAAGAGGTGTTACCGGGACCATCGTGGACAGCCGTAACCACTTTAACCCAGAGCTGATTAGGCTTGTCTTTAAATCTCCACCACCACTTCGAAAGCATGGCTAGATTGAAGCCTTGAATGCTACCTAGCCCCATTCCGCCACCTTTTTTAGATTTCATTAAGAATTCCCATCGTAACCATCTTAACTTTTGGCCCGAACTTGAGAATCCCCATATAAAATCCCTTCTAATTTTTTCAATTTTCTTAATAATCCCAGACGGAGCAGCGAACAGAGATAAATAGTGCGATGGTAGGCTACCGAGAACAGATTTGGCGAGAGTCATACGGCCGGCAAACGATAGGTGTCTCGCTTTCCATCTAGAAAGTTTAGAAGCAAACTTTTCAAGAACCGGTTTCCAAAATTTCGCCCTTTTCATATTGACCCCGATAGGAACCCCCAAGTGTAAAAAAGGGAGCGACCCGGCCTCACACCTAACCAAATTGGCAACCCTATTCACCTCCCCTTCTGAAACTCCAATACCATAAATATTGCTTTTCTTTCTATTAATCTTGAGCCCGGAGACGAGATTAAGCCACCTCAGAATTCTATTAAGCCCCATGACATTATCTTCCGACCAGGAGCCGATGAATAAAACGTCGTCTGCGTAGCACAGATGGGAAATCAACGGACCACCGTTAGGAAGTTGACATCCCTGAAAAATACCCGCATTGCACGCCCTCTCCATAAGGATACTGATAATCTCCATGGCAATGACGAAAAGAAAAGGGGACAGCGGGTCGCCTTGTCTCAAACTCCTTTTATACTTGAACTCTTTAGTTGGCGATCCGTTAACCAGAACAGAGCCCATCCCTGAAACGAGGCAGCTTCTAATCCAACCGATCCATCTATCCGGGAAAGACATCTTTTCCATCATGCTCAAAAGGAACTTCCAGTTTAACGAGTCGTATGCCTTTTCGAAGTCTACTTTGAATACTAGCAGTTTTTTATTAGATTTTTTAGCCCAAGCAACTATTTCACTTATGATAAGAGGACTGTCCAAAATATTCCGACCCCCCACAAAGCCCGATTGGGTTGGAGAAGCTAGATCATCCAAGACAACCTTCAGCCTATTGGCCAACACTTTAGTTAAAATTTTATAGCACGAGCTCACAAGAGAAACGGGGCGATAATTGGCGATCTCTTGAGGGTCTTTAGATTTGGGGATCAAAGCTATAAACGAAGAATTACTACCAAGGCTGATACATCCGCTTCGGTGGAAATCATTCATAAAACCCATCACCAGCGACTTGAGTTTAGACCAGTACACTTTATAAAATTTTAGAGTAAAGCCGTCCGGGCCCGGAGCCTTACTACCGTCACAGTTTTTTAGGGCCAGAAACACTTCTTCCTCCGAGAAACTATCGCACAATGATGATTTAAAATGGTCCGGGATAACCGAGACCCCTAATGCACTGAAAACTGGGCGACGCCTTATAGGCTCCGAAAAAAGTTTTTTGAACCAAAGCCTGATTTCCTCCTTAAGCTCAACCGGATCCGAGACGAACTTGTTATTAAACATCAAGCCATTTATTCTATTTCTAAGCAAGTTTACTGAGACATTATTATGTAAATACGCACTGTTTTCGTCCCCGAACTTCAACCAGTTGGCTCGGGCTTTTTGCTGCAAATTGCTGGCCTTTTTCCTTTCTAATTTGTCAAGTTTTATACGAAGATCAATTCTGCTACATTTTCTTCATCAGACAGCTGAAAAGAAACAGCTTTGTTTTCAATCTTCTCAATTGAATCAGCCAAATCTTTAAGTTCCTTATTCTCTGCATCAACAGTAGACTTTCTCCATTTTTTTATATCTATCTTCAGCTTTTTAAGAGACCCAACAAGGTCCAACAGGCTACCTTCAGCATCGCCATAAGGGGGACTCACCACATTGTCCACAATATCCGAAATCTTCTTATCTCCAAGCCAGGAATTGAAGAATTTGAACGGGATCGGTCCGAAATCAGCGGCGAAAACTGACAACGATATCGGACAATGATCCGAAAGACCCCTTTTGTGCACTTCCAAATGAGCATTAGGCCAGGTATTCATGACCAAGTCATTGACCAGGAACCTATCCAGTTTACTAAATTTCACATCTTTATGACCTGAGATATAGGTGAACGTACCTCCACTCATAGAGTACTCGAAGAGGCCAGCATTAGCGATAAAGTTGTTAAACGCATCCGTAGCCCCACGGTCATATCTAGAATTGACTCTCTCACCCTCGGATCGGACTTCATTAAAATCACCGAGGAGAATCCACATCTCCCCAGACTGGGCTATCAGCTCCGATAAAGCGGCCCACAAAGATCTTCTGTTCCCAGGGTCATTTGGGGCATGAATATTCAGCACGTGCACCCTAGCATCCACCCCATACAAAACACCGGAAAAAAGGAGAAACCTTTGATTCTTAACCATCTGATCCACCTGGAACACATCAGGGTTCCAAATTGACACCAGGCCACCAGATCTACCGACGGAATCAACCGAAGCAGCACACATATTTGACCGGTCCCAGAAGCAGCGGATATCAATTTCAGAAAGATTAGCCTGGTGGGTCTCCTGAATTCCAACGAAATCAACTTTGACAATACTTTTCAACTTGCGGATCCAGTTAGCCTTCCTCCGATCCGAAACCCCATTAATATTTAAAGAAACAAAATTCATCGTAACCTCTGAATCTCCATCTCCCCACAAACCAAGTTCCTCACGTGATTTTCGAAGCCATCCACCTCAATTCCCAGACGGCTCCCTACATCCAGGGTGATCGAAACTTCTTTCTCAAAATTAGCTCTCAGCAGTTCTTCCTCTTCATCATCTGCCAACGTATCGCCGACATCTTCTTCTTCTTCTTCTTCTTCAGGGATCATCGCCGGTCCTCTAGTACGTTCCTTTTCTAGACGGAATATCTCTTCAATATTAAAAGGATCTAAGGTGTCCGAGGTGACCGCCTCTTGATTAAGATCAGGTAAAGCTGGGCCTTGGTCTCTCGATTTGGGCTTATTAACCTTTTTATGTCTACAGGTAATGTAGCTGGGTCTTAACATATCGGTATCAGGCCCAAGGTCGTCCTCCCCAAGCCCAAAATTTAAATGGGGCCCCACATCTTCTCTTTCATCAGAAGACAAATTAACAGAAGGTTCCATATTTCGAACGTCAACTTCCTGCGCATGCGCTGTCTTTTTGGGAATCGAGGAGTCGCTTTCATTTTCCATGCACGTGCCTTGATCCTCCATCATGCAACCTTCCACATTCCTATTCAAGTTCTCCGGCAGTTCAACAAAATCCGGCGACCTAACGGAAACCGAAGGGGATCTAATAAACTCCGAGGAACTAGTAGGAGAGCTCCACTCCGAGTCCGCCACCGGAGCTTTCAAGAACTCCGGGGACCACTGGACCGAGATTTCTTCAACCCATACCCTTATAATCTGGTCCTTCCAACAAAGCTTAAATTCCTCTGAGATTCTCGAACCGGATTGGACCAGAACAGCCATCCGATCTTCGGCCATGTTCCCGTCCGAAACATCAGCCTCGGATTTAACCAAGAGGCGACCACACCGTTCCCCGATCTTATTGAACACGTGGCGATCCCACAAGGATATAGGCACTCCCAAAACTTTAATCCACGCGACTCTTTCGAACAGTGGAGGGATCCCTTCCCACACATAAACCCTCGAGAACCATTTCTCCCATATTTCTGCCTTATGGCATCGAAAATTTTCGGCTTCCTCATGACTCTTGAAACAAAGCATTACTTTAAGACCCCCAAGATATTTTAAATGAAAACTATCATCCATAACACCCGACAAATGAGTAGGCAGGATATTTAGGACGTCAATCTCCTTAACTTCCCCGATGAGGGATTTGAATTCCCAAGCTTTTTTAGTCTCACAGTTCATGGGAGGGAGGTTGATAAAAGTACAAGAATTCTCCGGCTGAACGGGCTTGACCACCGAACTGTAGGACCTCTTATCGGACATGTTACCAATAAAAGCATCATGAGAACCTGATGAAGAATTGTTGGGAGGCACTACAGGGTTGAGTCTCGCAAACACGGAGATTCTATCACCTGGATTTTTCTCTCCTAGGGCAGTAGGAGCAGACTTAGAACCGTCTCTGTTAAACTTAGCCAGGTTAACTCTGATTCTAGCCCCATCAATAGACACCTCTTTCAGTCTAGCGATGCAACATCCGACGTCCCGAACGTTAGAAATCTTAACAAAACCGAACTTGTTGCCCGCCCTATCTTTCTTCCAAGGGACGTAGACGTCCTCCAAATTCTCCATAAAGCCAAAGGCCTCTCTTAACCTTTCACGATTACAGCCCTCAGGCAGGTTGGATATAAAGAAAGTAATCGCATTGCGAAGACGATATTCCCTGTTCAAAAAAAGTTTTTCCCGCCTTGCATCTTTCTTGCTGATAACCGTATTCCAGCCCCCTGCCTTATTGTAATGAAAAACATTGCCCCCAGACTTGCCAAAAGCCTTACCGCCACCACGATACATGATCGGAGCCGACGATATCCACGGAGCCTTAGAAAGGTTAATATGATTCGAACCGATCTAGCTAAACTATACTTGATAGCCGCGACCGGTATCAGACCTACTAAGCAATCCAGAAACCGAGGAAGAAAAAGAAGACGCCGGCCAAACTAAGAAGAAGACGAAAAGAAAACGAACCGTCCCAGAAGGCGAATGGAAGAGTATTCACACCGAGATAGAAAGAAAGGTAGCCACAGGCACGCTAACGGAGGAAACAGCCTGGGAACCTTGCCCGCTATACCGATATAAAACTCGACGTCGAGCACTTCCGGCGACGGCAGAAGGGAGAACTATAAACAAGTAATTAGGTTGAAATTGAAGAAAACTAAAGGCCTCACCCACCAAATTATTCATCATCAATCCGATTAAGTAATTTTGTAATATCTGAGTGTTTAAACAGTTTACTGATTTGGCTTTGGGATGTTATGATTGATCTTCATGTTATTGCCAAGTAAAAAATTAAATGGATTTAAAAGTTAGGAGTATCATCAACCAATGAGTCATACTTATAATTAATGTCATTGTCACGTAATTATCACATCACATACCACGTCACCATAAACAAAGAAAGTTAATGATATGTTAAAGTGAGTATATTTTGAGCAACAAAGTTAATGATATGTTAAAGTCAGTATCTTTCAATGAGTCATAGTATGAATTACTCAAATCCAATTTTCTTATCTGTTAAGCCCTAACTCGATCGTATATGAACAATCTAGTCAAGCTCAATCACACACACGTGGGGAAACTGTGTATGTGATCACCATGTATACAATAACGAGTGCAAGTAGAATAGAACAAGATATGAGCATATAAATACAATCCCAAATCAATTTCACCTTTAACTATGTGTTTTACAGGATATGGAATGATTACATTTCATACACATAAGTCACTTATTTATAGGTGAGGCAAAACCGACCAACAATGCTAGGTTGCGCTTGCCACTTAGGCAACGCAACCTGGTTGCGCTTACATTCAAATTACAAAACAACTAAGTACACTTTACAAAACAACTAGACACCAAACTCCTAATGTAGTTGCCACACAAAATCTGCACCAACACTATTTATAAAGGCTATATATAAATAATTATATAGTTCGAGCACGTGCTATTACCTCCCATACGGTTAGTTGTCTTAGACACCTATGATCATCTTGACTGAGTTGACTACAGTTAACCAAGTGGACTTACATACATGTTCAATAGTGAAGGATATCTTACAAGTGGTAGATAATATGGGGGCTAAAAAGAAGATGAAAAAAATGGCATGATGTGTGAAAAGTGTGTATATTAATTTCAAACAAGTTTTAAAAAGGGAATCACCAAACTAACCCACACACAATCAACAAGTGTACCGGTCGTGGTGTAGCAAGTAGGCAAGACCGGGTATTAATCGATGGACACCATGTTGCAACCCTCGGTAATCTCTGTCAAATACTAGCCTATTTTGATTTGGAATTTTGGGATTTTTCTACTAGACCTACTAAAAGAAATGACTAAGAAAGCGGTAAACTGAGATTTCACGCAAACAACTCACCACAGCAGACTGAACTCAACACAAAAGAAAACACGAGAAAACTGAATCAACTATCAGATATGGGGAAAACAAGCTACTTAGGTATCGCATACCTAGACACATGTACTAAATCCTGACACTAGCTAATGAATGATGAACAGGTTCTAACCCAATAAACCTTCCACTAAGGATAATAAATTGTGCTCGAAAGTGGGACGGTGTGTGAACTGCTAAGATGAACCGGTTCGACCCCTTAAAAACCAAATCTCACAATGATCAGATGTTTGGCAACTAAGGTACCAAAATCCTCAAATTGTGAAGCTGACTAGACCTTGAATACTTAAATTTTAGAAAACCCAAGACGTGAATAAGCAGATGAATCCGAGCTATTGGTCACCCAATCTACCAAACAATGCCTAGCTAATAACCTAGCAAACATAACTCTTCTCTTGAATTATTAGTTACGGATGCACACTTTAATTAGTTGATTTTAAATAATTGATTAACTTGTATTATTTCTAATGACAAGATCTAAACCGAAAACCCTAAAATTAACGACCTAGAGTGGTTTCCGCACCTAGGGGATATCTCTATATGACTAGATCACCAAAACCAACAATCAAAAACAAATCACAACCAATACTAGCATGCAATATCAAGATCAATAACAAGATAAAATCATGTAAATCACACAAATTATCTAAAACCAACATCATTCAACGAACACACATATCTACAACAAGACAAAATCAGATCTGAAAACAAAAGAAATCATGTATTCAATGTTTAGAGTACAAAGATATGAGCTAAAACCGAACCTGAGGCACTCCAATCCTCAATGCTTTTGATCCTAGCCTTCAACCTTGTAATCACGGCGTTCGAAAATAGATACGACAAGACAACCGTGTAATTACCACGGTTGACAAGGAAAAAACAATAATATTCCTTAAACTATTTAAACAAAACACAATAATATAATTATAAAGAAAATGTTTGAGGTTGCTTCTAACAAATCAAATGTTTTGTTGCATCTTTAATTCTCGAATACAGCCACTAGAATGCAGAGAAATTTGATAGGGGGGCTGGGGTTTGATTGAGACAAAATAATATCTTAAAAATGAAATAATTACATAAAGTAATAGCATATTTTATACTTATAACAATAATAACACAAAATATACAGAATAACAGTATTGGATTTATTTTGTTACATATCATAGCGACCCATAAACTCATAAAGTAAATTAAATAGTATTGGATTTAAATATTATGAAACCTTGAGTGATCTCAATTCTCAAGTCTTCACTCCAAGTCCAGGAGTCCTGGACCAAAATCTTTTAGACTGCGGCCTATATTAGGCCCAACGGACCTTTTGTTTTCCACCATCTTTTCATTTTCTAAAAGGGGCCTATGACTATGAGTCTATGACAATCTTACAGAAAATACAAAGGCCAAATCTCTTGTCTTAAATATTTGTTGAAGTAACAATTTATCATCAAGATTCAAGACTTTTATTTTTCACTAAATAGAATTTAAATATGTCAAGTGGAAAAAAGAAAATAAAGATATATTTATATTTTGAATATTGGAAACATATATTCATGTTTACAAATCATGAATATACTATAATGTAATATAGGGTGGAGATACAATAGGAAGTTAATTTGGCTAGGAAGGCTAGGAAGTGATCTTGACCATCCATTTAGTTAATCAAGGGTTAAGATTAAATCAGGGAAATTGAAAAGAAGAAAAGAGGCGCGTGTTCAAGGGCATTCTAGTCAATCCAAGCCAATAGTTTCTCTCTCCTCCAATTCCCCCCCATTTTTTAAACGTTAATAACTCTTTCATATGACATTATTTTTTTATAAAAAATGCACAAAAAAAAAACGAGCGTTTTTTTATCTTTAAAACGAGTATACTATTGCTATATTTAAAAAAAAAAATTTAAACCCAGTTGTGTAAAACGCAATAGAAAAACCACCAGTTACGTAAAACGCAATGAAAAAAAAACCCTAAAAAATGACATTTTTCTAAAACGCAATGCACAAAAAACATAAAGAAATGACTTATTTGTAAAATGCAATGGCCAGAAAACACAAAGAAATGTCTTATTTCTAAAACGCAATAGACTGAAAACACATAAAAAAGTGTTTTACCTAAAACGCAATGCACAAAAAACACAAAGAAATGTCTTATTTGTAAAACGCAATGGCCAGAAAACACAAATAAATGTTTTATTTGTAAAACGCAATGGCCAGAAAACACTTAAAAATGTCTCATTTCTAAAACGCAATGACCTAAAAAAACAAAAGAAAGTGTTCTCTGTAAAACGCAATGGACTGAAAACACCTAAAAATGTGTTTTACCTAAAACGCAATAACTAAAAACACTTCAAAAATGTGTTTTACCTAAAACGCAATGACTAAAGATACTTAAAAATTTGTTTTTTCTAAAACGCAATAGCCAGAAAACACATAAAACTCTCTTATTTCTAAAACGCAATGAACACATTAAACTGTTTCTGAAATGTTTGTGAATTGTCTGTGAACTGTCTGAATTGTCTACGAATTACTGTCTTCGAAATGAGCCAATTTCTGAAAAATTAATTTTTCTGATGCGTTTTTAGTACAGCAATTTAATCGAAAAATTAATTTCTCTGCCCCTTGGACCCCGCCAGGGTCTGCCGCCCCTGGGACCCCGCTACCGGGGGCTGCCGCCCCCGGACCCCCGCCAAGATCGTAAAAGGCAATGACTAAATAAAAACCCAGATCGTGAAAATGAAATTAAAGAATTTCTTACATGGATCGAAGCCGGTTTCTTCATCAATTGACGAAATTTGAAATGATAGAAACACTTATCAGCGATTGAATCGAACAAATCGAGTGATTATCTTCAAAATCACCGGAAAAAAACGAGATTTTGTATGAAATTAAACTGGGTTTTCTTCAAAAAAACTGAAGAACACGTTGATCGGGGGTTTGAATCATTGATTGGTGATGAAAATCGCACTATAATGTAGTGATTATTGAGATAGAAAGTGAAGAAATGGTTGAAGATGGTGGGTTTTGAAAATGGTGGGTTTTGAAGTTACTGGGTTTTGAAAAAGGAAGAAGAAAGGGTTGGATAGACTAAAATACCATTTTTCTTTATTTTAAATGTTGCCACATGTCATCCTTTTATTGCTTCCTATCCTTCCTAGCGAAATTAATCTTCCTATTTGATCTTTTCTCTGTAATATAAGTATAAATCTTATATAACTTCAATAGATCAATATAAATGTTCTACAAACTATTTAAATGGAAATATTTACAGTAGTTGTGAATATAAACATAAGATTGTGCATACAGTAATGTTTTGAATGTTCAAATTTAAATCCCCTCGTTGCGTTTTAGTACATCAAAAACTATTTCTCATTATCACTTTAGTTATTAATGAAATAAATGATTGGATTTCGGTACGTATCGTACATTATGATAACCAATGAATAAAATCATAAAATTTAACAAAATGATATCTAAATGTGTTATGTTATTTGTGTCGTAGCTCGGCTCTAAACATCAAAATAATATGAAAAAGTAAAACAATGAGGTTAATAATAAAGGTAAAGGAAAAAGAAAGCGATAGGAACTCGATCGGTTTCGGTGCACCTATTATAACAAACAAAAAAGTAAAGTTAAAAAATATGTTCAAAAGGTTATTTGTGCGTGTTCAGTTCATTAATAAGATTTCAAAAGTTAAAAGTGGTATTTCCGTACCGATTGGTTTTGTTCGTTAAAAAATTAATCTCAAAAAGCAAAAAATAAAAATAAAAAATAGGCACAAGTTAGCAAAGCACTAAACTCAAAGAAAAAATGGCTCACATTAGCAAAACTCGAAGACCATGTAGGGGAGCTTGAAGATCAAGCCCCTCCCATGTGGGTTACGTGACATGTGTCATCAAGCTCATCCCTTCAAGATCAAACCCCTCATTAGCGTTTTTATAATCACGCAAAGACCACCCCCGGGGGCGGTGTTTGTGCATTTTCCGGCTTGAAGTGGCAAAGATCACGCCACTTCACACTACCACTACTCTAATGCTGACATTAGCATATGGACACTATTCAACTTCTAGAGATAATAGTTTGAGGTTTGCTTTATTCAAAGTATTGATCATAAGTATAATTTGCAACATTGAAGCTATTGTTTGTCTAATTATTGCTTTTCGTTAGGACATAAACAAAGACAAACACTCTATCTCATATATTAAGTTCTTATTTCAAAAATTCCAAATTTATTTTATAAATATTCAAAACATCCCTAACTACATCGTAAGATTAAGTTACACCATGTATTTTTTTCCTAATCATAATAAACCGGCATGTTCAAAGTACATGTAACGTTTGATTAGGCCTATACCATGATAAGTTGTCCGATTATTGTCTTTTAATCGATGCACAATGTGTAATTAGTCAAAGACGTCAAATAGTTGACAACTAATATATGTCCCATTACAGAAACAACACTAAGATGCAACTTTTATGAGTGCTCGCATGACTCAAGTGGCCTCGCATAAGGCATCCTGGGGTTCTTGTGTCACTATCATAGGCTATAACATTGTCCTTTCAACAAATATTAGAGTTTAAGTTGACGTACCAACTTCATACATCTGTATGCATGTTTTCTAAATGATTCTTTGTTCATTTCTTTTTGTACAGTTTTCTATATACAATGTAACATAGTACGCATTAAGTATTGATCCTTGTAGAAAGCGGTTCTATAATTCAAAGAGAACATACTTTAATCATTTCAATAATGGTAAACCTTTTGCAATTATGGTAATTTTGATAATTTTAGACCTTGTTCTGTTTGTTGGAAATATCGAAATAGACATGATGTCTATTTTGATCCATGATAATGCTGTTTCGATGTTTCCTTCGCTGTTTCAATCTATTTCGATGTAGTACTTGTGTTTCGATGTAATGTCTCTGGTATGTGCTAAAAATACCAGAGATAGCCGGTGTTTTAGTATAGAGCACCCCCAGAGAGTTTGAGAGCATTCTGTTGAAATCTGTTATGTTACTCTGCTGAAATCAATACAGTGAATGTTTTGAAGTGAAATTTTTCTAGTATTGATTGTGTTCTTTGCTTCGATTTGCATACAAACTTGGATTCCGCACTTTTTTGTGTGTTTACCAACTAGGAATAGGTTGATCTGATTCAAATATTAGGGACCTACAGAAGCGAATTTCTTTTCTTAAGTAAATACTAATGAAAATAAAAATACGAATATGTAACGAAAAAATATATTCAAACCTAATACACCCCACCAGATTGCCCTTCATTTTTAACCGTATTTGGCCATGGAGTTAGAGCATATAAAGTGGGAGTCGGGGAAAATTAGCCCGCTACTCGGGGAACTAAATTTTAATCATCAACATATAATCATTTACCAATGCGATACACACATATAGAGAAAGAGATGGGGAAGAATGCGAAATTCTTGGAGGACTCCTCCAAAGCGAGAAAAATGAGAAAAATAAAAAGAATATTAAGGTGACCCTGATATGACATGTAGAGAAATTTAGAGAAAACGGGACATGCTCCTCCCTCTTATTTTTCACAAACTTGCACATAGATGAGCCACAAAATGAGCCGTGTGTTTCCCTCTCGCACTTTTGTGTCATGTGACCGTTTTTGAAGTGAAGGACCCTCGTTGTGGATGGTCAAGATGCTTTTTTGTTTGTTTGTTTTAACAATGTTTTAAAAACCGGTATATACTGGCCGGTTATATCGGTATTACCGTTTCTAGATGTAAATCAGGTACGAAATACCCCGGTAAATAAGTAAAACGGCATAAGGTTTGTACCAGCGGTAAAATCCGGTATACCGGTTTGAAACGTAATACTGGTACCGGCCCAGGGTTATTTTAGCTTGGGTTGTTACTTATTTTTATTATATATGTTACTTATCTTACGTAATTTATATATTATGATTATTCGAAACTAAAATTCTTATTTAATATTGTATGAAATGAAAATAGTTGATGTATTCAACACTCAAATGACTTAAATATATCGTACAATTTCATTTAAAAGAGCTTGTTGGAAAACTGAATGATTTTCGATTATCTTTTGGATTATTTTTTATTATGGATTTAGTTTTGGATCATCTTTTAATATGTAATCATGCATTTTTGGATTAACTTTTGTGTTGATGTTTTAATTTATGAAATTTTAGAGTTAGCTAGTCAACCCGGTTGAACCGCTCGGTACAACCTGGTTCAACCGGCTGAACCATTTTTTAGCCTAATCCGGTTTGATTTAAATACCGGTTTTTAAAACATTGTGTTTTAATCCCCCTTTGAATTTATGGTAATGTCCTAAAATATTATGTATAACTATATATTCTCAAATCTTGATACATAATCTCCTCTAGGAGTTGAATTATATATCGTCAAATCCCAATAATTCTAGTTTATAATTCTGATAGTCCAAGATATAAAAGCAAAAATAAAAATCAGATATCAAAGAACTCCCAAAGGTCAAGGGTTCAAATCGTGTAAGGTGTGTATCCCCTCTGTTTTAGAGATAAATGGTTCATATCTTACAAGATACTATATAAGAGTATTTAGAAGTAGATTAAAATAGAAATGTCCTTATATTATTATTTTTTATTTTTTTTTATCAAACGAAATTTCATTCATACTTGCCAAGTTACATCAAAACAAAGGGTAGACGGGCAACAAGCTGCGCCGCCACCCTTTTCTGAATTACAAACCCTAATCTACCAAACACAAAACCTCGTCCCCCTGATGCTGAGCAATTGTTGTGGATGACCCGTTGGACCCTAGTCAGGAATTGGATAGCTTCTGGCGCTAGGGAGCCAAATGTGTCAAAGGCAAAAGGGACAAAAACATGCTGGTTCTCTGCACAAGCTTTAGCGTGCTTATCAACTTTCTTCGATTCTGCCTTTCTTGCTGCTTGTCCAGCTACAAACCCGTTTTCCCTTAAACCAACCAGAGGGGAAACCCCCGTGAGGTCAACAAAAGCATGTTTCCCCCTAGCCCAACCAAAGACGAGCAGATCCGCTGGTCGCAGAGTAGATCTCCCTTCCATAGGGTCCGTAAGGAAATTCACAGGAGCCTTTTTCTTAGCCGAAATCCCAGCTCTTCTCAGGATGTCCCACAAAACATCTCGCACCCAGTCATGCCGATATTTAAACCCAGGGAGCTCTTTACAATACACTGCGTGCTCTCCGTATTTATCCATACAAGCTTTACGACATATCGGGCACGTTTCATCTTCTGGGTACATAGGGATCATCAGCCGGTATTTAAGGATTGCTCTGTATTCTACTGCTGACATACATTGTCCTTATATTGATTTTTTTCTTGAATTTTAAAAACTAGTGGTGAACATTGAACATTTTTTATGGGAACAGGGATAACAATGAGACGGGTCACTACAAGAAAGGGGTACCTTTAGCGGCGACAGGTGTCGCCGCTATTGGTGCATTTTGTCGCCGCTATTTGGTATTAGCGACGACACGTCGCCGGTATTGCGTCGCCGGTATTGCTGGGACGCTATTGCCATGTTGTCGCCGCTATTGGTTCCTGTCGCCGGTATTGGTCGTCAATCTTTAGCGACGACAACTGTCGTCGCTAACAAGTCGCCGGTATTGAGTATCGTCGCTAAAGATTCAAGAGCAATAGCGGCGACACGTGTCGCCGCTAAAGGTCAATTTTTTTTTTAATACAGCAGCTGTATTACCAGCTGCCCAGCCAGTTTTTTTGGCCGAAAAACCAAAACCTGCCAATTTTCAAACAACGCAAGCATACACGTTTTCTAACATGAACATAATCAACATATACTCAAAGAAATATAGTTAAAAACTACGTTTAAGTCGTACATTATAATCCTACAACGTTTAATTAAATCATACATTAAAAACAAGTCACTCATCGTCATCGTTATCGTTGGGTTCATCTTCGGATTCATTATCGAATAAGTTGTCAGAATCGTAGTCTTTTGACTTTCCTTTTCCTTTTCCTTGTGAAGCAAGATAGTTGTTAAGTTGGTTCAAAAATGACGGGGTTTGGAACAAGCTGTTAACAAAATCCTACAATAATAGATAGCAAAACGTATATTAGCATATTAATTAACGCTACCAACATATATTTAACAAGGAAACATGCGTTCGTTTGTCATTTTATAAATTGCGTAGTTTACCTCGGAAAAGGGTTCTTGCGTCCGAGCTTGCGAAGACGACATGTTAGATGACGAGTGCGAGGACGTGTTGGAAGAAGGTTTAGGCCCCATCCCGCGATACCATCCTCGGCGCTCTCCCAACGCTTCTTGATACGGGGCAATTGGAGGACCATCGCCGCTCCATTCATCTGTGGCCTGTTGTATGTTCCGCTGTATTTTACGAAGATGATTAAATATATATGTGTGTGTATATATATATATATTTGTTATAGAAAATAATACTTAAAAGAAATACTTACGTAATTTTGTTCAGCAATCGGATCAACCCAATTCCCTTGATTGTCCGTGTGGGTTTTAGCATACGTAGGTACCCAATCCAAATTCTGTTTAACATTACACTTAGATTAGACATTAAATAAACAAAAGCTTGCACACACGCACACATACATAAAACATTACATTTTTATAGGCGGTGCTACCGTACGAAGATGTCCCCCCACGGTATGAGAATTGTTGTTTTTCGCGTACTTTTTTATTGGCATTGCTTCTTTTAATATAATCTTCTTGCCGGAAACCTTCGATGGTTCTCAACCAGTTTTCATAGGGCATATCCTTGGGATGGTGTGCCCTTGCACTCTCAAGATCATTGTAACCTCCCTGGCTATCAAATAATTGTCTAGCTTCATGCTTGCGGTCATTGTATCGCTTCATAAGCACAGTCCTTATACCACCCTTCAAGTTTTTCGCGTCATAATCACGTTCCACTTCATCAAGATTGAAATTTTCCTACAAATTAAATAAAAGAGTTAAAATATCATATATAAATTATATTTGCATGTGCTATAAAATTTTATGCATATAACTTATCTACCCGTAAGTGGTTCATGACGGCATCCTTGTAATGTGGTTCAACAGCATCCCATCCAATTTTATCAAACGGGATGGCCCGCCACATATACAAGCCGGCCTCCCTTGAAAACATGTCTCTTGATCTACCAACAGGGGTAAACGTGACCTGTCGATCAAACGTAAGCGACACAGGCCCCCCCGCTTTTACTAGACGCCGTAGTGCTTCGTTTTTAGCTTTCCCCCTAACCTTCTTTCGGGGAACCGCTGCAATTAAAACAAAAATAATTAGTAACAACATTTATAATATATAAAATATAAGGACTACAAAATAATTTAGTAAAAAACTTACCGTCTGTCTCGTGTGTGCCACGAATCCCACCAGGAGGAAGCGGTGGATCACCAGCGCCGTCACCCCCATGTCCCCAGGGGGCCACATCAGCCATCAGATACGCGAATATCAACAATACCGAAAACATAATCCCTATAAAGTTACAAATGTTACAGCATGTGTATCTAATACAAATGATGATTTTAATATAAAGAGGGTATTTCCTAACTAATATATATTTGTCAAATTTAAATATAAATGTTTTAAAACCTAAACACAAATATAAAATTATCAAACTTTAACATTTTTTTCAAACCTACACATTTGCATCCTTACACACACATTTGCATACTTTATACAAACATACATACTAACATACACATTTTTCACCAACATACTAACATACAACAATTATACAAACATACTAACAATTTACAATTTACATACTAACATTATACAATTTACATACTAACAATTTACATACTAACAATTATACAAACATACATACATTCATTCATACACTTACATACCCACATACAACTTAAACTAAAAATTATACAATTTACATACTAACAATTATACAAACATACATACTAACATACACAATTTACATACCTAAACTAAAAATTATACAATTTCTAAACTTAAAAAAAAAAAAAAAAAAAAACAAACCATTATACAATTTACATACACATTTTTCAAATACACCTACATTATACAATTTACATACTAACAATTATACAAACATACATACATTCATTCATACACTTACATACCCACATACAACTTAAACTAAAAATTATACTATTTACATACTAAAAATTATACAAACATACATACTAACATACACAATTTACATACCTAAACTAAAAATTATACAATTTCTAAACTTAAAAAAAAAAAAAAAAAACTAACCGGTTTTTCAGGTGGTGACCGTAGAAGTGAAGGAGGAGAAGAGGTGGTGCCGGTGGAGATGAGGTGGCGGCCGTGGAGACGAGGTGGTGCCGGTGGAGAAATTCTCTAGCATACACCCGATCACACAAAAATATACAAAATTTAAATGCTATAACATGTATATAACAAAAATAAAGAAGAAATGTAACATAAACAAAGGTTCACTTACCGATTTGGGTGAAAATCGCGTGTTTCCGGCGGTAGAGCGAAGGTTTGGGGGGAAAAAGTGAAGAAAGAGGGAAAAAAGGCGCTGATATGGGCCTGATATCGTAACACCATTAGCGGCGACGTTATGTCGCCGGTATTGATACTTGTCGCCGGTAATGCTCTGACAACAGATAAGGTTTGTGTGGCTAGGGTTTAAAGTTCTGACGCCTACTTTTAGCGGAGACACATGTCGCCGGTATTGACCCTAGTCCTGTCGCCGCTAATACCTTTTAAATCCCCAACCGTTAGATCAGGATTTTGATCAACGGCTGGGGTTTGGTCTCACACGGATCGACCAATAGCGGCGACACTTGGCCCGTCGCCGCTAATGGTGTCGTCGCTAATGGTATATAATTCTTGTAGTGGGTATTGATAATCCAACTTCCATATCGGGTAGTAAAGCCGTGACACATGCTGGGTATGTGTCGGTATAGGCTATACATTGGTTTGTGACAAGTTACATGTTAAGAAATATAAAACAAAAAATTAATGAATTGGTGATTATTCTACTACCCAATAACAAATATAAAATAAAGATAAAAAAAATGTTTACGGGTATGGTTCAAGAAAACATATATGTGTGTTTCGTGTAATCGGTCCGGGTATCACGTAACATTAAATTTAAAAAAAATCTTAATTTCCCTGTCACGTAAAAAGTCTTTTCAATTAGGTAGAATCTCAAAGTCAACTTAGAGTGCGTACGCCTTCGGTAAATAATGCGCCATTAAGAACCAAGCAAGCTAATTTTAAAATCTTTAACTTCCTTAATTTGTCATTAGATGGAACACCATGAAAATGAGATCACCATGCACATTTTCTTGAGTATAGTAATGCTCAAGAACTTCAATGATTGTTTTCTAGTATTGTATAAATGATTCTTTTTTATCATAATATATAGTAATAGTACCCATTACCCAATACTAAAGTTGTTTATTTAATAATTTTAATTTTCAGAATAAAAAACTTCACAAATATCATATAGGCTTATACGCATTGTTATAGACCTATATGAGACGTATAGTCCAACCGCTAGATATAATTTGACAGCAGCAATCTTTATGTAACTGAAAAAGCTATATGCCCTTGTATAGAGCAGTATGAGGCGTATAGATGACGATTGGGTGCTGAAATAAAATTGATGAGCATGTGAAATTTTTTCAACAACAAATTTCTTTTAATTTTTGTCGTCTATAAAACTTGAACCAAGTCTTCCCATTTTAAATCTAAATGTTTAAAGGTTTTATCTTTATTGATCGATCACCATCCCATTGATTGACGAGTATATGAATAACCAGATCACCCCTCGAAAACTACAACAAGTTCACAACTAGACACCTATGACTTTTTATTTATTTATTACAGATGTAGGTGCAAAGTCAAACAGGAGTGGTCAATTATAACTCTACATGTGTGTTATTAATGACGGTGCGATATTAGGCTAGAGGGTATGGTGATGGTCCTCCCTTGGAGGATGATCCGCCACGTAGACGCCACATCATAGTCCTCTCAAGGATGGTCCATCACACAAAACTAGAGGGTATGGGAGGATGGTTTAGTCGAACAAGTCACAATGCACAGGGTACAACAGATTCATATTCAATTACAAACACAAATCAATGGGGGCCAACCAGATTTGGATCGTCGGCAACGTCTTGAGCAGGACGTAGAGGACGGGGACGCGGGGGTGGGGGGGTGGCGTCGCCGTTCCTTGACGGGGGTGGGGACGAACCCCATACCCTATAGCCTTAGTGACCGTGACTTGCCTTCGGATTTTTTTATTTGTTTTTCAACAGTAAAGTGTTTTTAACGGGCTTGTAAGAAATTTAATATTTGGCCTCAACATTTTAGTGTTTTTAATATTTGGTTTTACATCATGTGTAGATTTTGGTTCACAATTAGTGTCTAATATACGTGACACAACAACTCATAAGAGATACGATTTGGCTGTTTCAAATAATTATATTATAACCTCTCTTTTTCTTTTAATGGCAATACTTGCTCCTACTCTATGATCAATAATCCTAAATTAATCGTCATTGCCCAGGTTTGAACCTAAGACCTCTCCTCTAAAAAGCATATGTTGCGTTTGAACCCGTGACCTCTCCTCTAAAAGACATATACATCTACTAAGTGGGCTAGCCCCACAATAGCTATAACCTCGTAATTTCTAATGATACAACAAATCATAATTAAAGATTCGGTTTGATGGGGTTATGTCTTAAGAATGGAAGAATATTTGTTAACATGCATAATTCCATCATTGTCTAGAATAATAATTTACACGATGAAGGAGCCTCAAAATAAATAAATGCAAGAAACTCTATAAAGGCATTAGCATATGCCCAGTGGCGGACCCATGAATTATTTTCTGGGGGTACGAACGAAGCGTTTAACCAAATTTTTAAGGGGTGCAGTCGGGATTTTTACCTCGAAAATACACAAAAATTTTTTTTTCAAGTGGGGCGCCCGCCCACCCAAGCCAAAGCTTGGATCCGCCAATGCATATGCCATGGCTTGAGAATTGAGCAAAACTTAACTGTCCAAGCCAATTTAAGATGACAAATGTTTATTCAAACAAAAAAGAATATATGTATATACATATGGGATGAACATGAGAAACCTCATTTAAATGAGAAACTAAAACATTCTCAAAAAAAAAAAAAAAAAACTTGAAAACACACTAATTTTTTCTGAAACATTTTTTTTTGGCTATAAATCTACATTTTTAAAATAAAAAATATTATTACACATGTGTAACACTACGAAAAAAATTGTTGAATTACATAAAGCTAACTTCATTTTAAAATTCAAGTTTATTTAGGTCGCTATTCGATTGCATCAGGAGAATCAAATCTAAGACACGACTTTTCACTATGGGGCTACTGCCTCCGAAATTAAGGTGTTAGTCACTTTCTTTTGTTCAAGCCCATTAATTTTTAAATTTTGCTACAACATTAATACTATTGTTTGTTCCTAAATAACCAAGAGTTTATCTTTGACTATTAAGTCGGACATTTGCTAACACGAATCATGTTATATCCATGAGCCTTCTCTCAGTTGACCTCCTATATCAATGAGTTTGCTTTCATCAAGCGTGAAGGATAATGTTATGTCAAACCCTGCATATTTCATTCACCAAGTAGGTGTGATATGATTATATAAATAAAATAAGATTGATGTTAAGTTTTATCTTTGATCTTACAGTCTTAGTAAGTAAATATGTATTCCATTATGTGCATTGTTCCTTACTCACATCCCTATAGAGTGATAATACTGGTTGTGTGGTGTTTTCATGTGTTCCTATATTCTATTAACTTGTTTACCAATGATATAAACAGATTTTATTTTAAATGTTATATACATAACATTACTTTTCTTTATATAGTCTGTTATTTATGCAAGCAAACTTCATTTAGAACAAGTGGAGCCTCTTTTTGTTAGATGCATCTACCTGGTGGAGGTTTGGAGACGAATTTCATGGTGGAGTGGCTTTGATTTTTCGAGGGCTAATACTATGGCATCATTATTGGTTGTTGTGGAAGCTGTCTCGAAATCTAAAGAGGAGAAAAATCAGGTATTTGCAATTGCTTAGTCTACCATCTAGTTCATTTGAAAGGGAATGAATTAATCCAGAATACTTTAAAGAGGAACATTTTAGTAGAGGTGGAAAACATTACGATGAACTTGTTCTCCCAGGTGTGCACCAGGTCCATCCAGTGGTTGCTCTCCTAGCCTAGGTTGAGATGTGCTCCTTCTACATGCTTTTAGTAATCTATTTGGAAAGGTTGTAGGTTTCTTGGTGATTTTTTGTTTGGTGTGGATTATGTTTTGGGTTGGTAATACTGTTGTTTTCTTGTTTTCTTATTCGTAGATTTTGTTTCTTCTCAACTTCTTGCTGGTTTCTAATGAATTTTTGTTTCAAAAACAATATATTAATAAAACAAAACCACATGATTGTGTGAGTATAAATGCAAAAAAAAAAAAAAAAAAAAAAAAAAGGTTGACCTAGGGAAAAACCTTCATGGAAAGTGGAAATGGCTGAATATATTAAAATATGAGGAAACTTAGGATAATTTCGTAATTTAGATTTTTTTAATTTTTTTTAACTTTTCGAATAAATAAACCTTAAAAACTTGTATGATTAGTAAAATCTTTTCTATTGTTCTTGACAGGGTATAAATTTTAATGGAGTTAAAACTAAGGTTCTTTGTAAAATGTATAATTGATATAAGAAATTCCATAATATGGTTTGGTTAAGTAAAAAATTAATCCATCCTACATGGGTAAACCCAAGATTTTAATTAAGCATAATATTTATCAAAAATATTATAAAGGTAATTACTGAAAACCCCTTAGTAATAGAATTAAAAAACACAATCTAGAAAACTCATTACAACCAATATTTAGTTTAGTTAAATTTTTGAATTTTTATTTAATGTATGAGTATTCCTGTAAATCAACAATTTCAATTTATCTTATGATTTAGCAATTGCTTGTTTTCTCCTGATGATCGATTAGTTATTGATGATCAAAACATGAAAGCTAAATTTATGAGAAAGGAGACTATCTTAAAGCATTTCCTACGGCCCACGATGCCCAATAGAAAAAAAAGAGAAAACATTGAAATGCTTAGCATACGGTCCACGATGCCTAACAGAAAAAAAGGAGAAAACATTGAAATGCTTAGCATGAGTGGGGATCATTCCATATTATTAAATCAAAGCTCGTGTCTGGTCGAGCGAATTTTCAGGCTTCGACGCTATGTGGGTCACCCCTACTAATATCTATTTAGAATAAATTTATACAAACTTTAAAAGGAATTTTACCTAATGGTTGTGTTGAATAATAATTTACACGATAAAGGAGCCTCAAAATAAATAAATGAAAGAGACTCTATAAAGGCATTAGCATAAGCCATGGTTTGAGAAATGAACAAAACTTAACTGTCCAAGCCTGGTGATCATGCTAATTTAAGATGGCAAATATTTATTCAAACAAAAAAGAATATATGTACATACATATGGGATGAATCATGAGAAATCTTATAAATGAGAAAACTAAAATATTCTAAAAAAAAACCTTAAAAAACACACTAATTTTTTTTGAAACATTTTTTGGCTATAAATCTACATTTTTAAAATAAAAAATAGTATTACACATGTGTAACACTACGAAAAAATTATTGAATTACATAAAGCTAACTTCATTTCAATATTCAAGTTTATTTAGGTTGCTATTTGATTGCATCTGGAGAGAATCAAATCTAAGACACGACTTTTCAATATGGGGCTACTGCCTGCGAAACTAAGGTGTTAGTCACTTTCTTTGTTCAAGCCCATTAATTTTTAAATTTTGCTACAACATTAATACTATTGTTTGTTCCTAAATAACCAAGGGTTTGTCTTTGACTATTAAGTCAGACATTTGCTAACACGAATCATGTTATATCCATGAGCCTCCTCTCAGTTGACCCTTATATCAATGAGTTTGCTTTCATCAAGCATTGAAGGGTAATGTTATGTCAAACCCTACATATTTCATTCACCAAGTAGGTGTGATCTGATAATATAAATAAAATAAGATTGATGTTATGTTTTATCTTTGATCTTACGGTCTTAGTAAGTAAATATGTATTCCATTATGTGCCAATTCCTTACTCACACTCCTTTAGAGTGATAATATTGGTTGTGTGGTGTTTTCATGTGTTCCTGTATTCTATTAACTGGTTTACCAATGATATAAACATAATTTATTTTCCCTTGTTCTCTTTTATACAATTAACTATTATTAATAACTAGTAATTAGACCCGCGCGCGTTGCGGCGCGGGTACATCACAAACATCAAACGGATAACATGACGTATTATGTGTAAATTAGCTTTTATAAAGCAACGTCGGTGGCATTATAGCTTGCATTTTTTAACATCAAAGTCTGTTATATTATTTTATATTTAATACAAAGTTGTTGGGTTCGTTAATTTCCTTTGTAGTCGGTACTATTTTTGTTGTTGATGCCGAAATATACTCGTAATATGCATTGATTTTTGGGTCAAATTTAACAACCTGTTACTATTTTCAGAAAACATACAACTATTAAAATAAAGATAATCATATACTACTTACAAATGCACTTGATGGCGGATGTTGTGGCTACAAAAGCTATATGTCGATCACCCCATCTGGCACTGCAACCATAATATAACAAAACTCATCAGATTGAAAAGTTAAAAAAGAAGACAGTACACACAACTTAAAAAAATGTGAAAACAATTATACCTTAAGAGTCGGTTCGCCTTACTTGCAGATGCTTGCATCTGAGCTCGTGCAGCCCTAACCGCATCTGATTGTGCAAATTGTTGTTTCCTGCAAATAATCTCAATATAAACATTGACGTTTGTAATGGGTTTAATTATAATTATGGATTATATTATGTTTTGGAACTTGATTTGTTTATTATGCTCAAAATAAGCGCCCCTACACGAAACCCAAACCAACTATACCCGAACGCGATTAAACTGAACCCAATTAATCCAAATGTTAATCAGGTCGGTCATTTGATACTTGATACATTTGCACATACGAAAAACCAATAACCCAAACTGATCTACCCGAAACCCAATTTGTTGTCTTGTGCAGGTGACAAATAAACCAATTCTTATACATCCTAACAGTGGAGAAAGCTATGACGCTCAAATCAAACAGTGGGTGGTAAGTGCTTCTTCCACCAGGCCTAATAAATCTTGTATATAGTTTTAAGTCAAATGCATTTGTGATGCATTTTGTCTCACATAGCCTAAACTTGCAACTTTTAAAAGTTAGACCCCAAACATGCGACTTCGGACAAACCAAAACTATCATTTGTGTAATTAACTCAAATAAAAATAGATAAACATGAGAGAGTTGAGAAAAGAACATCATGTTTGACGTACACCTGTTTAATATGTTTTTTTCAGTGGTCTTTTAAGACGAAACATATTTTGGCTCGTTAGATTACCTGCTCGACTTGCCTCTTACTCAAAAGTGTGTGTAAATAAATTTAACTATAAATAAGGTTTATTTACACGTTGATCGTTCATCCACATAAAATAGTAATCAAGTAAAATTTGGCCGATTTTATTGTTTAGGAACTGCATTTCAGGAACTGTTTTCTCAGGTTCGTTTTAGGCATTTGTTATACGCTTCAAGAAAATTACATGCCTAGTTAAACATAGTTTATCTCCTTCTTTTACCAAACAGGATGAAATATAAGGTAGCGAATTCGCATAAGAATCTAATATAGCGGGTGTTTAGATGCACTCTCTTACCCGAACCCATTTTGGACGAAACCCCCTTTGACCCGTTATCCGACCCACCCGTTTTTACAAGCTACTCACAATATCATATATGACTGTTTGGCAAAAAGCCAAAAACTACTTACTATATTAACATTTAGATTATTTAGGATCAAAATATGCACTTAACTATTTCAAATTTGCTAAAACTTATTACCTCAGCCTTATTGACATCAGTAGCAGTTATACCAGGTTTAGATATTCCACCAAAAACTATATGTGCAAATGAATAATAGGTGCAGATCCTCCTATGCTTATGTAGATATTTTCACCATCATTTTTTAATGAATAAACAAATAAACTCCTTAAAGCAGGTGTAAGCTCTTTTAACTTATGACTAGGTGTACACCCGTGTGAACACACGGGTTTGTTCTAATAACAATCGGAATCAAATGCTAAAAAAATATTATAACATATTATTTAAATTTTTGTGTTTAGTTACATATCTTTATAAAACATTGTTAAAGATAGTTTGTTTTAGTCTACATGTTTGATAAGCATGACCTAATTTTATGCTGTGTAATAACTTCTTATATATGACATTAATTTATGTAGGTCCCTCGGAGGTTGAGGTTTAACCTATTCCTTGTTATGTCTAACACACTAGCAAGTGCGGAATCCAAGCTAGCATGCAAACCGAGATAGAACAAGCACAAACACAACACACAATCTTCAACGATTAACACCTCTTGTATTAATACTATGAAAGGTCTGTTACAAAGCAATGTTTACAAATCAGTTTTGCAAACTCTCTCAGTGTGTGTGTTCTCTCTATTTTCTGCTCTGAGTGTTCTATAATGTCTAACTTTCGAACTCTCTCAGTGTCGCACTTTCTAACACTCTTGTTCTCCTTCTGAAATGAACACAACACTTGGGTATTTATACCCGAACACAGCAGGTCTGGTCGAAGGATAGATAGACTGATCGAAGGATCATCTATCGACCAGAAACTCATCGAAGGATCAACATGTACCTCGAAGGATGACATCTTTCGAGGTTCATCCATCGAAGGCTTATCTTTCGAGTTCATCGAAGGATCTAAACAATCCTTCGATGACACATCTTTCGACCCAGACATCTTTCAAACAATGTTCAAACTGTTTGACCAAGTCAAACCAGGAGGATGGTTGACTGGTCAAACTTACAAGACTAACAAAGACATCGTTTGGTATCAAGACGAAATACAGACAAAGTACAGACACAAGTGCACCAACAAACTCCCCCTTGGCTGTAGCTTTGTCTGGCTGTAGCTTCATCTCGATCTTTGTCTCGATCTTCGTGACTTCAAGTCTTTGACGTCCTTTCAGGTCTTCAATGTCGGAGGATCTTTAAAGTCTTCACGTCTTGAAAGCAGAAAGTGTACCAACAAACTCCCCGTTTCATGTAGGAAGTGTGTTGAGAAACTCCCCCTTAACATCCCCCTTGAGTTATGCTCGTGAAAAACTTGTTCTTTATGAATTGAGATCCTTGTGGTGTTGATGATGGTCAGCGGCTACTCGATCATCTTCATCACTTGAGTGCCTTCACGTCGTGTCTTCATTCCGAAGCTTGTCATCGACCATGTTCTCCTTGCCTTTAGAATCTGCACATGCAAGAAATCTAAACGCGTAATGAGAACAACTGCCTGGAATATCATAAGTAAGCGACACACATGTGACCATTTGTTCAAACAAAACCGTCCGACAGTTTGAAAGTTTAGAAAATTTGTCAATTTTAGTCTTTAACTTTCAAAACTTGCAAATTTCGACCGTTTATGAAGATTTAGTCATTTTCGGTTTTCGTTCAGATTTCAGGTAACGAAGACTCGAGCTCCAACATCGTACGATCGAAAATAAAACAGAAATAAAATCTTTTTGGCTTTTAAAAGGTTTATATTAAAACACACCTAAAATCTTTTTGGACTTTTTGAATATTTCAAAAGTAAAGACTGAAAGCAGTAAATAAATATATACGAAGATGCAGAAACTGAAAGCATTAAATAAATATTTACAGACATTCTTTTTGCGAGTTTCGAGGGTAAGAGAATCATATCAGTGTACGGTCATGCCAAAACGCTCTTGTTGTTCAGTTAGTTAAGATTAAGATAAGCATCCTATAACAATTATCGGTATTGTTGTCCACATAAGCTCAACTTATCATTTGTAATCATGGCGAGGGGATACATTAAGGTATGATTTATACTTACCGACCGGTGTTCATCCACATCACGACACATTCCCGTATCAAGGTATGCATGAGGGTTCATCTTACCGGTGAGTATACCGATTATCATCTGTTTGACCGTATATGATGTGAGATTCTCACTTATTTTGATTTGAAAACAAGCCCTATGTGATATAATCACTTATTGATGAGGAACTTGATTTTCATATGCATGAGGGCACAGGAGCAAGTCCGTGAACAGGTCAGTACTTTCGTACAGCAGAGAGACGAACTTGACTCCCGGAAAGAATTTGTGATATTTAATCACTTATTTGGGGGACATGTGATTGTTGATCACTTATTGAGGTCGAATGCAATATGTACACGTATGTATAGTATCATGGAAGATCTAGACTTGCGTCCCCGTTATTTTTCGGTAAAAGATACAACCATGATACCCAGATGATAAGCAGCATAAAGACCGAATATCTCAGAACCTCGGCAATCTCTCAAACGAAATTTCGGTACTAAGACCATATGCCAATGAATGGTTCCCACCTGGTCTTCAGTCGGATTTAAGTTTATATCACCCTGAACACTTTAAAATGATTGTGAGCCTACCGATACATCTTATATAGAGCTGCTTATCGTTTTTCATTTTGCATTTCAGTTTAAAAGAGGTTTGGATATACCACTGATGTACTATCATTTTCTCTTTTGCTCGCCAGGAAACTCATTTTTGCTTTTCTATTGTTTTTGGGTTTTTGAAATTTTTCAATGTTTTTGGATTTTCAAATATTGGATTTACTCCCCCTAAAATCAATAAACTAAGACAAATTTAAAAACACAAAGATATTTACAAAAATGATTTTCCGATGTTGGTTTTACTCTAGCTTGACCTTAATGCCATTTACCAATAATAAATAGTCAAATCTTGATTTGTCAAATGTTTTGGTAAAAAGGTCGGCACGTTGGTCATCGGTGTGGACCATGACAACATTGACGAGTTTCATAGTGAAACAATCACGTGTGAGGTGATATTTGAGATCAACGTGTCAAGTCAAGGAGTGCTGTACGAGATGATAATAATTCATAAAGCAGCTTAAATATCGACAAGTATAGGAGAGATTAGAAATTTAAAACCGTATCCTGCAACTGCTTCTTGCATTGCCAGGAATCTGAGTGCTCTCCCAAACTGGATATCCACCAGGTGTGAACTTCAAAGTCGATTTTGTAGCTACTGAAATCTCTTGACAGCAAACAAGATCATAAACCTCTGGGTCCAGCTGGTCTTCCACATTGTACCAGCGAAGGTCTTTGTCTTTCTCTTGAGAAGTAGTGTGCGGTTTTTCAATCCATGCCAAGGCATCCGCACACCCGGTTGGTTTGATCAACAGACACATTCTCTTCAATCACACCGTGGAGAAAAGTACCTTACACGTTCATCTTGTGGACTTTGAACTTCTTGTGGAAGAAAACAAAATCCATGAATCTTCAAAAAGTTTCAAACGTGCTACAGGCGCGTACTTTTCATTAGAATCTTTCATGTTGACCCAATCAAAAACCATAACAACCAAACTTTGGAACATATTTCATCTGGTCGAATTTTTCAACTTCATTCAACCACATTCTTTCACCATCATTTTTGTCTTCTTTTCTCCTCTCTCCATCAATGGCAACAATATTCTCCTAAATGTAACAATATTTCGGAGCCTGGTGTCGCCGATCTTGTGCATGGACGCTCCACTATCAACAATCCTAAGACTATTAATAGTTCCTCCTGGAACATCCTGCACTTTCATTCAGAGATTAGTTGGAGAGGGGGACCCAAGCCTTCACAGACTTGGGTCGTCCGTCATCATCGAGAATTGTGACATCCATTTCCCGATGATTCGGAATTGATGTGGCTCCCCCTTAAACAATTTCCAATTTTGGTTTCCAAATCTGTTTTTGGTTTTCAAGTTTAACATTTGATTCAACAGATTTTGTTTGGACAACGTCCGGTTTTAAAACCTTTTCAACATTTTTCCGTTGTTTCTTTCTCTGTTTCACTTCTTGTTGTTTAACAAGACGAGGGTCCTGTTTTGGTGAAACAAATCTCTTTCGGTAATTTCGTTCACGGGGATCATCTTCTTTGGCTTTTAATTTATGAAGATACGGACAATTTCGAATTATATGACCAATTGTCCCACATTCAAAACATGATCTTCGTTCAACAAACCTCGAAGTATCATGTGATCGTCTTGCCGATGTTGTTGAACTTTGTGATCTCGAGGTACTAGGTTTCGAACAGTTTGGTTCATTTCTTTTCAACACTGTTGCTTGTTTAACAAAATCTAAGTTAGATTTGTTTTCAAACGTTTCAATTTTGTCCGTTCCCTTTGATTTCACAAAGTTTACCTTCTTGTCCTTTTTCTTGTTTTGGCTCTGTTTGCCCTTTCCATTTCTTAGGGCAGCGTGATTTTGCTTTCGTTGATTGTTTTGTTTTTGCAATTTTTGATTCCCATATTTCTTTCTAACTTCGGATTTTGGGATAGGAGCACACTGAGTTACTACAACTCTTGGGCTCGACTTTCCCAAAAACTTACTGGTAGAATCTTCGAAAACTTTATCAATCAAGGATTGATTGACATTTTTGATAGGGAAATCCTTGTCTGAATATATCTTATCAGATCCAATCAAAGTGTAAAGCAAATTCACGCTTTCACAGCTTCCAGATGAGGATTCAACAGACTTGGCTGTAGCAATCACAGACAGTTTTGCAGGTGGATCACAAAGAATGTGATTCTCAAGAGGTATGTCCTCTTCTTTGATCACCGCATCAGACTTTGTTGAGTCAGTATCATAGGATTCATCATCAGAAGAATCAGCATCCTCAACAACAACTGGAGGATCCTGATTCTGTTCAGCAGAAGACACACATGTATCTGCTGACACATCCGAATCTGACGATACTTCCTTCTTGTATCCGAGTCCTGTTGCAAATTCATTAACGTCTAGAGGAACAGATGGTTCAAAGAAAGTTCTATCCTCCTCGTCAGGCATGGCATCATAATTATGTCTCACAGGTGGTGGACATTTCTTGTAACCTATGCATGTGACATCCCGTTTCTCTTTCTGTACATCAATGATGTGATCCAACACGTAGCTAGAGCTCAAATAACTGTCTAACTTAAGCTGGATCGCCTCACTTTCAGTTTTCACACAAGCAATTTCCTTTTGCATTATCTCAAGACGTGTGATATACAAATTTATGTCAGTTTGTTTTCTGGAAACCATTTTTGTCAGCTCGGTTTTATCTTTCTTTAATTTCTCAATCATCGATTTAAATTCCTTTTCATGGTTTTCATAAAACATGTTGGCTTCTGTGCACTTAGAAAGATCCACGGTCAACTTTTGGTTGTGGATGAATGTCACATCATACTTTTCTTGCAAAGCCTCATGTTTGCTTTGCAATTCACACCACTTATCATTCAAAGAAACATGTTTGTCTTGCAAGTCAAACAAACTAGCTTGTAAAGCATCATGTTTGCCTTGCAACTCAGACATGTTTGCTTCTAAATCAGCACATTTTCCACGCAAACTATCACAGTTATCACAACTAACAGAAGTGGGTTTATCGACACATACCTGACTTGATGAACTGTCGACATTAGCCATAAAGGCTGAATGGAGAGAAGACGAAGAATAAGCAGCTTGATCCACCAAAATAGATCTTCTTTGAATTCCTGCTCCATCTTCTTCCAATAGTTCATCAATATCTGCATTAACTGATGCACTTGATGTGTCATCCAAATGATCATCGCCTGAACTCGAGGATTCTTCATCCGAACTTCTACTATAACCAGAAGAGTCTTCATCCTCAGAAGATTCATCACTATTGGCGGAAGATTCTCCACCACTGACGTGATTTAAATCCTTGACAATCTCAGCAAAACAAGCTGTTCCATCTGGAGCATCACTACTCAGCTGGATTGACCAATCACCACATTCATTTACTTGAACCACAAGTGCCTGGTTAGTATCTGATGGTCCTGCTTGGCTTTGGTTGTTGACAGGTATCAACGTACGCTCAATGTTCCTGTTCTAATTCTGCTGGTCTCCTTGGTTTCTGAAAGGGTTCTGGTTCCCATGCTGAGCTGGCTTAACAGGAACTTGTAGATTTGTTGTCACAGGAGGCCTTTGGGTTTGCTGTTGAGGCACTGGTTGAGGAACTGGTTGAGGGACTGGATTAAGCGGATTTCCATACATGTCTGTTGTTGGAGGAGGAGTGCCATACAAGCTATGAAACGGATTTCCGTACAGATCTGTTGGTCCGGTAGATCGAACATGTAATGGATTTCCGAACATATCAGTTGCTCTGATAGATTGTTTCGGTGCGGGAGACGGAGTACCAAAATACATGTCTGTATTTACCGGAGTATTCCATCTTGGATTCATTTTTGATCAAAAATAATAAAACCTGAAAATCACAAACTTGTTAAACAAAAACAGACTAAGTTCGAAAGATCAACACTTGTTCGAAGGATCAACAGTGTTCGAAAGATTACTGTTGAGTTTCGAACAATTGTTTTCGAAAGACTCCCCAATCGAAGGATCCTGGTCTTTCGAATAAGAGCAGTAAAACGAAAGATGTATCCTTCGAAAATATTCCTTGGTTCGAAGGATGATGATCTATCGAACCTCCACTGATCGAAAGATGTATGCTTCGAAATGATTCCTTGGTTCGAAGGATGAAGATCTATCGAACCTCCACTGATCGAAATATGATCTTTCGAGTTCGAAGGATATCTTTCAAACTGAACTGACACAGTTGACAAAGAGTGACAGGTTGGTGAAAAAGGTGATGGGTTGGTAAATCTTTCGGCAGAAAGTATGGTTCAGACCATCATTTTCTGCAAAAACAGATTTGAACAAATAAAATATACCCCAAAAATGACAAACTTTATCCAGAAACCGGTCACCGGAGAAGCCGGAATTTTGGCCGGAAATAACCAAGATTCTCAAAAACAAGTTTTTTAAGTTACCCAACCCGTCCTTTAACACACCCGGTTAGTTTAGACACGTTTTTAACGAACAGTAATGCGAGAAAATCAGTAAAAACGGATCCAAAACCAAGAGAGTTTTTGTCCAAACACTCCAAAATCTTGTAAAAACTCGGTTTTTAACAAGGAAAAGAGCCACGGCTCTGATACCACTTGTAGGTCCCTCGGAGGTTGAGGTTTAACCTATTCCTTGTTATGTCTAACACACTAGCAAGTGCGGAATCCAAGCTAGCATGCAAACCGAGATAGAACAAGCACAAACACAACACACAATCTTCAACGATTAACACCTCTTGTATTAATACTATGAAAGGTCTGTTACAAAGCAATGTTTACAAATCAGTTTTGCAAACTCTCTCAGTGTGTGTGTTCTCTCTATTTTCTGCTCTGAGTGTTCTATAATGTCTAACTTTCGAACTCTCTCAGTGTCGCACTTTCTAACACTCTTGTTCTCCTTCTGAAATGAACACAACACTTGGGTATTTATACCCGAACACAGCAGGTCTGGTCGAAGGATAGATAGACTGATCGAAGGATCATCTATCGACCAGAAACTCATCGAAGGATCAACATGTACCTCGAAGGATGACATCTTTTGAGGTTCATCCATCGAAGGCTTATCTTTCGAGTTCGTCGAAGGATCTAAACAATCCTTCGATGACACATCTTTCGACCCAGACATCTTTCAAACAATGTTCAAACTGTTTGACCAAGTCAAACCAGGAGGATGGTTGACTGGTCAAACTTACAAGACTAACAAAGACATCGTTTGGTATCAAGACGAAATACAGACAAAGTACAGACACAAGTGCACCAACAATTTATTTTGACACATTCTTAGTGTAAAATTCAGTAAAAGTCCATTGTTATTGTATAATTCAATAAAAGGCCTATTCATTTTAGGTTGTAAATAATCAAATTTCAAAATGGGCCAAAGAATTTGTATCCAATTGGAAGCTGTCAATGGGCTTGTGGGTTGAAGGCCCTGTGTTTGAAATATAGCCCTAAAGACATTTTGTATCGAACATTTACGTCTTTCGGAAGTAACTTGCGAGAACGAACGGAGACCTTTCTTCAAGATCTTTGGCAAACGAATCCACAGGTAATCATCTATATGCATCAATCGAAGAGTTTGTTGTTGTAAAATGTTCTCTTCTGTTAATTTATTATACGACGGTAGTATATATTCGGCTCTTGGGTGTTTATTCTATGACTTATACTTCTGATTTTCATATTGATGAACGATTGAAGTTAATAGTTGTAGGCATTGATGATCGATTGAAGTTAATAGTTTTAGTATTTGTCAAATTAATTTATTTCAACTCAATTAGGGCAATGTTAAAAAGGAGTGTTTATTAGACTTTGTATGAAGATTTTGTACGATTATGTATGGAATGATATTTGCTGAACTGGACCAAGTTACCGCAAGTCTAGACTAATAACAGATTATGCTCGAGTAACAATATGTATTTTAATAGAATTTTGATTTGATTTTCTAAAAAATAGTGTAATTCTGAAATGCTTTTTGACTGTAATTCTGAAATGTCAGCTACTTGTGGATTCTAAAATCGTTCTAAATCGTATCGAGTTACATGGGAATTATAGTGCAGATTTAATATACATTTTATGGATGTATGATTAAAGATTTGTAATGTACATATGACTGGCTGTTATGTAATGGTCTAAATTTTGTTAGTTGACCTTTTAAAACAACATATGTCAGAAATCAAATATGTAGAAATAATGAAAATCTGCAAGTTTATGTTGTTTAGTCTTCAAATTTTGTATAAAGATTTTGTATAAAGATTTTGTATAAAATTTTGTATAAAAATTTTGTAAGACTATGTTGTTTATTATAATTTTAGTTTGTGTTTTTGATATTGAAATAGTGCGGATATATACTTTTGGGTTGGAACAGTATATTGTATTATTGCTTAGCAACAGGGTTTTATAGCAACAGTTGATTGTATTAAACAGTAGATTGAGTGTGCGTTAGGAACAGTAAATTGCACTAAATAGTAGATTGAATGTCATTTAGGAACAGTAGATCGGCTTCCTGGGTAGCAACATGAGTTTTGGTTGATTATTCAATCAATGAGCTAGATGATACATTTATGTTTTCAAGTCTTTTTTTTGGTCATTCATATTCAACAGTTATTGGCACTATTTCAGTTTAGATGATACATTTATGTTTTCAAGTCTTTTTTTTGTATTCTTAACATTTTTTTGAATAATCTTTTAATCTTTTATTATTTTATTTATTAATGATATTAATACAATTTTATTTGATACTTCAAAGTTATAAGGATGTATGGTTTTGCATGTTACATGGAGGACAACCAAAGAAAATGTTTGGTTAGTACCCTGCTCTCGGTTATGGTAAATTTAGTTTTCTTTATAATATCATATTACACAATTTCTAATTTTAATTTATTTATGCACAGGTTCTCCCAAAAAAATATAAAGAATGGATAACAGACTTTAACTATCCATTGGGCTTTGTGAAAATGCGGACAACGAATGGGCAGGTCTTTGAAGTGAAGGTATATGAGTTAGCAAACTTCTGTTATTTTTACAATGGGTGGTATTCTGTTGTTGAAACTTTGAAGCTACAATCTGGATCCTGGCTGGTATTTCAGTATGAAGAAGCATTATCAAGTTTCCGAATATTTTATTTCTATGACAATATTGAATTTGCTCCATCTGATTATTTTTACTACAGACCCTATGGTGCTTTTGATAAACCGGATGCTATGGTATGTAGTTCACAATTTGAATTCATTATATTGATTATGGTTTGTTATTTATTTATTGTTAGTATATATATTACTAATGTCTAACTTTTTTTCATTGAAGCATATCAATCGTTTATTTGTACATCACAAGATGGACAATACCATCCCAAACTATCCAGTAGTTATTAGAGGTCCTGGAAAGCTTAAAGTGTTTGTTCGAATGGAAGTTTTTGACAATCAGCTTTACATAACCACTGGATGGGATCGGATTAAGAAGAAATTGTCAATAACTGATGAGCATATGCTTGTGTTTGAAATGATTGATCTTCACAATTTTGATATGTTCGTTTTCAATTGTTCAAAGAATGCTGATTTAGTGTTGCCGCCGGAATTATATGCTGCTGCTGTTAAGGAAGAAATTGAAGAAGACGTTATTAGTATTTCTGATGCTGAAGATGTGGATGAGGTTAGTAATCGCACAGAAGCTAATATGCTCCCTATAGCCAGGAATGAGGAAACTATTCCAATAGTTTTCCGTGTGGACAATCATTTTGTAAGTTTCTGTAACCAAAAAGTACTTACGATTTTTAGGATGTATTAATGATATCATTATATTATCTTTGTTAACATAATTTGTTTTTTTGTTACAGCGCATTAAAAAACATCTTGCTAAAAAAATTGGCTTGGATAGGAAGAGGTGTTTAAAGATTGTAGATGCTGAAGGTAATGTTTGGGATGTTCAAGTGGGAATCGAGGCTCCGGATGGTCGGTTTTACATAAAAAACATGAAGAATTTTGTGAAGGACAAAAAAATGGTTCCTCGTGAAGAATTTACCCTTAAGTTCGTGATAGGTAAAGGTATTTTCTTGTTTGACTGAATGCTTGTATGGCTGGTGGAGTTTATGTTATGATGTATGGAAACAATGTTTTTGGAATATGGTTTTTGGTTTTTGGTTTACTTAAAACTGTTTTGTAATAGTTGAAACCGGCAGTTTTGACCCTGTGGTACGAAGGGTGTACATACAGATCAGTTTTGTTTGGTTAATCAAATACTAAAATTTCAATGTATTAAAAGCATGTATTCTTCCTAATGACTAATGAATGGAAGTATTACTCGCATTAGTGATTCCTTGTGTTTTGTATATATATTATTATTATTTGGCTTTCATTGTCTTATAACTATTAAATCTATCACAGTTTAAACATGTCTACTTTTTGTTAAAACAATATTAATAACCATCATTATTATTAGATAAAAGAAACATGTTGATAGGATATTCAAAAGATTATAACATATTCATTCATACATGAAAAAGAGTTTTATACAAAATGATATTTTTACGAGCACTACAGATTTTGTAGAACTTCTTTGTAGACCACATTAGTTGTGGTTTTAGATACTTGTTTTTCGCTGTCACATATCAAAATCTTCAAACCACTCCTGCTCTTTACTCGAGATACAGCTACGTATAGTTGCCCGTGACTAAAAACCGGACGTGGAAGATATAGTCCTACACGTTCAAGTGATTGTCCCTAGCTTTTGTTGATGGTCATTGCAAAGCACAGGGATAGTGGGAACTGTCTTCGAGCAATTTTCACTGGTAATCTTTTATCACTTGGTGTCATTTTCAATCTTGAAATCAAAGTATGATGACCTATATTAGTTCCGGTAATAATCTTTGCTTCAATTACAAGTTTTCCAAGTTTTGTTACTTGAAGCCGTGTACCGTTACACAAACCATTTGTTTGATCAATGTTTCTAAGTAACATTACCGGAGCTCCAACCTTAAGAACCAATTTATGGTTAGGTAATCCTGACAAATGCATTTTGTTTAGCACATCCGGAGGAAACAATGCCATGTCAAGGTCGGAATGTTGTTCAGTATCACATAAAGAATCCGAACTTAGATATATCTTCTCTTGACCAACGATACTATTTAACAGTTCTGTGTTTATTGAATCAACAACATCATTTGTGGGAGCAAGAATGGCTCTTTGTTGAAAGTAATTTGAATCCCACATAAAGTTTTGCATATCCGGATATGTGAATGAGATCAATGAAGATATAGGATTGACTTCATCTAATATAAGTAGATCATCTGGAATTTCAATCTCCACCTCTCCATCATTTGGATCACCAAGTAGACCATCACTAAGGCGTAAAATCCATTCAGCAAATTCCTTGGTCTCCTGAAGATTACTTGCTTTTGTACCGACTCTTAACCTCATGTTTTGAGTTAGTTTGAGTAATTGACAATCATGCCATATATAAGAAAAATTCAATGAAGAATTTACAATCATGCTTCTGGTACCTTTTGGAATGACCGGAAGGATTTGTCTAAAATCACCGCCAAAAAGGACTATCTTTCCGCCAAAAGGCTTGGACTGCAAGGACGAATTATTGGAACGGACTATATCTCTCATTGTTCTATCCAAAGCTTCAAAACAATGCTTATGTGTCATTGGCGCTTCATCCCAAATTATCATCTTAGTTTCTTTTATTAAGCCTCCTAGCTCACTGTTCGGTTCTATAGAACATATAGAATCCTCGTTAATGTTTATCGGAATAACAAATCTGGAATGAGCTGTTCTACCGCCATCTAATAGGAGTGATGCAATACCACTGGATGCAACATTCAAAACAATTTCACCCTTGGAGCGTAACGCAGCTGCAAATGTTTTCCATAGAAATGTTTTACCAGTTCCACCGTAACCATATAGAAAAAAAACACCTCCATTTCCTTTAGCAACTGCATTCATGACAGTTTGATACACTTTGTGCTGTTCATCAGTTAAAGATTTTAAGAAAGATGCAAGTTCCTTTTTTAAGCTACTCCGATCATAGGAAAGTTCTTTCATTATCATTTGATTGTTCAATGCTGAAATGTAGTTTCCAGGAACATTCGGCATGTCTGAAAAGCAGCTTAACGTACTTCCATAAGCAAGTAACAATTTTTCAATATGTGATAGGCAAATGTTTTCAATCTCTTCCTCTGGAAGAACCAAATCTGAAAAATAAAACAGATGTTTGGTAATTAGCATATAAAAATATTTAATTACAAACGGAATAGAATATTTGAGCTTTATTTAAAGTTTTAAAATTACCGGAAATACCAGTAACCTTCCGTTGCTGGTATAATATATCTTCACACAACAGAGATTTTGTTTGTCTCCAGAAATGACCAGGCCTAGAAATGGAATTTGACATCAACAACATTACAAAAAATGTACGCAAGAAATCAGAAGTGGACCATGTGCTTGCTTCCTCCATGGCAATTATATACTCATTATCATCATCCAACAGACCGCGAGCGAGGCACGCATCTTTAAAGGTAGGATAAATTTTTCCATCAACTGTTTTTATATCATCGAAACTCATTGGTCCTATAACGTGATTCAATAAAATTCTCAAGAAATAACAATCACCAAGTGATGGAGGTACATAATGTATCCTACCAACGGCACCAAAAGGTCTTTTTCTACGAATCCACTTTCGTTCTTTACGTATCCATACAAAGTGTCTTGGAAACTCTATATACTTCAATGTTCTAGTGAATGCATCCATTTGGTTACATTTCATCCATTCTGTAAACATAGACATTTTCACAGTTGGGTTACTAACCACGTCACACAAGTTTGAATTATCGTCATAAACAATAGCCTGACCATCTTCGCAATGAAAAGGCAATATTTCAACAGATGGAAGTCGATAGTGTATGTCAAACTTGAAGATTCTCCAAGCAGCTTCACATGCTGAAACATATCTACAATCAAGATATGCTTTAACTTCATCTACTTCTGTTTTGTTTGACGGATTTTGATTATTGGTCATTTCCTCATTTTCCTTGTTCTTGCCAGCAGTTGTTGTACTTTGGTAAACAGAAGCTGTCACTCTATCTGGACCCTTATTAATGTATTTGAACAAATATTTGATGGATCCTGTTTGGTTACACCCCTCAACATTTATGTGACACTGATACTTTTTGAGTAACATAGCATTGTAGGGAACTACAAACCTATTGTCAAGCAACACGCCATTTTTTTCTACAGTGTTACGTGTTTGACGACGACGGTAGATAGGATATCCTTCAGAATCAACACAAGTCTCATCTACATACTTTTTTGGAAACTTCTTTGAACATTTTAAATTAACCATGCATGGACAATGAGGGTTGTCTGTACGACACGGACCGTGCATCATAAACTGTTTGACAAGTTCATACAGTTCAGAATCCGTCTCTTTGTCAGGTATTTCAGCACTAATAGCCAAATCAATTTCTTTAGCAGTTGGAAACTTGTTCTTGGCACTTAAGAACAAACATATATGAGCATGAGGTAGGCCACGTTTCTGAAATTCGATTGTATAAATAACTGAAATTTTACATGAAAAAAACTGTTATTAAAGAATTTATGGTTGACAAATTAATTAAAACATTTTACAATCACTTACTTGCTTGTATCTCACCAAAGAATTTATGTTTCTTGAAATCTTGAATTAGGTGATTGATTTTAATTTTGAATACACGTGAGATAATATCCGGTCTGTCTTGAGGATTCAGTCGTTTGTCTTTTAAACATCTATAAATCTCAGGCCAATTGGGATTACAGGTGACTGTTATGAAGAGATCCGGATATCCTACAGCTTTGCAGATTGCCATAGCATCTAGGTACTTTTGCATCATATATCTCGATCCGCCGGTAAATGATGAAGGCAACAAAATTCGTTTTCCACAGTTTGACGCATCGCTTTCTCCACTTTGAACACTTTGATTTAAATTATTAAAGGTTTGACTTCTAAGTTTGGGTTGTTGTGTCTTTATGTAAGCTAACCGTGCAGATTCTATCATTGTATAAGCATCAACCACAAACTGTTGGAATAGCTTTTCAGCATTGAGTAACAATGAAAAGTGGTTGGGTCTGTCTTGTAGTCTGTAACTAAAAAATTCTCTCATTGTCGTGCTGGTTCTAACTATATCAGAATCAACTGAAATACCTCGATGTTTAATACCAAGTCTAAATCCATCTTCTGCATATGGGAAAATAAGTGGATATTGCAATGCAAGATAAGAGGGATGAAGCTCACTAATTCTCTGAAGACCGCCTGATCTTGTTTGGACTATGATATCTCTTTTATCAAAGGCTCCATCAAAATCACCAATTATTAATGCAGCAATTTCTTCAGATGTAGGCAAGTTAAAAGTTCTACCATCCTTATCCCTTGTTCCAATGAGCTTGAGTCTTACATCTTGCCACTCATTTTCTTTAAAACAATCTCGTACCATTCTAAATGACTTCACAAGTGGATTACAAGAATCCAACATTTTTTTAACACTGGATATGATGGAAAGATCAAGGAGTTGTTTTGTAGTTGTTTTGGAACCTTCCTTGACACTATATAGAAAATTATTTTAGTACATATAGGAGATATAAGTAAAAGAGATATTCAAACGAATATTTAGTGAATTGTTAATTTACCTTACAGCCTTTTGACGATTAAAATCCTCGTTTTCGGAATCATAAATATAAAGCTGTGAAAATTTGGGCTCTTCACCCTCATTTGGTAGCAGAGTACCAATGCGATGGTAATTTTGTCCTTGTAATCCAAAAACATAAGGACCTCTGCTTTTTTGAAAACTTTTAGAAACCTTGCCACCAAGAGATGTGAAGGAAAACATCATGTTGTATGCTCGAATATTATTCATGAAATTGCGGCTTTCAGGCGAACTTCTTCTGTAAAGTTTTTCAAGAAATGGAGGAGGATCAGGTGAGGGCGGCAATTCAACGTCTCCATTCGAACAACAAAGAGAAAAAGCCGATTTCTTAGAATCCAAATTCCCCCTAAGCATTTCATCTTTCCAAAGCATTGCATGATAGTAAAAACATGTAAAAATAGCATCTCCATGATCAACGTACTCTACAAAATTATATAGATACATAAAAAAGTTGATTATATAAGAGAAATATTAGGAGATGTCAGTGTTATCTGGAAAAATACTTTGATAGGTTAAAAGAGGGTATGTACCTCTTGCAATTCTGGAAATGTTTTTTACGACAGAAGATGGTAAACGATCAGAAGAATTGGAATCATCACAGTTAGAGCTTTCACCAGGGTAAGAGTTTTCTTTTCCTGCGGTTTCATTTTAGAAATGACCATTAAACTCAGTTTCAACAGGCAGGAGCATATGGAATACATTATTCAAAATACAATGAATCGGAAACGTATATTTAGTCAGATTGCTAAAAATAAACCACATACCATTAGTACCTACTACCGAACACTTTGGCAAACGTCGAGAAGTTCTAATATCAATATTCGGAGGAGTTGGAATATGACTTCCACGGGAACTTACTGTAACACGATCCACTTGCAAGAAAAAAATATACAAATGTTATACAACTTCGATCAACATTCAATGAATGATTAATAGTAATAAGAAAACTCTAAAGAACTTACAGTTTGTAATATTCATTAAAGGACTGCTCTGAATATAATGATTGGATGATGCAGGTGGTGTAACCATTGAAGTTGTCCTCCTTTCATCACCTTCAATAATTTTCAATCTTTGTTTCCTCTTTCTAGACTCATGCACACCATAATTAGCATTTTCCAATTGTCCTAAAAATTGAAACAAAGTGACAAGGTCAAATATGATATCATACCTTAAAAAAATATGATTTATAAACTTAACAAAACTGGATGAAGTCAAATGAATCCTACTAACACATGATGGATCTAACTTGGCAGGCGTGTGACATGCTGTACATGACGAGATTTGGTTAATTCCAGCAATAAATAGTTACAATTTTCATATTTTTTTACAATCAGTATGTAAAACAATTTGAAAAGTACCAATAGAGTTGTTTACCCATATTTGTAGAAGAGGATTCGGACGACATTACAGTTTGACTGTGATTTAAGTTCCTTGGCTTGTAATATAGACTTGAGGGTTCATACAGACCTTTTGATGATACTGGTTGTTATAGATACGCAAATAGATTTCAGTTAATATAACATTAAAATTATATACGTATTATGAAAAACAATCATCAAAAACAGACCTCCATTATCGTTTGTAGTAATAAGAACATTGGCCGGAAGTGTATGAATAATAGGAGATGTCTGTAGAGAGTGAGACACACCACTGTTTCTACGCTTATTCAGAATAGACTTTCTTATCCTCCTTGACTCTTTGGACATTTGGGTACTGCATTGTGGAAAACACTTTCTAGCTCTTGCTATAAAATTCTTATTATTCTCCATAACTATACATAAGAATTGGGAAAATATACTTGATTTAGGGCTAGCTACAAGTAATTATTGTAACCACTGTCCAAAAAATCAATTTTTTAAACAGATAGTGATGATTGAACATCCACATTAAAAACCTAACTAAAAAAAACAATCAAAGAAGACAAACCTGCAGAGAAGATTTCCAACTTCTGGAATAGAAAAACCTCCAATTAAATGTTGATCGAGTGCTTCTAAAGTGTGAGGGTTTTCAAATATGCATTGAGATTCTGGCGCTAATTTTTGATCTTCAGTTTGATACAGAGCGAGTTAATAAGAGGGTATGTTTAGCGGAGGTAATGAGATTAGGATTTAAGAAAACTGATTAAAGTTTTGGGCCTTATGGGTTGGTTTTATAGTTCACAACTTATGGACCATAAATTATTGAAAGGCTTATACCATTTAGTAGAAAACTGCAGCCGAATTAAAGGACCTTTAGTTGTATTTATTTTGTACTGATTTTATTTCTTTGTTTCTTTACAAACTGTTTTTTGGATGCTCCATATCTAAATAATTTAAATTGATACTTAACGTAATTTATATGGATTTAATTAATACACATTTTGTTAATCATGCTTGTCTTGGTTTTATGAATCTATTCATTCTTACAATGAAGTTACCATACCTGAGATATACCCGATTTATATTTGGATTTGAAGTTTGATGATTCATTTTAACGGAGTCACACTTTCAATTAATTTATGTGATCCTTAATTTATGTGTATGGAGAAACTTCTATGGATTTAAATGCTACATATTTTCCAAACATCATTCTATTCGTCTTATCAATCTATTGGTTCCTACATATTTATGAGTTATCTATATTAAATTATCAATTTGTCATAAAGAAAACTTACTTCTGGAACTTTAATTTAATAACTTGTTTGACATAATTAGTGGATATTAACAATTTCTTTATAATGTGGTTATAAACTAAACATACATTGAAACGTACCATTAAAAAGTAGAATTTATACTACGACAAAGCATACTAAGCATCGCATAAACTATATTGCAAAAATCAAAACACAGATTATAAGCAAAGATTATAGTTAGCAGCATAAAAACATAGTTTATAATACAAAAAATTAAACCACATCATGGTTTACCACACAATCCAAGTTCATAGGCTTACCAACATCTAACACATACATACAAACTGTTTCAGTAGTTAACACTTACCAACAACAACCCAACTTCCAAAAACACATACTTAACTACAGACCAAAAGTTAGACTCGCTTAAACATCAAAAGATAAAGACATGAAAGGAGCTAGGTTTTAACCCTAGATGACCTCTTTCGATTATTTTTGCTGCTAGAAGACAGTTCCCCAATATTTTGACCTTCCACATCCTGCAACGAACGTTTACCATTCGGACTGGTGCCCGAATCCTTCTCGGCTTCGACAACAGAAGAGTTGGCGGTAACAGATACAACATCCTTGAATTAAATCACAAAACAACTACTAAAGTATCAAATAAGGTAATATAATCTACAGACAAGAAAAAAAAAAATCATAGAATCCATATTCACCTTTGAAATAGCAGCACCAGCTATCTGTGAGGACTCAGATAATCTCTCAACTTTGATTTCTGAACCTTCTTGACTAAACACCTATTATCAAAATATTACCAAAAAAATTCAACTAAGTTATTTAAACTACAAAAACTGGAAACCAAAAACACATCAATAAAAGATATCCAAAAACTATTACCTCATCAATAACCTCAAGACCATTACCATTACCAGCAACCAACTCAGCAAGTATTTCCGGATCATCACATAATTTTTGGATAGTGTAAACATGATAGTCATGGTTAAGGTTGTAATCAGAAACTTCAATTTTAAAAGCCAACTTTTTTTCAACCAACCGAGATATTTCATGTGGAAAACTCTCAGTATCATTGGCCTTCACTTGGCGTTCCCTTATATCACTCGCAGTTGAACCAATGAGCTTCATTACATCTTTATCAAACATCACGAAAGAGATACTACCGGTTTCATCTTGGACTCTCAAATGTACCTTGAACCTGTAATAAATAGTAGTTAAATTACATTCATATTATAAGAAGCAATAAACCTATAAAGCAACATTAACTTACTTAATGGTTATCGATGTACATTCTTTATCGCATTTCGGACAAACCAATGAAGCAGGAGACAGATTCATGACCTCATCAGAAATGATTTTAGCATATTGTAAGTATTCAGTTTTAGTCAACACCTTCTTGTTACAGTTTCGACATGCCGGATAAAACCACCCATAGTTTTCTTGAACAATTTTGATCGTTGCAACTACCACACATGACATTACCTATAAAATGAAAGACAAAACTTTATTAACATACTAATATTATAAAACATAGAAAACAGTAAAGGAAATTAAATGACTTTGAATGGATATAGAAATATTCATACGCTTTCAATCTCAATTATTTCATCAATATGTTTCTTAGGAGTATCAATTAGAAATTCTTGACGGACTGGAAATACACTCTGAGATGAAAGAATGGTTTGAGAAGAAGAAGCACCAGCTTCAAAGTGTTTCACTAAAAGCCTATGAAAACAACATTCGTGTTAATACTCAAACTCGTATTAAGAAAAATATGGAAAATAAGAAATATAATTCAGTAATAGTACCTCCTACGAAGTTCATTAACCTCATGAATTTCTTCGTTGAGAAACAGTCGAGTTCCAAACTTATCATTCTGAACGGTATATTGTCCTGCATGTAACAATATACATATACAACAAATTCATTACAAATGAAAAAAACACATTGGAAACACTAAAGTAAATGAATCAGTCAAATGTAAATTACCCTGCCACAGCTTAATCTTCGCATGCTGAATGACAGCCATGACATTCTCAATCGGATTGTTTTGCGTCAAGAAATCATTAAATTGTTGTGCATATCCATTCCACAAAGTACAACGAACTACTTTTCCCCTACAACAAACAGATAAAAAAAACAGCATTGAAAGTTCCACTAAAATTTATACTATCTATTAAAAGAACAATAATCAGTCACAATAAATAATTCCAATGATTTAATCTGTCTTTGTATTAAATGCAATGAATGTCCAACTCCCACATTAATTAAAGACAATAATAAAACAACAATCTGTCTTTACATTATTTCCAATGAATGTGCTAATAATAACATAATCATTAAAGAACCATAAACAGATATAAAAAAACATGAATAAGAAAAATCATTTAATGAATCCTCAATACATTAATTAAATACAATAATAACACACAAACAAATTTATTTAAGTGGGATAGAAAAATTTACTATACATCTTGAAGATCAAAGTTCATCTTTTTTCTTTCATTCGGAAAGACTTCCATATCTCCACACGACACAACAATTCCAGCAACATCTAAAATGGCAAACATAGCAACAGTCATCAGATTCAAAAATGTAAGCAAAATATATATCAGACTATGAGAAACAGTCCTACCAATAGTGAGCATATTCTTTCCCTCTCCTTTAAGAATTTCTGAATGTGCCATGAAGTTAAATCCATAATCAACCCCTTCCCAACCACTGGCACGTGTAACAACCGTACAACGGTAAAAGTTAATCTTGTAACCATGATTAACAACTTTGTAGGTATCATTGTTTTCTCCAAAACCAAATCTGGATAGAATAACAACCTCATCCTCATGGAGTTGAGAGATAAACACAGGTATCAATGGAGCCTTAATACATGCTTGAATTTTACGACCCTGACCATTGTAATGAAATACCATAGTTTAGAAATAATCAACCAAACGATACCTCATTATTTCTAAACTTCTGAAACAATTAGTAAGATACCATACCATCAAATTTAATAAGACTAAAACAAAGAAAGACCAAATAATATTCAACTCAGTTTCATGACATGAAACACTAAAACAAAACACAAAATATACACAAAAGATTGAACTCAGTTTGATGAAATGAAACACTAAAACAAAACACAAAATATACAAAGAGAAAATATACACAAAAGTAAATTACACAAATCACAAAATAACTTTAAAAAAAAACCTTCCATTTCATTTCATGTCACCAAGATTAAAACTTCACCAAAGTATGCATCTTTCTTTCTTTATAACTCAGCCTAAACTCATCTAACACTAAACCAAACATACTTTTCAGAAGTTTAGAAATAAACAACCAAACGATACCTCAAAAAAAGTATAAAACATACTTTTCAGAAAATATAGATAAGCCCAAATAACACAAAACAAAGAAACAATTAGTAAGATACCATACCATCAAATTTAATAAGACTAAAACAAAGAAAGACCAAATAATATTCAACTCAGTTTCATGACATGAAACACTAAAACAAAACACAAAATATACACAAAAGGTTGAACTCAGTTTGATGAAATGAAACACTAAAACAAAACACAAAATATACAAAGAGAAAATATACACAAAAGTAAATTACACAAATCACAAAATAACTTTCAAAAAAAACCTTCCATTTCATTTCATGTCACCAAGATTAAAACTTCACCAAAGTATGCATCTTTCTTTCTTTATAACTCAGCCTAAACTCATCTAACACTAAAACAAACATACTTTTCAGAAGTTTAGAAATAAACAACCAAACGATACCTCAAAAAAAATATAAAACATACTTTTCAGAAAATATAGATAAGCCCAAATAACACAAAACAAAGAAACAATTAGTAAGATACCATACCATCAAATTTAATAAGACTAAAACAAAGAAAGACCAAATAATATTCAACTCAGTTTCATGACATGAAACACTAAAACAAAACACAAAATATACACAAAAGGTTGAACTCAGTTTGATGAAATGAAACACTAAAACAAAACACAAAATATACAAAGAGAAAATATACACAAAAGTAAATTACACAAATCACAAAATAACTTTCAAAAAAAACCTTCCATTTCATTTCATGTCACCAAGATTAAAACTTCACCAAAGTATGCATCTTTCTTTCTTTATAACTCACCCTAAACTCATCTAACACTAAAACAAACATACTTTTCAGAAGTTTAGAAATAAACAACCAAACAACCAAAAAATATACCAAATCTATCCAGATTTGGTGTTGGAGAAAACAATGATACCTACAAAGTTGTTAATCATGGTTACAAGATTAATCAACCTCATCCTCAAGGAGTTGAGAGATAAACACAAGTATCAATGGAGCCTTAATACCTGCTTGAATTTTTTGACCCTGACCATTGCAATGAAATACCATAGTTTAGAAATAATCAACCAAACAATACCTCATTATTTCTGAACTTCTGAAACAATTAGTAAGATACCATACCATCAAATTTAATAAGACTAAAACAAAGAAAGACCAAATAATATTCAACTCAGTTTCATGACATGAAACACTAAAACAAAACACAAAATATACACAAAAGATTGAACTCAGTTTGATGAAATGAAACACTAAAACAAAACACAAAATATACAAAGAGAAAATATACACAAAAGTAAATTACACAAATCACAAAATAACTTTAAAAAAAAACCTTCCATTTCATTTCATGTCACCAAGATTAAAACTTAACCAAAGTATGCATCTTTCTTTCTTTATAACTCACCCTAAACTCATCTAACACTAAAACAAACATACTTTTCAGAAGTTTAGAAATAAACAACCAAACGATACCTCAAAAAAAATATAAAACAGATTTTCATTAGAAAATATAGATAAGCCCAAATAAGACAAAACAAAGAAACAATTAGTAAGATACCATACCATCAAATTTAATAAGACTAAAACAAAGAAAGACCAAATAATATTCAACTCAGTTTCATGACATGAAACACTAAAACAAAACACAAAATATACACAAAAGATTGAACTCAGTTTGATGACATGAAACACTAAAACAAAACACAAAATATACAAAGAGAAAATATACACAAAAGTAAATTACAGAAATCACAAAATAACTTTCAAAAAAAACCTTCCATTTCATTTCATGTCACCAAGATTAAAACTTCACCAAAGTATGCATCTTTCTTTCTTTATAACTCACCCTAAACTCATCTAACACTAAAACAAACATACTTTTCAGAAGTTTAGAAATAAACAACCAAACGATACCTCAAAAAAAATATAAAACATACTTTTTAGAAAATATAGATAAGCCCAAATAACACAAAACAAAGAAACAATTAGTAAGATACCATACCATCAAATTTAATAAGACTAAAACAAAGAAAGACCAAATAATATTCAACTCAGTTTCATGATATGAAACACTAAAACAAAACACAAAATATACAAAGACAAAATATACACAAAAGTAAATTACACAAATCACAAAAAAACTTTCAAAAACAACCTTCCATTTCATTTCATGTAACCAAGATTAAAACTTCAAAAAACTTTTCATCTGTGATTCTTTATAACTCACCCTAAACTCATCTAACACTAAAACAAACATACTTTATGCTTCACAGAACAAACATCTATCGATGATCAATAACCAACTAAACAATATTCATGTTCAGTCCTTTATATCTAACCCTAAAACATGTAAGAGTATCAGAAAAAACACAAACCTAAACTGTCCAAAGAACACAAACACAAACATCTATTACACAACGAAGAAGCTTAGAAATAAAAAACAAACCCAAAATCATGGGGATTAGAGAATCATCTCTGTATAAACACTAAAACAGTAAAATAAGAGAATCATCAATACACAAATACTAATACCTTCTCATCGATCAACACGAGATCCATCCGAAAGGGCTGAATCCATTTGCGGATGATTCGACACTTGATAGTCCACATATCTTTGGATGGATTCAAATCGTCTATGAAACTGAGTGACAAACACTGTGATTCACCGACGGATTTATTCTCCGATGACATTTTGCCGAGAATGCTTTGTATTTTGAAACCCTAGATTTTCTTGAGAAATCGCCTGAAATGAAGAAACAGAGAAATGTAGAATTTGAATGAAGAAAGCTTTGTGCTATATGTTTCAAAATTGAGAAGAAAGAGACGGTGATATGATGTGCATTAAATGGGGATTCAACTCCCCATGCATTTTCAAATTTACCTCCTAAAATAAACATGATTTTTGTAATTTTTGAAATTGAAATACTTGATTTGTATATACATTGAGATTAAAATGATTAAAACAAAATTGGATTTATGACATCAGTGGAATGACATCAGCGGAGTCTATGTGGCATCCTATGTGGCATAGCTAATATCATGACAAGTAAGCAAAGTGAGGTTAGCCTTTAAGCTCCTTTTATAGATAGTATAGATACTTTGGAAACCATTCTTTAATTGAGATCCATTTATCAAATCAAATATGCTATCACATGAAATACTCCCATTTAAAATCGGTCATGATTATCCATCATTAATGTTAATTTAAAGCTATGACTTGTTTCTCACAGTTAAAGCTAAGACTATGGGGTATGGGGCTTGGGTTGGGGCGTGGGTTGGCTGAAAACGCCCAAGCCACCACCCTGGGGGCTTGGGTTGGGGCGTGGCCCAAGGGGCGGGAGTTTGAAGCCGGGCGTGGGGCGGGCTAGTGATCCTATGTGGCGGGCTCCTATTCGCTTTTTTTTAATAAGCTGCCAAGTCACGCCCCAACCCAAGCCCCGCCATACCCCACGGACACGTCACTCACCGGTGGGGGGGGGGGGGCTCGAACTCCACGTGTCAACTCATGCCCCCAACCCAAGCCCCATCATACCCCACGGTCTAAGGAAGTCTTATGAATATACTGATGCCTTTAATATCCTAACTTATATAGATATTAAATGTATGAATAATGGATAACAATATGGAAGTGGACTCCATATTTGCAAATGAAACATACAACTGATGCCTTCAAATAATCTCATGTTGCATTCAACTAAAAAAAAGCAAACATTCATAAAACATCAATATTCATTTGTTAAAAAATGTTCCAATCCAGGTGAATCAAGTAATTTTTAAATTTCAATGTGTCTAATCATCATGCATTCAAATAAAATCAACCATTCATGCATGATGTTCATTCAATACCACATGAAATCCAAAGAATTCAAAACTTAGAACAGACAAATCAATATGCAAATAAAATGCAGCAAAATAAAAACCCAAAGACAATAAACAAAGAAGAAACCCTAGGTTATGGATAAAAAGGAAGGTGCACAGCAAGACTGACCTTAACGGCAAATATGATATATCATTTAAAGTTCCTGGCTCTCAAAATCGCTGCAACTTTAAATCCTTCTACACGATTTGAGAGTGTTGAGGTAAAATGGCGAAACCCATTAGTCGAATCCGTTCTAAGTTTAGTGAAATTTGATGATTTCTTGTGAAGTTTGATTTTGAGAATCTTATGTTTTTGGAATCCTATTGTTGTAATTTGACAAATAGCTTGAAGAAAGCCCTTAGGATCAGATCCAGACACAAAGTAGAAGTGTGAGCAATGGGCCAATGGTTTAACAGCCGGTGGTGTGGTGGCGGCTGTGTTGCGGTGGTGAAAGGTACGTAGGAGGGACAATGGTAAGAATAGCAAACAAAAAAGAGGGACTAAAGACTTGATCAAAGAATAGGAGTGAGTATTGTCGGTGGCAAAGGCCACCTACTTTGTACTTTAAGATAGATATAAATGTACTTTTTTTAGATTTCCTTTCCGCTACAGTTAATACACAATTTTGATAAATTGTAAATTTCAAGGTATAAATGGATTTTTCTCTTTGGAACACATATGGAGTCATTAAGAATCCTGGGTTTATTATTTTTATTTGATGATAACAAGAAAAAGTACGTTAAATAGAGTAATGCTGAATTACATTACACATTGTGGCCTTTATAAAGCTAAATTCATTTCAATATTCATGTTTGTTTAGGTCGCTATTCAATTGCATCAGAATGATGAATAAACCGAGATATGTTTTTCACTATGGGTTAGTTGTTACTGCCTGTGAAACTAAGGTGTTAGTAACTTTTTGTCTTCCAACCTACTAATTTTTAAAATTTGCTACAACATTAATATTACTTTTTGATCCTAAATAACCAAGACTTTATTTTGACCCATTTACATGCAAAACATCGTTCTTTGTTATGTTTGATCAATAATACATTTCTATATCATTTGAAAGAATCATATACATTTTATAATTTTACATACTCAACATGCATTGTACTAATGTTTAATATTTTCTATGTTTTATCAATAGAATGTATTAACTACCAATTATTATAAATTCAAATATATTTTCTTTTCTTTAGATGCAAAAAAATTGAAATACATTATAATGCATCATTAAACATACAAAAACTGAAATATATTATAATGCATCATTAAACATACATAGATCAAACATAAATTCTAACTAGATAACCTTCTAGGGTAGCCCAGTTGGCCAGCCTCACCCACCCTCTCCCTAGAGGTCCCGGGTTCGAATCTTGGTGTCCGCATCCCATGGCCAAGCTCTTCGCTCTCGGTTGGGTATTCACCCCCAGGCAGCTATGGGGCTAAGCTAGCCTGTGGAGTGTGATCACTCCAGCGGTTGGGAGGACCGTGGAATATCCCCCCCTAAATTCTAACTAGATAATATATCATACACCTTCTTCTTGATGTTGATTTGGTTGGAGAGTTTTCTCTTTAAATTCCTTCAATTTGTAGCATATATCGTTGTCTAGATTCAGTTTTTATGTGAGAGAGATGTCTGCCTTATCTTTGAAATCAGATGGGGATGAATCATCAACCATATCCAGCAAAACCAATGTTCTTCTAGGTTTGTTCCATCATTTTCTCTTCCAGTATTTCCATTCTATCCTTGATTTCTTCATCTTTCTTTTTTTCCCACCATACTCCATTTGTTGAAACATGATTTAAATTTATTTGTATATGCCCAATGGTAATATGATCTGTTTGCCATTGTTGTGGATTTTGTTCTGGTTTATAATATAAGATTTTCGTACACTTGATAAGTGATTGAGTTTTTTTTTTATTTTCTATTGGAGTATAAAAGAAGCTAGAATGGTAAAAAGGTAAACAAAAATAATATTCATCAAGATTAGTGGTAAATGAAAGTGATTGCAAACATATTTTCAACTTTACAATTTCCAAAAAACTAATAATATGCCTTCGTTTTTTGTTGTTCAGTTACAACCCCCGAGATTTGTAACATTTCTATTTTTATCATATAAGAATTATAGGTTGTTTAAATTTATTAACCACTAGTAACTAGTTTTATTTTTAATATAATTATTTGACCCATATAGTTTTAAAAACTATTTTATATATATATTTGGTTGGAGTGTTATACTAATTGATTTGTATAAATATATATGTGTGACCTTTCTATTAAAATAAAGTATATAAAACTTATATTATTAAATGGGTAGATTACAGGTAAGTTGACTGTTTGAAATATGAAGTACCTAGACGGGCCTAGGAACCGTTTAATAATATATTTGAACTTACTCCGTTTTTAATGAAACTTGGTTCAAAATGTAGATACAAATATTCTCTTTCTAATGACATATTCGTTGTTTTAAGAACCGTCATATTTTAGAAGTTATAAGCGCCAAATAAGTGAAGCAGCTGAATTAATTATAGTATATTATATATAATAAATTAAAAAAAAACTAACATCTCATAGAATGTACGTATGCATGAATGAAAGTCCAATCAAAACTAAAAGATGAAGTGTGTACGTGTCCTAAGCAGGATACATTGCGTGACATTCAAGCTAAAAAGACTTTAGGATAAATATAGCCTCTCATTTCCATTTCACAATTGCTCAAACTCTTTTGTTTTGCTTTCTCTGTCGCCCCCTCTTTCTTTTCATATATATATATATATATATATATATATATATATATATATATTTTAATTCATCCCATAATAATAATAATAATAATAATAATAATAATAATAATAATAATAATAATAATAATAATAATTGTAGGTCCCTCGGAGGTTGAGGTTAAACCTTATCCTTGTTATGTTTAACACACTAGCAAGTGCGGAATCCAAGCTAGCATGCAAACCGAGATAGAACAAGCACAAACACAACACACAATCTTCACCGATTAACACCACATGTATTAATACGTATGAAAGGTTCAGTTACAAGCTCAATGTTTACAGATGTATTCTATAAACTCTCAAAGTTCTCTCGTGTGTGTGTGTTATCTATTCTTGTGTCTCCCTATGAAGTGAACACACTACATGAGTATTTATACTCATCACATCAGGTCTGGTCGAAGGATCAGATAGCCTGATCGAAAGATCATCTATCGACCTGAAACAGCTCGAATGATCCACATATACCTCGAAGGATGATATCCTTCGAGGTCCATCAACATCCATCGAAGGTTATCTTTCGAGCTCATCGAAGGATATAAACAATCCTTCGATGACACATCCTTCGACACAAACATGTTACAAAACATGTGTTTACTGTTTGGCCAAGTCAAACCAGGAGGATGGTTGACTTGGTTAAACTTACATCAAAACACATATTAACAAACCTAAGACGTAACCCAGACTAACACAAGACATCGTTTTGTATCATGACAAAATACAGACAAAGTACAGACACAAGTGCACCAACAAACTCCCCCTTGGCTGTAACTTTGTCTCGATTTTCGTGTCTTCAAGTCTTAGACGTCCTTTCAAGTCTTCAATGTCGGAGGATCTTTAAAGTCTTCACGTCTTGAAAGCAGAAAGTGTACCAACAAACTCCCCGTTTCATGTAGGAAGTGTGTTGACAAACTCCCCCTTAACATAAGCTCCCCCTTGAGTTATGCTCGTGAAATACTTGTTCTTTATGGGTTGAGATCCTTGTGGTGTTGATGATGGCCAGCGGAAACTCGATCATTTTCTTCACTTGAGTGCCTTCACGTCGTGTCTTCATTCCGAAGCTTGTCATCGACCATGTTCTCCTTGCCTTTAGAATCTGCACATGCAAGAAATCTAAACGCGTAATGAGAACAACTGCCTGGAATATCATAAGCAAACGACACACATGTGACCATTGTTCAATCAAACACCGTCCGACAGTTTGAAAGTTTAGAAAATGTACAATTTTAATCCTTAAACTTTCAAAAATGTGTTGACTTCGACCATTTATGAAGGTGCAATTGTTTTCCGGCTTATAATCAGGATTTTGGGTAGGATAGACTCGAGTTCCAACATCAGTCAATCAAAAATAAACTGGAAGCAAAATCTTTTTGGATTTTATAAAGTTTATATTAAAACACACCTAAAATCTTTCTGGAATTTTTCATTTTTCAAAAGTAAAGACGGAAAGCAATAAATAAATATATACAAAGATGCAGAAACGAAAGCATTAAACAAATATTTACAGATATTCTTTTTGCGAGTTTCGAGGGGTAAGAGAATCATATCAGTGTACGGTCATGTCAAAACGCTCTTTTTGTTCAATTAGTTAACATTTAGATAAGCATCCTATAACAATTATTGGTATTGTTGTCCACTTAAGCTCAACTTATCAGATGTAATCATGGCGAGGGGATACGTTAAGGTATGATTTATACTTACCGACCGGTGTTCATCCACATCACGACACATTCCCGTATCAAGGTATGCACGAGGGTTCATCTTACCGGTGAGTATACCGATTATCATCTGTTTGACCATATATGATGTGAGATTCTCACTTATTTTGATATGAAAACAAGCCCTATGTGATAGAATCACTTATTGAGAGGAACTTGATTTTCATATGCATGAGGGCACAGGAGCAAGTCCGTGAACAGGTCAGTACTTCCGTACAGCAGAGAGACGAACTTGACTCCCAGATGAATGTGATATTTTATCACTTATTTGATTGGACATGTGATTGTTGATCACTTATTGAGGTCGAATGCAGTATGTACACGTATGTATAGTATCATGGAAGATCTAGACTTGCGTCCCCGTTATTTTTTATTTTTTATTTTTTTTTTCGGTAAAAGATACAACCATGATACCCAGATGATAAGCAGCATAAAGACCGAATATCTCAGAACCTCGGCAATCTCTCAAACAAAATTTCGGTACCAAGACCATATGCCAATGAGTGGTTCCCACCTGGTCTTCAGTCGGATTTAAGTTTATATCACCCTGCACACTTTAAAATGATTGTGAGCCTACCGATACATCTTATATAGAGCTGCTTATCGTTTTTCATTTAAGGTTTAAAGAGGTTTGGACAGACCACTGGTGTACTATCATTTTCTCTTTTGTTCGCCAAGAAACTCATTTTTGTTTTTCTATTGTTTTTGTGTTTTTTTTTTGAAAATTTTCAATGTTTTTGGATTTTCAAATTTTGGATTTACTCCCCCTAAAATCAACAAACTAAGATAAATTTAAAAGACACGTAGATATTTACAAAAACGATTTCCCGATGTTGGTTAACTCATGTTTTACCTCAATGCCGTTTACCAAAATTAAGTTTAATCAGAAATGATTTAGCGAATTTTGGAAAAATCAGTTGGCATGTCGGTAACCGGTGCGGACCATGACAACATTGTCTTGCCAAAGAGTGCTACGAGAGGATAACAATTTATAAAGTAGCTCAATTATCGACAAATAAAGGCGAGATTAGAAATTTTAAAACCGTATCCTGCAACTGCTCCGTGCATTGCAAGGAATCTGAGTGCTCTCCCAAACTGGATATCCACCCGGTGTGGATTTCAAGGTCGATTTTGTAACCACTTCAATTTTCTGAGAAATCTCTTTATAGCAACAAGATCAGAAACCTCCGGGTCCGGCTGGTCTTCCACATTGCACCAGCGAAGGTCTTTGTCTTTCTCTTTGAGAAGTAGTGTGCGGTTGTTCAATCCATGCCAAGGCATCCGCACACCCAGTTGGTTTGTTCAACAAACACATTTTCTTCAATCACACCAGGAAGAAGTGTACACTGCACGTTTATCTTGTTGAGTATGAACTTCAGACGTGCTGCAGGTTCGTACATTTTACGTGAATCTATCCCGGGGACCTGATTAAAGCCTTGAACAATCAAACTTTTGGAATGATTTTCATTTTGTCGAAGTTATCAATTTCTTTCGACAGACAACTCTGTTTCCCTTTTCCTTTTCTCTCCATCAAAGGCAACAATTTCTTCTGTCGCCTATCTTGTGCAAGGACGCTCCACTATCAACAATCTTACGACTATCGAAAGTTCCTCCTGGAATATCCTACACACTCACTCAGAGATTAGTTGGAGAGGGGGACCCAAGCCTTTGTGGACTTGGGTCGTCCTTGATCATCAAGGAAAGTGATTTCAATCATTTGATGATTAGGAAAAAGAACTTGTGGTGCTCCCCTTGATTGAATTACCTGCTTTTGCTTCCAAGCTGTTTGTCCTTTACCAGTATTTGAATTTATTGTTTTAGCATTTACTGGTTTTAAAGTTTCAGATTTTGCTTGTACAGGTTTTTCTTCTTTGACCTCTGATTTTAAGGCCTTTTCAATTACCTTTTGATTCTTTTGTTTTAACTTCTTTTCCCTTTCTTTCAAGACACGTGGGTCTTGTTTCGGGGAAACTGATCGTTTTCGGTAATCGATTTCTTGGGGAGCACTCGTTTTTTACTTCAGCTTTTTGCACGTGTGGGCAATATCTTACAATATGCCCAACTGTCCCACATTCAAAACATGTTCTCCGCTCTACAAACTTCGGAGAAACCTGTTGATGACCAGACGGAGAACCAGACAATGAACTTTGTGATCTAGACGTGCTTGGACCTAAATCACATCCGTTGGTGTGTTGGGTGTAATTATTCTGATCATTTCGTTTTAAAATTCTAACTTGTTTTACAAAATCAACGTTAGATTTATCCTGAAATGTTTCAAGTTTGTCTGAACCCGTGGATCCAACAAAGTTCATTTTCGGTTCTCGTTTCTTAACAGGAGCTCTTTTGTTTTGCACCTTTTGTTGTTGAACCTTTGGTTGTTTAGTCTTAGGCTGCTGAACTTTAGGTGCTTGAACATTCTTGTTCTGAGCCTTCTTTCCCTGTACCTTACCCTTTCCGGAGTTGACTTGTTGTTTTCGCTCACTTGGTAGTTTTTGGTTTCCGTATTGTTTTCTAATTTGTTCACACGGAATTGGATCACATTGAGTGACGGTAACTTTGCCACTCTTGTTCCCCAAAAACTTATCAGTGCATCCTTCAAAAATTTGCTCAATTAAATCTTGATTTACATTTTTAATTGGAAAATCTTTGTTAGAGTAGATTTTGCTATCTCATTTGAGCGTGTACAACAAGTTATTCTCTTCACTGCTAGATACAAGGGACTCCATTGCTTTTGACATTTCAGTCTTACTCGGTTTCACTGGTGGATCACACAGGATGTGATTCTCGATTGGAATATCTGTTGTAACCGAGTTAAACTGTTGTTTCACAATTTCTTCAGATTCATCATCCGAAGAATCAGCATCCTCAACAATGGGAGGACTCTGTTCCTTAACACACGATGAATCTGTCTCATTCTCAGATTCAGATTCTGATTGACCCGAGGATGATGTACCAGTTGTGAACCCGAGGCCTGCTGCAAAGTCATCTAGACCGAGTGGCACAGTAGGTTCAAAACGGGGCATATCCTCGTCATCAGGCAATTTGGAGTAATTGTGATTCATTGGGGGAGGACATGATTTGAATCCAATACATATTTTATCCCCCTTTTTCTTTTGAACGTCAATGATGTGATCCAATACATAGCGGGAATTGGAATAGCTTTCCAGTTTCTGCTTAATTGTCTCACATTCACATCGAGCTGTTGCCAACTCTACCATTTGCTTTTCAATTGTGTCAATAAGATTATTGTTAGCATGTTGTTTTCGCAAAACAGCCTTTTGTAATTCTGAAACATCATGTCTTAATGACGCAATTGTTGCTTTAAATTCCTTTTCATTTCTGGTTAAAAACAAGTTAGCTTCAGTTGCTTTAGAAAGATCTACAATCAATTCTTGATTGTGTTTGTATGTGATTTCAAACTGACTTTCCTTTTCAGCATATTTAACATTTAAGCTATCACAATTTTCACAACTAACTACAGTGGGTTCATCGACACATACCTGACTTGATGAGCTGTCGACATTAGCCATAAAGGCTGAATGGAGAGAAGACGAAGAGTAAGCAGCTTGATCCACCAAAATAGATCTTCTTCCAGTTCCTGCTGCAGCTTCTTCCAAAAGCTCATCAATATCTGCATCGACTGACGCACTTGATGTCTCATTCACATGATCATTGCCTGAAGTGGAGGATTCTTCATCTGAGCTTCCACTATAACCAGAACTGTTTTCATCTTCAGAAGATTCATCACCATTAGTGGAAGATTCTCCACCACTGGCGTGCTTTAAATCCTTTACGACTTCAGCAAAACATGCTGTTCCACCATTTCCTCCTTCTCCAAACTGAAGGTTCCAATTGCAGATTTCATCAGCTTGAACAACCAATCCTCTGTGGAAATTAGTGTTTGTGGATCCAGATGCATTTCCTCCAACGGGAACTATTGATCTGTCAGAGTTGTTGTTCCGTTGCTGTTGTGGCTGTCCTTGATTCCTGAAGGGATTCTGATTTCCTTGCTTAGGTGGCTTCTGACACTCCCGCTTGAAGTGACCCTTTTCACCACAATTGAAGCAAGTGACAGCATTCTTATCAAAACCATACTTGGTGTTATTGTTGCTATTCAAGTCGGTTCTCCCCGTCCTTTCCATAAACTCCTTTGCTCTTCGAATTGCACTTGCAAGAGCCCATTTGATATCCATCATTTCAAACTCTTCTCTATCCACTTGCTGATAATCTTCATTGGTTAGATTGATATTTCCAATCTGACCTGCTACCAATCCACAATAAGCACTAACCAAGGTGTTCAACATCTCCATATGCTCCTTGGCTATTTCGACACTGACTTTGGAGAAGTTGGAAGTGTCTAATCTGACTGTGTTCGGATTGGAAGTGGCTTGAAAGTTTGAAGAGCTCCCATAAAATCCTTGCTGTTGCGGTTGTTGCTACTGAGCTCTGCTTGAATGCATCGTGTATGCTGAAGGATCAAACTGATTTGTTGTGGAAGGTCCGGTGTTTGAGATGAAGGCTGTTTGAAGCTTTGCATGTTGAGAGGCTGGTTTTTCTCCACTGATACCTCCTGCAATCCCATAGTACATCTCTGGATTTTGAGAAGTTAGTGTTCTTTTTTCCTTAAGCTTTTCTTCTACATCCTTGTTCTCCAATTTTTGAATTAACTCATAAACGGTGATTGTGTCTAGAACACCATTTTCTTTGAGAATTTCAAGATAACTGCTCGACTTTGCTGGTAAGCTATCAGCGAATCTCTTCACCATTTCTTGTGGAGTGGCAGTGACTCTAAAAGCAAACATCTCGCTCAACAAGTGATGGAACCTTGTAGATAACTCTGCCAAAGTCTCATTCTCCATACACGTGAATCCTTCAAACTCTTTCTTCAGTAATTCTTGCTTGATCTTTCTAGATTGAGCATTTCCTTCACATCGTAACGTGAGCATACCCCACAAGCTTTTAGTAGTCGTGCAGTAAACAAACTGGTGGTAAATGTCTCTGTGAAGAGCTTGTGTGAGAATCATGAATGCTTTCTTTTCTAACTCAAATTTCTTCTTATCATCTTCAGACATAGTGCTGTAAGTTTGTGGATTAGATCCTGCAACTTCCAAATCATTGTCAAATGCGGTGAAGAAGCACATCCATAGATCTTGACCTTGCCCCTGAACATAAGTTCTCAGCCTTTCTTTCCACCATCCCCAATCATTGATGTGATTTAGCTTTGGCGGTTTTGTGCTTGTACCAGTTTCACTGTCGTTCTGCATCATAGATTGAATGCTGCTGCTTTGATTTGTGACCAATGCCCATTGATTTGCAGTTATCATTGCAGCTTGAGGTGGGGCAATAGCCTGCATCCATGCAGTTTTGTTGAAATCTGGCGCAGATTGCGTAGCTGACGATTTTGGAGTCAAAGTTGTTTGAGTCCACGCGGTTGGATCCCACTGACTGTTTGTAGCTGATGATTTTGGAGTCAAAGTTGTTTGAGTCCACGCGGTTGGATCCCACTGACCGTTTGTTCCCATTTTATAAAAATTAATATATTAAGTGAAAATTGATTTGAAAAATGAAAAACAAGTTTTCCTTTTTTTTTTAAAACTTTAATTTTCACAAACTATGTTAATATCTCGAATGATAACCACCAGCCGAAGGATCCTTGATCGAAAGACCTGAAACACACAAACTTGTTAAACTTAAACAGACAAGTATCGAAGGATCAACACTTGTTCGAAGGATCAACAGTGTTCGAAAGATCACTGTTGAGTTTCGAACAAAAAAATTTCGAAAGATTCTCCAATCGTAGGATCCTTATCTTTCGAATAAGAGCTGAAGATCGAAAGATATATCCTTCGAAAAGATTCCTTGGATCGAAGGATAAGTCACAGACTTCGAAGGATGTTCGAAGGATGATTATCTATCGAACCTCCTATGATCGAAAGATGATCTTTCGACTTCGAAGGATATCTTTCGAACAGCACAGACACAGTTGACAAAAAGGTGACAGGTTGGTGAAAAAGGTGATGGGTTGGTGAAATCTTTCGGCAGAAAGTATGGTCAGACCATCATTTTTACCAAACCAAGATTTGAACCAATAAAATATTACTTAAAAAGACGATTTTTATCCAGAAACCGGTCACCGGAGTAAGCCGGAATTTTGGCCGGAAATGACCAAACTTTTTAAAAACAAGTTTTTAAGTTACCCAACCCTTCCTTTAACACACCGGTAAGTTTAGAACACGTTTTTATGACAAGATAAACGAGAAAAACACTGAAAACGGGTGCTAAACCATGTGAGTTTTTGTCCAAAACACTCCAAAGTCTTGCATAAACTCGGTTTTTAACAAGGAAAAGAGCCACGGCTCTGATACCACTTGTAGGTCCCTCGGAGGTTGAGGTTAAACCTTATCCTTGTTATGTTTAACACACTAGCAAGTGCGGAATCCAAGCTAGCATGCAAACCGAGATAGAACAAGCACAAACACAACACACAATCTTCACCAATTAACACCACATGTTTTAATACGTATGAAAGGTTCAGTTACAAGCTCAATGTTTACAGATGTATTCTATAAACTCTCAAAGTTCTCTCGTGTGTGTGTGTTATCTATTCTTGTGTCTCCCTATGAAGTGAACACACTACATGAGTATTTATACTCATCACATCAGGTCTGGTCAAAGGATCAGATAGCCTGATCGAAAGATCATCTATCGACCTGAAACAGCTCGAATGATCCACATATACCTCGAAGGATGATATCCTTCGAGGTCCATCAACATCCATCGAAGGTTATCTTTCGAGCTCATCGAAGGATATAAACAATCCTTCGATGACACATCCTTCGACACAAACATGTTACAAAACATGTGTTTACTGTTTGGCCAAGTCAAACCAGGAGGATGGTTGACTTGGTTAAACTTACATCAAAACACATATTAACAAACCTAAGACGTAACCCAGACTAACACAAGACATCGTTTTGTATCATGACAAAATACAGACAAAGTACAGACACAAGTGCACCAACAATAATAATAATAATAATAATAATAATAATAATAATAATAATAATAATAATAATAATAAAGCCTTGCCCCGTTTTAAGTGTTTTAACCCTTGATCACTGATACCCTGTCCGATTGATCTAGGGTCTCGTAACGCATGTCAAGGTTTTGCCCGACTAAGTTCGTTGGGATTCTGTCTCGTGACGTAGGGATAAAGTTGAATTGGGTTACTATACTTAACACGAGTGCATTATATATTTTATTAAATAGCTCAGGAGTTATACCCAAGATTATACCAGAAGGATTTTTAGTTGAACCCTAAAGTTATAAAGTGAGTCCATTCTCTTTTCTCACAGTTTGTGAGTCATTCCTCTTTTTATCACCTTTTTGTGATACAGTTATATTTAAAAAAGATTTCCAAAATCCTAAATATTTATTAGTTATACTTAAAGTGATTAAATTTTTGTATTTTTCAATAACTGTCGGTATGAGAGGTTTTATACATTAATTGACACTCGTTACTATTGGCCAAAAAGTTAGCCAATAATGGCATGACCACAAGCACGGGGGAAATTGTGCCCTAGTGGCCATAGCCTATAACTAATATTATTTTTACATTAAATAATTAATAAATTTAATGTATGATTGAAATAATATTAAATAGTATGTATATAAAATAGAGCTTTATTAATCATTATTAAAATAATAGTTACATTAAAGAAAATGTATTTAATAAACCTAAATTACTATTAACATTATAAAATAATGTATATCATAATAAAATATTCTACTTTTAATATACTAAGGTTATATTTTAAATCTTAGTCACGATAAAATATTAAATAATAACATCACAATTATTTAATTAATATATTATATTTGATAAAGTTATAGCTATTAATTTGATAGAAAATGATATATTTCATTTTCTGGTCTAATTTGTTTTGTGGCATAGAAAATATATTTGAAAAAGTAATGTCATGGGACATTACTAAGTTCAAAGTCACTAGTTGAGAGAAGGATCAACAGTGACATGACCAAAGGCACTAGTTGAGAGAATGATCAACAGTGTTATGACCATAGGCACTAGTTGAGAGAATGATCAATAGTGTTATGACCAGAGCCACTAGTCGAAAGAATAATCAACAGTGATATGACCAGAGTCACTAGTTGAAAGAATGATCGACAGTGATTTGACCACCGTCACGGCGCCTAGTGACAGATACCTTCAAATAATAACAAGATATACGATATATCTATTACTTGATTAACTTCACTATTGGACGAAAGTGAGCCAATGAGTGATATGACCACCGTCACATCGGAACTGACACCATGTGACAAATATTGACAGAGTTGTTGGGTAAATATAAACAAATATAAAAACTGTCACACCCCGATATTTCCACATATTACCGGTGGGCCCGGTAAGGAGTATCGTGACGTAGTTGATATTATCATAGTGAAGTAACACAATTATAGCACAGCGGAAGTCTTAGAATATAAAATATTATTACAAACTCAAATGTCTGAGAATATCAAAGTATTTATTATAGACGAGCCTGTAATATCAAATCCATAGGTGGATCTTTACAGAATGTATAAAATGAAGTTTGGCAGACTTTAAGGCATCTTTAAGGATTTGCAAGATCCTTTATTTCGACACCGAGCAGCTCCCAACCTATTATGTGTAGTACCTGTCACTTAGTCTTTTGAAAATACGTCAGTTTTCACTAGTAAATACAATTAACTGACTCTTTTGAAAAGAGTTTATGAAAATTGATTTAGGCGCACAAGGCACGAAACCATTTATAACTTGGGACAATCTTTAATAAAATCTTGTATACAGATTTACATGTTTGTCATACATATGGGCTCGGAATAGAAGCCGAAACATGATTAATCGACACACCACTTATAAAACCCACAAAGGAGTTATCCCCAACATGTGGGTTATCTAGCATTTGCATCTGTCAGGTGTATGCATACACCCCGTGCATAGGTCGTGGCCATTTTCAAATGAAATGAGCCGAGGATATCCAGGACACGGTCGTATTAACCCCCAATGCTTATGTTATCAAACAAAACAGATTAAAACGGGTTATGTAATTTATTAATCACAATCCAATTAAATGATTTCATACCCGACCAAGCGGTATTATTATAATACCGTATCCCAAGCCCGTATAAGGGAAAATAAGTTAAAAGTATTTACCTGAGCTAATACTTGATTTACAGCAAAATAACTCAGTCGTATCCAATCTATCTAAATGCAGGTAGCTTTTACCCGGTGGCTCTAGTCTGGAGTGATGGTAATATATAACCAACTCAGAATGTTATCGGTCTTATTTAAGTCGTTGAAGCGCAGTCAAAATATGGTTTTTGGGGATGGAATTTGTGGCGTCAACCTATAGGGTTTCTAGTTTTTCTAATTTCTTCCCTAGCCGAGTGTGAACGATTACCTTTTGATTTACCAGAAGCAGAAGAAGAATTAGTAGCAGGTTATCAAACCGAATATTCCGGTATCAAATTTGGTTTATTTTACGTTGCTTCATATTTAAATCTACTGGTTTCTTCATTATTTGTAACAGTTCTTTACTTGGGGGGGTGGAATCTTTCTATTCCGTACATACCTGTTCCCGAGCTTTTTGATATTACTAAAAGAGGTAGAGTCTTTGGAACAATAATTGGTATCTTTATTACATTAGCTAAAACATATTTGTTCTTGTTCATTCCTATCGCAACAAGATGGACTCTACCGCGGCTGAGAATGGATCAATTATTAAATCTTGGATGGAAATTTCTTTTACCTATTTCTCTAGGTAATCTATTATTAACAACTTCTTCCCAACTTCTTTCACTGTAAAAAAATACGTCTATATTCACGACTTGTCTCAAACAAGAGAAAGAAACAAGTATCTTATTTTTTATAGATATTCACGATATGTTTCCTATGGTAACTGAGTTCATGAATTATGGCCAACAAACAGTACGAGCTGCAAGGTATATTGGTCAAGGTTTCATGATTACCTTATCACACGCGAATCGTTTACCTGTAACTATTCAATATCCCTACGAAAAATTGATCACATCCGAGCGTTTCCGCGGTCGAATCCACTTTGAATTTGATAAATGCATTGCTTGTGAAGTATGTGTTCGTGTATGTCCTATAGATCTACCCGTTGTTGATTGGAAATTGGAAACTGATATTAGAAAGAAACGATTGCTTAATTACAGTATTGATTTCAGAATATGTATATTTTGTGGTAATTGCGTTGAGTATTGTCCAACAAATTGCTTATCAATGACTGAAGAATATGAACTTTCTACTTATGATCGTCACGAATTGAATTATAATCAAATTGCTTTGGGTCGGTTACCAATGTCAATAATTGACGATTACACAATTCGAACAATTTTAAATTTGCCTGAAATAAAAACTTAAGAATTCATTTTGATCTAAAAGAATGAAGGTTTTTGTTTGGTGAATAACTACAATTATATTCATAATTATATTGATTAGGGAGCCGGCTAGCCTAAGGTATCTAAAACGGTATGATACGCTAGATTAAGCGACGACCGGAATAGAATGTTATTTAGACCCAACAAGTACGAAGACTTGTATAATATGGTTAAACTAAACATATTCTGGATTTTGAGATAAAAACAATAAGGTTAAACCCGTTTCGGCAGAGTTACGTAAACTAGTTACATAAACCGATCCGAATGCGTAAATGCATAACAGGCAACCAAATGAACCATATACAAGTCCCATATGTTATTATGCTTAGAATATGTTAATACATCAGTAGGATGTTAACATATATGCCCAAAAAGTAATTTAAACCAATTTAAGTCCCGTAGGGGCATTTTGGTCATTTTACCCTTTATAAAAGAGGTTTTAAAGCAAACTGATGTTCTGGTAATCAGTAAAAATATTTATTTTATCACATTACATTAGTAAGATATTATATATATATGAGGTTTACCAATTATGGCCAAACTATGCCCCGAAAGGGCATTTTGGTCATTTCACATATGCTTTTAAGGACATTTTTGGAAGTTTGAGTTCATGACTTATACCTACTGTAATGATATTAAAATTTGTTTAAAAATTCAGTAGGTAACAAGTCTTAAGTGTTAATTATGGTTTAAAACCATACTATGCGCCTAAATAGCGTAAAAATCGCTAATTGACGATAATTAAGGTGTTTTATGGAAATCTGAGATTTTGATCAGTTTTGAATGCTCAAAATAATTTATTTAATGTATGAAATCAGTAGGAAAAGGTTTGGCATTCAAATCAATTGTTACTCTCATTTTATGCATGAAAAGGGTATTATAGTCATTTACCGAATGACACAAGAACTCCATGATACGATTAGATTATAATCTGATCAAAAATTCCAAAAATCCCTAAAAATAATATCTTAACAATAGGTAATGAGTTTTGGGTCAAAACCTATGCTTAAACATGACTTATGCAAGATATCGTAATTTAATTAATAAAAGCTTTCAATTTACGATATCGAGCATAACTTCTGTTTGAGACCAGAATCTGATGTCAAATTTTTGGGGCATACTTGTATATTAGAAATGAAGGTTTTTGTCCTCTCACATTTTCAAAATTCTCATTTATATGTCAAAAGGGCAAAATGGGCATTTATAAGCATAATAACGGACATGAGCATATAATTCAAAACACAAACGACCAAGTAATATAACCTCAGAGGGTTATCTACAACATAATATGGTCCTAATGGAAGCTTAAAACATAAAGGATCTAAGCTTAATCGGGTCAGAACTGAAAGTCAAAGCAAAAGTCAAGCTTTTGCGACTTTCGGTTGCGAACCGACCCAAACTCATGCTTAGACATGTTCTAATAATAATTACCAAATTATTAGAGTGCTCAATTATAATTTATAACCTCTGCATCATTGGTTTTAATTATTATTTATAATTCTGCCAAGTTTAACTTTTTAACTAAATAGTTTGACCCGACAATTAACTAAGCAAACGAAAGAATTAGGAGGTTCCCTTTTAAGGGTTAATCACCTACCTAACTATGGTCACATAACCACATTCATTTCAAACAGTGGTTGGACCATTTGAGTTTAAACTGAAAGTCAAAGTTAATTTACGATAACTTGACTTTTCGGTTTTTAAATTATAAAACTGAACTAAAGAGGGGCTAAGACACTTACAAAAGGTCCTAGCTATCTTTTCTACTAAAGAATTCCCTATTCAGATAAGGAGGCTCCAGAACTTGAGAGAGGAGAAGACTGAATGAAATGTGCAATTAAAATGGATGGGTTCATGGCCTATATATCGTTTTTGGGTAAAGATTGGATCATGCCAAGTGTTTGAGAGGTGTTATAAGATGATAACATGTGTTACCAGGTTTCTAAAAACAATTAACAAGTTACTAGATTCATTTAGGTGGTATGTGTGGGCTACAAGCAAAGAAACAAAAAGAAAAAAAATCTGCAGATCAGGGCCTCGCTGGATAGCCCAGGCTTACGCGGCCCGCCTGGGCGTCTGGCCCAGCTTCATAGTTTGGCAGTATTGCATTTCTGGTCCCTGTTCTTTGTAAATGCCTCTTTAATCTTTCTTTCTTGTCATATTTGGCACAAAAACCTCTTTTAAACTTATATATTGTTAATATAAGGTACACTAACATTAGTAATCAGTCGTAGGCATGCCAGGGAGTATGATCAAACATTGCGAAGTTCCCGGCTCTTTTAAAAAGACCTTTCAAACACGTAGTTTCACCCGTTGACGCGTTTAGTCCTTTTAATGCATAAAGTGACGCGTAATAACTTTTATCGATATCAAAGTCTTCCTAGGCCCATTCCAGGCATTCCTGAGAGTATGCTCAATTTTTACGACACTCCAGTTCGTTTAAATGGTCACTCAAAGGTGTATTTTTCGACGTTGACGCTTTTGGTCCCTTTAACGCGCAAACTTGCGCGTATCATCATTTAATAGCATCAAAGCCCTATGTAGCCCATATTAAGCATTCTTGAGAGTATGATTGCACATCATAATGCTTCGGGTTTGTTAAAAGGTCATTCAGATGTATAATTAAACATGTTGACGCTTTTAACCCCTATAACTCGTAAACTTGCGCGTAACATTACTTATTGGCATAAAAGCCTTGAATGGCCAATATTAGGCATTCCCGAGAGTTTGATCAAGCATCATGAGGCTCTCGGTTTGTTAAAAGGCCACTCAGAGGTAAGAATTAACATGTTGACACTTTTAACCCTTCGACGCGCAAACTTTCACATAATTATGCAAACGGCTCATCTCGTCCAACAAGTGGCTCGTTTGAGAATACGAACATCGTATAAGGTCACTCAGAGGCCTAGTTTAGGCATGTTGACACTTTCAGTCCTTCTATATCAAGGTTTTCGATTTTGATGAAATTAGTCCCTCACAGTCAATGTTTGACTTTATTAGGGTTCATTACACGTGTCAACACATTATTGGACACGACTTTACGAGGTGTTACATCCTCACCCCCTTAAAAGAAATCTCGACCCCGAGATTTGCTCAAAAAGGTGGAAGTACTTTCTGTCGTATAATGGACTTAACTTCCACAGTATATTAGGGACCTCTACGGGCATCCCAATTGACCTATTCAATAGGTACATGCTTCTTTTCGGAGGTTCTTAACCTATCGATCCTTGATCCATATAGGTCTTTCAATAAACCTCAGGCTTTTATCAATCTATACGTCTTTATGAGACATTGCTAGCGATTTATCAGCTAGGCATTTCTTTATGTTAAAGATGTGGAACACATTGTGAATTCCACTAAGCTCCTTAGGCGAGTTTAGCTTATAAGCTATAATGCCGACACATTTGATGATCTCGAATGATTCTATATATCCAGGGCTTGACTTGCCCTTTATACTGAAACGTATCGTACTCTTCCATATTGATATTTTCAATAGTGTCTTGTTCCCTATTTGGAACTTTAAGAGACCTGCGCCTTTCTTTCGTACTGCTCTATTGCCGATTACTGGCAGTTTTCAGACGATTACGGATTCATATTATCTTATACGTCGTCTTTAAGACAAATCTCAAATCCTGATATTTGGGTTTTCCCAACTCCTGCCCAACAAACGGGCGTTTGACACTTTCCCCCATACAAGGTCTCTCATGGAGCGGCCTTGACGCTTACATAATGTTATTGGTTATAGGAGAACTTAATTAGGGTGAGATAGTTATTCCAACTACTACTCGAATCAATCTTAAGGAATTAACTACCCTCATGGTTAGTCGAACAAATCGAAGATCCTGGGCAGTTAATAACGATTCTTAATCGTTTCCTATTTGGTTTGCGGTAATCAATGCATAAGCGTATTGCATCGTGCTTTCCTTTATTAACAATAATCGGAGCTCTTAAAACGATGAGCTAGGTTGTACAAGCCTTTCTCCATAAACTCATCTGGTTAGCTCTCAATTCTTCCATTTCCGTTGATGCTAACCGATATAGAGCTTCTATAACAGATACAACTCCTAATAGGATGTCAATCCTAATTCCACTTTGCATCTCAGGAGGTAAAACAGGGTAGTTCTACTGAGAAGAAATCAAGTTATCCACATATGATAAAGGTAGCTTCAATATTCGACCTTGGTCCACTTACCGTCGTTTGTGCCATGCAAATGACACATCTGTTTTACGAGTGCACGGATGCCTTAAGTAGAGATGCCTACTTAGGCATTTCTATTATGGATATCTTCTTTGAATACCACTAGCTGACTTTAGTACAATATGACCATTGGTATATCTTAGTGGTTCCATGCATTAAACCTCCATACTGATCAGGCATGGAAGCAATCTATGGGACACACTAGGACACGCCAATCCTCATATGACGCTTTTGACAAACATAGTTGGCACTCACAGTTGATAGAAATCAATGAGAAAATAATTAAAATAACATATATTGTAGTACTCTATTCGAAGAAAGAGTACTCTTAGATTTTTCAGAAAGATTCATCGTTGATAATAGAAGAGTCGGTTACTATGGTTTCCATGGTAAGTTATACCTTATGGGTAATATAAAAGTTTGCTAAGCTTATGGTCTATGAAGACTTATTATTGCCTGTATTAAAGACAGGACGCTTAGCAGAAATTATCATTAGTAAATGATAAGGGATGTACTTGATGACATCATGTACTGCCTCTTGGCATTCATCAGGTGAGTTCAGACATTTCCTTTCTTAGCCTTTCCAGGCTTAGCTGCACCTTCTTTGGCAGCTTTATGGCATCTAGTTCTGATGTGTCCTTTCTCACCACAACCGTAACATACTGCATTCTTTATGTCCCTACATTCATGGGACTGATGACCAGTTCCTTTGCAGATGCCACACTGCTTTGGTCTTTGATCTATTCGACACTGTCCCCAGTGTCTTTTATAGCAGTTCTTAAATACAGGCTTCTTACTGAACCTTTGTTGGTTCTTATTAAGCCCGTACTTGCTCTTTTTCTTAGATTTCTGGGAGTTATCCTCCTCCTTTGGTTCATCCTTCACATTTGAAGTGTGAACAAAGTTCTTTTCATGAGCAATTGAATATGGTTTTGAATGGGATTTGGAGCGAGTAGCACTCAGCTCTTTGAACTGTTTCACGACCTTTTCCATGGCCTTTCCAACTGCTGTGTCTACCACAGCTTGGAGATTAACTCCATTAATATTGAGGTTTATGTTTGTGGCATCATTAGCTTTTGTCGCATCATTATTATCGTGACTGTTGTCTACCTCATCCGAGTTTGCCATACTCGAAGCTTGGTACTAACCACCAATTTAACAATTGTTAGTCATCATCCTGACGACTTAACATAGAATAGCCACGGCATCAATAAACCGTATCGGCTATTATGTTCCGAACATTCCTAATGAATGTTATTTAGAAGAATATCAAATATCGTTTTTGCCTAGGTCACAAGAGAACCATCAACGACATTTAAGGTTTGGACCAAGTCCATTACCTGTTTGACAGGGGATCACAATGTCACAACTGTCTTTGTCATATAGATGATTATGAATAGCTCGAAGGCTAGCCTTTAAGGACTTTTAATATATATATGGCACAGAGGCCCGTCACTAGGGACATAAAAGGATATGGCATAAAGCCACTACAAGAAAATGAACCTAATGCAACCCCGATAAAAAGTTGCATTAGGCCTTCTAAAGGTTGCATTAGGCCTAATGCAACCTTTTATCTAGGGCTGCATTAGAAGCAGTTGCATTAGATCTAATGCAACCTTTTTAAGACCAAATGCAACCTTTTTTTAAAGTATTGCGTTTACTAGTCAAATGCAACCTTTTTAGTATGCAACCTTTTTAGTATGCAACCTTTTTTACATTCTAATGCAACTTTTTTTGTATTTTAGTTAAAAAAATGCAACATTTTCTACACTCAAATGCAACTTTTTCTATAAAAATGCAACTTTTTTCTAGGCCTAATGCAACTGTTATTGTTTTTTAATAGAAAAAATGCAACCTTTTTTATAGTATAAGCAACATTTTTTTTTTCACACAGAAGCAACCTTACAACATAAGTTCAATTGCTATTAATTGATATAAATTCAATAGTAATTACACAGAAACAATAATAACAAAGATATCATTGATAGTCAAAGTGTGTACTTCAACATGTTTGTTGAAACTTAAATAACTTAACAGTCAATTACAATAATAAAAAGGTGAAAACATTCTACTCATCTCGATCTCCAACTACTTGTTTCATAACCTTCCGCATCATAGCTTCCAAGTTGTGTCGCTTGCTGGCAAACTCTTTTCGCATGGTTTCAAGCTCAGCTTTTTTCTATAATGATCATTTTCAATCCTTTTGCGCATTTCCAGCAACTAGCTTTCCTCAACTTCAACATGTAAATTAGTTGAAATAAGCCTTATAAAATTAATAACTTGATAAATAAAATAATTGCCTAGCGAAACATAATGCATAACACAGAGACATAAAAATATATTTTAAGCATACCATTCCACCACTACCTCCAAGTTTAACAGGCATGTGGTAATCTTTGTTTCCATCAAGCTCTACAAGTGTGACTTCCTACATAATACAAGAATTTTGGTAAACGTTCTTACTTCCAACCATATCCTCTGCCCAAATAAACAAGTGTTCTACCAAAAATAACAATGAAAAGATTGAATGCCTGAAGTTACAGTCTACACATTTTCTGAACGTACAGTCCTCATTTCTAAACCTCAAAAAGACTACTAGAATAACTTTTTAGAAGGATGCCACACAAAATAACTGGTCATGGTCTCTTATTACCCCCTGACATCAATATATATGTATTGTAATTTGCATGAAGAAACAAAAACATGACCTGATAGCCCACACTAGCAGATGTAACAGCATTGGGCCTAGCCACAGAAGATCTTATCCACACAAAATAACTGGTCATGGTCTCTTATTACCTTAGGAACGGATGTATGGTACGTCTACCATTATACGTAGGATCCTGAATACAGTCAGTACAATGAAATTGTCAACCCCTAAAGCGAGTACTGGTCCCATTGCCTTGAACTGCATCAGGATCATCGTGCGCTACTGGCGATACTGGGGACAGGCCAAAAAACTGGGGACTAGCCCAAATAACTGGGGTCAAGCCCAAATAACTGGGGTCAATCCCAAATAACTGAAGACTTCTGTGGATACTCAATTCTTTGTTAAGGATATATGAACCTTCTGCAAAACTCAGAACTAAGTGAAAGAAGGAAGAAGGATCCAGGATCATTCTCCTCGTATATAAGATAATTAAAGAATTAAATAGATTAAAATTAGATCATTACCAGAATGAGGATCATCTATCCTCCAAGGATCCTTTGAGGATATCGGCCATGAATGTTGCTAAGGATCCTGGATCCTTATTACATGAAGTATTTTTTCAAGTGGACAGCATTCCAAGCTCTTGGTAGCAAATCACCTTCCATTGTTAGCAATCGATATGCCCCTTTCCTGCCTCAGCTTCAATTAGGTAGGGGCCTTCCCACTTTGGTGCCCATTTTCCATCAGCAGGATTTGTGGTATTCTGAAATGCTTTCCTCAATACCATATCACCAACTTGGAAATTCCTGATCCTGACATTCTTATTGTAGGCTCTAGCCATCCTTTGTTGATAACTAGCCATTCTTATCCTTGCTAAATCCCTGAGTTCTTCTATGGTATCCAAGTCTTGAACCAAGTTTTCAGCATTTCCTTCAGGATCACGAATTCTTGTTCTTGTAGTAGGAACCACCATCTCTGTAGGGATCACTGATTCTGCTCCAAATACTAAAGAAAATGGAGTTTGGCCAGTGGCATTCTTGGGAGTTGTCATATCAGCCCATAGTACATAAGGTAGTTCTTCTGCCCACTTTCCTTTCTTGGATCCAAGCTTCTTCTTCAAATTGTTGATGATGATCTTGTTGGATGATTCTGCTTGACCATTAGCTTGTGGGTGGACTGGTGTTGATGTTATCATCTTAATCCCCCAGCTGTCACAAAAGTTAGTAGTTCTACTCCTAATAAATTGGGATCCATTATCACAAACAATTTCAGAAGGGATACCAAATCTAGTAATAATATTTCTTTTAATAAAGGATATCACTTCTTTTTCTATGACTTGAGCAAAGGCTTCAGCCTCTATCCACTTGGAGAAGTAATCAGTCATAGCAAGCATGAACACTTTACCACCAGGTGCCTTGGAAAGTTTGCCAACTATATCCATTCCCCATCTCATGAATGGCCAAGAAGAGGATATAGGATGCAGGAGTTCTGCTGTTGGTGAAGGATATTACTATGTCTCTAACAAGGATCACACTTCTTGGCATAATCCACAGCATCCTTCTTCATAGTAGGCCAATAATATCCTGTCCTAAGGATCCTTGAGAATAATGCCCTGCCCCCAGTGTGGTTTCCACAATCTCCTTCATGAAGATCCTTTAGAACTTCTTGAACTTCAGGATCCTCAATGCATCTTAGATATGGACCTGCAAGAGATCGTTTATATAACATGTTATTTAATATTGTAAATTGAGATACCTTGATTTTGAAAGCCTTGGGGTTTTCTCCTGTAGGAATCTCTCCATGTTGTATATATCTCATGATTGGAAGGATCCATGATCCTGAATGAGACTGTGCACCATCACTAGGAACCATTGCAGAATCCTCTTCTATCTCTATAGTTATGTGATCCTCAATAGCAGGAGCCAAAATATGGATGATAGGGATCTTGATATCCTCTGGAATTTTCAATGATGATCCAAGATTGGCCAATGCATCAGCTTCTGAATTCTCTTCCCTAGGTACATGTGTCAAACTAAAAGAAACAAAAGAGGGTGCCAATTCCTTGACTATCTCTAGGTATTTAATTAGCTTTTCACCTTTAACAGCATAGGATCCATTAAAGTGATTAGTAATTAACAATGAATCTACATGTACCTCAAGATACCTGATCCTCATATGCTTGGCAATTTGCAAACCAGCTATCAAGGCCTCATATTCAGCCCCATTATTAGTAGTTTGAAACTCACAAACTATGGAGTGGGGTATTATGTCCCCCTGTGGCGATTTTAGTAGTATTCCAAGTCATGTTCCTTTGACATTAGATGCTCCATCAGTGAAGAGTATCCAAGGATCCTTAGTCTCTTCAAGCTGCTGAACTTCTAACTCAGCTTCTCTTTGTAGATCACTACTGAAATCTGCCACAAAGTCAGCTAAGGCTTGGGATTTGATGGCAGTTCTTGGTTCATATCTTATATCATAAGCACTAAGCTTCACTGCCCATTTAGCCATCCTTCCTGACATTTCAGGTTTCCTGAGAACATTCTTAATTGGAAAATTAGTGTTAACAATAATGGCATGGGTTTCAAAATAATGTCTTAGTTTAGTAGATTCCATAATCAAAGCAAGGATAAGTTTTTCTAAATGTGAATACCTGGATTCAGCATCAAGCAAACTCTTACTTACATAATAGACAGGATGTTGTGTACCTTCGTGATCCTTAACAAGGACTGCACTTACTGCTTTAGAGGATACCGCTAGATATAAGGATAATATATCCCCTTTTTTCTGGTTTCATCAAGGCAGGAGCTAAGGATAGGTAATCCTTAAGGGCTTTGAGAGCATTTTCATGCTTATCAGTCCACTCAAATTTCTTGTTCTTTCTCAAAATGTCATAGAATTCCTTGCACTTTTCAGATGACTTTGATATGAACCTATTCAAGGCTGCGATCCTCCCTGTCAACCTTTGCACATCCTTGGCATTGGCAGGAGATTTGATATTCACAATAGCCTTAATTTGCTCTGAACTTGCTTCTATGCCTCTTTTTGTTACCATGTAACCTAGGAACTTGCTTGCTTTAACACCAAAGTGACACTTTGAAGGATTCAACTTCATATTGAATTTGTCAAGGATATTGAATGCTTCTTCCAGGTCTCTAAGGTGATCCTCAGCTTTCTTGGACTTAACCACCATATCATCTATATAGACTTCCATAGTGTGTCTTATTTGTTCCTTAAACATCATATTAACTAGCCTTTGATAAGCAGCACCTGCATTCCTTAGTCCAAATGGCATAACAATATAACAATAGATACCAGTTGGGGTCATAAAGGCTGTATCCTCTTGATCAGATGGTTCCATCTGGATTTGTTGAAATCCAGATGAAGCATCCATAAAAGTCAACAACTCATGACCCGTGGTAGCATCCACCATGGAGTCAATGTGGGGTAATGGGAAAGGATCCTTGGGACATGCCTTGTTTAAATCAGTGAAATCGACACATACCCTCCACTTTCCGTTTTTCTTTTGAACAACAACCACATTGGCTAACCATCTTGGATACTTAACCTCTCTAATCATACCTGCTCGAAGAAGCTTGTCTACCTCCTCCTGGATAATGGCATTCCTCTCAGGTGCAAACTTTCTCCTCTTTTGGTGTATGGGTTTGAATAACCTGTCAATACCAAGCTTATGAGTAATTATGTCTTTAGAGATACCTGTCATATCTTCATGCTTCCAGGCAAAGGTAGTTTTTCTCCTCTTAAGGAAGGATACCAAATCCTGTTCAATGTTGCTGAGGATCCCTGATCCTATGAAGATTTTGGATTCAGGATCACGAGGATCCATAAGGATATCTTTCACATCCTGTTCTCTTGCCTCCAAGACGTCTCTTGGAGGATACTTTAGTTGCTATTGCTCCCTTGGTCTTGAGGCTGGCTTCATTGATGAGGTATAGCAATTCTTTGCTTCTTGTTGCTCACTCTCAATCTTTATCACCCCCCATGGACTAGGAAGCTTCACGCATTGATGATATGTTGATGCAACTGCCTTCATGTCATGTAACCATGGCCTACCAAGGATAACATTGCAACAGGATAAGCAATCTATAACACAAATTTTTTGATAAGAATGAAGTCCTTCAATGTAGATGGGAAGTTTAATGTCCTCCAATGTATTCTTGGTTTCTCCGCTGAATCCCACAAGAACTGAGGATATTGGGACAATATCTGATTCAGGGATGTTCATTTTCTTGAGGACATCAAGCTGAATGATGTTTACTGAGCTTCCCCCATCTATTAAGATCCTGCGAACAAAATGGTTAGATATAAATAAGGTAATAACAAGACCATCATGATGAGGATCCTGAACATCAACACGATCATCCTCATCAAAAGTTATGACTTTCTCCTGTGTGACAGTAGAGGTCCGGATGGGTCTGTCCCCATTATCCATCTTGGTCTCATTGGCATGTCTTTTGGCTGCTGAAAAAGAAGTACCACAAATGTCTGATCCACCGATATGAAGTTTATAACTTGTGCATCTGCCGGAGGAGCAGGAGCTCTTTCTGGAACCTTTTCAGGATCCTGGATCCTTGACTTTTTTCTTCCCAAAAGCTCCTTCAAGTGCCCCTTGCTTAACAAATAACTGATTTCTTTTCTAAGTGCAATACATTCTTCAGTGAGATGTCTGAAATCCTCATGATATGCACACCATTTGGACTTGTCTTTTGTTGCGGCTGGTTTATCATTTTTCCTTGGCCATCTTGCTTTCTCACCTAGATTCTGCATTGTAAGAATTAGTTGTTATCAACAGAAAAACAGTATTCAGAAATGGGAGGATAATCCTCATCATCCTCTTCCTGTTCTACTGCATGCACGCTTTGGTTGTCAGTCTTGTTGTAAGACTTGGACTTGTTGTTCCTGAAGTAGGATCCTTGTTTTTCCTGTTTCGAGGATCCTGCCAGTCTTTCCTGGATCCTCTTATCATCCTCTAATCGGATGAATCTGAGGGCCCTGGTTCTCACTTCATCAAGATTCCTGCATGGGGTCATGACAAGATCATCATAGAATAATGAATCCCTAAGTAAACCCATTTTAAAGGCTTCTACAGCCGTGGCAATATCAAAATTAGGAATATCTAAGGATTCTTTACTAAACTTAGTAATATAATCTCTAAGTGATTCATTTTGACCTTGTGTTACCCTATATAGATCACTAGTTAATCGTTCAAATTTTCTACTACATGAGAATTGACTATTAAACAGATTAACTAAATTAGCAAATGAAGTAATAGAGTAAGGGGGAAGACTTAGCAGCCATTTAAGAGCTGATCCTGTGAGTGTGGATCCGAAACCCTTGCCTAGACATGCTTCTTTTAACCTTTCCAGGATGGGATTGATCTCCATCCTTTCTCTATATTGAGCTACGTGTTCCTCTGGATCCGTTGAACCATCATACAACTTCATGGTTGGTATTTGGAACCTCTTGGGAATTTCTGCATCATAAATGGGTGGTGCAAAGCGAGATATCCTGTGGCTTCCATCTGCAATTTCAGGAATGGGCTTAACCACTCCTGGAACGCTGGATATCATATCCTTTAGTTTCTGTAATTCCCTAGCCATAGCTTGATTGATACCCGCATCCTGTGCAAAGCCATGGTTAGTGTTATAAGAATTATTCAAAGTGTTACCTCCCGGAGGATTCAAGTTTGGAATCCCAGATGTGAATCCATATTGACGAGATTCTGGTATGACTGAACGACCAGAAGATGCAATGGTCTGCATTGGAATGAAGTCTCCTTGATGAACATCTGAACTTCCAGGTTGTACGCTCCTTAAGAATCCTTGATCCTGAAAGATGTTGGATCCTTGAAGTGCTGTGACTGGGGGTCTCGGAGGATAACCCATGGATCCGTAAACCTGAGATGAGGATCCTTGAACCTGAAAGGAGGATCCTTGAACCTGTGAGGATCCTTGAATCTGTGAGGATCCTTGAACCTATGAGGATCCTTGAACCTGTGAGGATCCTTGAACCTGTGAGGATCCTTGAACCTGTGAGGATCCTTGATGCTGAAAGAAGGATCCTGAAGGTTGAAAGTAGGATCCTAGAGCTTGAGTCATTGCCGATGATCCATAGCAATAAGGATCACTATGAAAAACAAATAACAAGTGACACAAGGTTTATACGGGGAAAAAGCCCTTGATCAAGAGTTGATCTCCGGCACAAAAAACCCCGGGTGATGGAAACTACCGATCACCAAGCTTAAATAAATTAGTAAATGTTTACAACTTCGGATAGTAACGAGCTAGGTACAAAGATCACTATGGTGAAATGTGTAAAAGTGAGTGAAAACTGTTAAGTGTTTGCCGAAAGCTTCAAGAGTGCAGTTGTACGAGAGTGTGTGTAGCTGAAAATGACTAAGTGTTTTAAATACTAGCTCGTCACCCCTTTAAAAATAGAAGTTAACTATGCTAACAAACTATCCGACTTTTTTGCCATGCTCCCACGTTCTCCACAACGTCCATTTCCAGTCAAACGTGTGCGAAATACCCGTGGAATATTCCATAGTAACGTTGCCAAGACCAAGTCAAGCTTGTTACTCCTGCAAAATAATACGAAACATAAAAAAACAATCGTTAGTATGAGGATCCTTAAGGTGATCCATGATCCTGATCCTGAAGCTCTTCTGAGGATCACTATCTGTCACAGAAGTAAGGATCATTAATTAGGATAACAAGTAAGGATCACTAATTGTTAGAAAATCCTCCCCTAACACTTATAATTAATGTCATTGTCACGTAACAATTTTGTTACAACTCGGGATGATAACCAACTATAATTAAACAAAAGATTGTTACAACTCGGGATGATAACAAGCTAGTTACAAGGATCACTAGAGTGTAATGTGTATGAAATCGCCAATGAACTATTGAGAGCTGTTTCGAGTGTGTGTGTTTGCTTAATTGTTCTAACTCAAGCTTGTTATCCCCTTTAAAAATAGAAATAACTTAAATAACTAACTATCCGCTAAATGTGCAAGCTCCTGACGACTTCAAAAATGGTCACCAAGCCATGCACGTGCGGAATATTGAGGGCATATTCCCCAAGAATTTCGGCAAGACCAAGTCCAATGCGTATACTCCTGCAAAACAAGCTTAAACATAGTGAAGGCAACCGTTAGTATAAGGATAACAATGAGGATCCTGGATCCTGATCCTGCAATGTCTTCTGAGGATCCTTAATTCAAACAGAATTGAGGATCTGTGATCCTAGCAGTACTTGAGGATCCGTGATCCTTAGGTTTAGAAAATCTATCCCTAACAATTGCCCCCAAAATATGAGGAGTAAAATGTAAATTAACGAGTCGTATTTTTGATCTTATCTCCAACTGACTAACGGATATATAGCCGTTAGAATCGAACTAGCTGTTGCTGATCATACGTCAGCGGCATGACATCGTGCAAAATCATGATTATAAATTCGAAATTAGAGATAAGGATCGAGAGTCATTTAAATTCGTGTGTTACTCCCTTTAAATCCTTATCACAAGACCGATCAGGTATTTCTCTTCTCTTTCTCTCTTCATCTTCTTATTCTGATCTTCATCAAAATCTTTAGACCACAATGAAGTTACGATCCTCCCCCGCCAAGGATCACCAGAAAGATAGTCCTTTGAAAAGCCAAGGGATTATCAAAAATCCTTCGAAGGAACTCTGCTGCTTCACCGATCCGGAGATTGACCGGATTCGCCACTGTTTTCCGGCGGATACCGTCTTCAAGCCTTTTGACCCTACTGCCAAAAGCGACTCCGTTTCTGACACTTGGGTTGCTTTTCTGACTACCCCATTCCTGATAGGATTCTCCTATCCCTTACTTGCCTTCACCCAATCCTTCTTTTCCCTCACCGGCATGTGCTACATTCAGGCCATCCAATGATGTGGAGGGTTTTGTACACCTTAGAGAACATCATTGAGCAGGAAGGCATAGAATTGGGAATGTCGGAACTGGCTGAAATGTATAACCTTGTGAGCCATGGTTCACATTGCTTCTTGTTCAAACACAAACCTGGTGATTCTCACCCAATCCTCAAGACTACAAAAAAGGATACCAACTGGAAGAAGCATTTTTTCTTTGTTACGAGGGACTCTATCCCTGATGGAAAAGATCTCCCCATAAAGTGGGCAACCCATGGTAGGATATAGGATCCTTATAGAAGGATCATAGGATAACTCTATTTCTGTTGAGGATAACTGATCCTTTTTTGTCTTTTTGTGCAGCTATCTCAGTCTCTTATATCATTCAATCACCTGCAACAAAAGAGAGGATCGCTGCTTTTTGGAGCCTTGATCCTGCAGTTAGATCATTCCAGGCAAACACAAAGGATTCACAAGAAGTATCCTCCAGTTCAGTCACAATGTCAAGTAAGTGTTTATTTTTACGTATGATTAAATAGATTTAGATAAAGAATACTTATCTGTTATTTGTCCTTTGTAGGTGCTGGAAAATCCTCAAAGTCAGCCACTCGCTTCAGCGTCACTGATCTTGATGCTGTCTCTGGCCGGTCCGAAAAGAAGAAATCTGCTGCTAGCCCAAGCGTTCCAATCCCTAAGCCTGTCACCTCCAAGGGCAAGGGAGGAAAGAAGAGGAAGTCCACTGAAGCTGATAATCTTGAAGGCCTGCCCCTCATCCGTCATTAGTTTGAAGAATACTTTGCTGATGTAAGGATCCTTGATCCTTAATCCTATCCTACACATTTGAGGATAACGGATCCTGAACTGAATCCTTCTTTCTTTGCAGAAATTCGCTGAGATCCAGATGCTCTTTGATGCGTATGTTGAAGAGGCTGACCAGAAGCATTTGGAGTTCCAGAAGATCTTCCTGGCAAAGGATGAGACCATCTCTCGCCTCGAGAAGGAGCTCAACTTAGCAAAAAAGCAGCTGGTCATGGCCCACATTACTGTCGATCAGGAGAAGAATGAGGTGATGGAGGATGCTAAACTTTCTGCCATTGCTATGTACAAGACCAAACTGCAGATGGCCCAAGAAGCTGAGGATCCTGGCTTCGACAGGACCAATTGGGACCAGGAGGGCTGGAAGGCTAGGATGGCTGAGCTGGATGATGAAGAGGAGGCTACAGAGGTCTTGATGCTTGAGGCAAGCGGCAGCGGGGCTAAGGATCAGGCTGGTGATGCTGGAACTGGAGGCGATGGTGATGGTGATGCAGCGAAGGTGTGAGCTGCAGAAATGGGCGATGATGGATTTATCTAGACGCGGCCGGAGCCCACTTTTTTATGGTTTGATAGTTGGTTTTTTGTTTGATGGTGTTTTTCTTGAACAATGGTTGGTCTGTACTTAAACAATAGTTTTTAGGTTTAAGGATCACTGATCCTTCAGACAATAGGTAGGATCACAAATGGTGGAGGGATCCTCTGTTTGGGGGATGAAGCCATTGTGATCCTGCCATACTTTTATTCCTGCACTTAGACCTCCTTAACATGGACACCCTTTGCCAACCCAAGTGGATGGGCCACGTTTTGCTGGTAGAAACTTGGGTCGGCAATTTTGACAACCTTTAAAGGGTTTAACTTTTGGTAAATAAAAACTTAATCTTTTGGCTATCTCATGTGTTGTTATATTTGTGAATACTTTATCTTTCAATTGTCATGATATACTTTGTTTGAATTCACAAGTAAAGAATAAAAGTTTACTAGATTATGCCAAAAAGTTTAGGATATGATCAAGGATCAAGTATCCTATAATCGATAAATTCAAAAGAGAAGTGTAATTTAAGGATCATGTGTCTTGTTGTCAAAGAGTAAGGGTCACTTAGATAAATAAAAAATAAAATCAAAGTGATCAAGGATCATACCTGAGAATACAAGTTAGGATCCTAAACCTTTAACATTTACAATCAGGATAACAAAAAAACAAACCTTAATAAAAGGTTAGGATCAAGGATCCTTAGCTGTTTAACTTCAAAAACCTGAAATGGAACACAACTTGGGACTAAGCCAATATAAGAGAAGAGTCACCATCACCATCACCATCGCCTCCAGTTCCAGCATTACCAGCCTGATCCTTAGCCCCGCTGCCGCTTGCCTCAAGCATCAAGACCTCTGTAGCCTCCTCTTCATCATCCAGCTCAGCCAGCCTAGCCTTCCTGGTCCCAATTGGTCCTGTCGAAGCCAGGATCCTCAGCTTCTTGGGCCATCTGCAGTTTGGTCTTGTACATAGCAATGGCAGAAAGTTTAGCATCCTCCATCACCTCATTCTTCTCCTGATCGACAGTAATGTGGGCCATGACCAGCTGCTTTTTTGCTAAGTTGAGCTCCTTCTCGAGGCGAGAGATGGTCTCATCCTTTTCCAGGAAGATCTTCTGGAACTCCAAATGCTTCTGGTCAGCCTCTTCAACATACGCATCAAAGAGCATCTGGATCTCAGCGAATTTCTGCAAAGAAAGAAGGATTCAGTTCAGGATCCGTTATCCTTAAATGTGTAGGATAGGATTAAGGATCAAGGATCCTTACATCAGCAAAGTATTCTTCAAACTAATGACGGATGAGGGGCAGGCCTTCAAGATTATCAGCTTCAGTGGACTTCCTCTTCTTTCCTCCCTTGCCCTTGGAGGTGACAGGCTTAGGGATTGGAACGCTTGGGCTAGCAGCAGATTTCTTCTTTTCGGACCGGCCAGAGACAGCATCAAGATCAGTGACGCTGAAGCGAGTGGCTGACTTTGAGGATTTTCCAGCACCTACAAAGGACAAATAACAGATAAGTATTCTTTATCTAAATCTATTTAATCATACGTAAAAATAAACACTTACTTGACATTGTGACTGAACTGGAGGATACTTCTTGTGAATCCTTTGTGTTTGCCTAGAATGATCTAACTGCAGGATCAAGGCTCCAAAAAGCAGCGATCCTCTCTTTTGTTGCAGGTGATTGAATGATATGAGAGACTGAGATAGCTGCACAAAAAGACAAAAAAGGATCAGTTATCCTCAACAGAAATAGAGTTATCCTATGATCCTTCTATAAGGATCCTATATCCTACCATGGGTTGCCCACTTTATGGGTAGATCTTTTCCATCAGGGATAGAGTCCCTCCTAACAAAGAAAAAATGTTTCTTCCAGTTGGTATCATTTTTTGTAGTCTTGAGGATTGGGTGAGAATCACTAGGTTTGTGTTTGAACAAGAAGCAATGTGAACCATGGCTCACAAGGTTATACATTTCAGCCAGTTCCGACATTCCCAATTCTATGCCTTCCTGCTCAATGATGTTCTCTAAGGTGTACAAAACCCTCCACATCATTGGATGGCCTGAATGTAGCACATGCCGGTGAGGGAAAAGAAGGATTGGGTGAAGGCAAGTAAGGGATAGGAGAATCCTATCAGGAATGGGGTAGTCGGAAAAGCAACCCAAGTGTCAGAAACGGAGTCGCTTTTGGCAGTAGGGTCAAAAGGCTTGAAGACGGTATCCGCCGGAAAACAGTGGCGAATCCGGTCAATCTCCGGATCGGTGAAGCAGCAGAGTTCCTTCGAAGGATTTTTGATAATCCCTTGGCTTTTCAAAGGACTATCTTTCTGGTGATCCTTGGCGGGGGAGGATCGTAACTTCATTGTGGTCTAAAGATTTTGATGAAGATCAGAATAAGAAGATGAAGAGAGAAAGAGAAGAGAAATACCTGATCGGTCTTGTGATGAGGATTTAAAGGGAGTAACGCACGAATTTAAATGACTCTCGATCCTTATCTCTAATTTCGAATTTATAATCATGATTTTGCAGGATGTCATGTCGCTGACGTATGATCAGCAACAACTAGTTCGATTCTAACGGCTATATATCCGTTAGTCAGTTGGAGATAAGATCAAAAATACGACTCGTTAATTTACATTTTACTCCTCATATTTTGGGGGCAATTGTTAGGGATAGATTTTCTAAACCTAAGGATCACGGATCCTCAAGTACTGCTAGGATCACAGATCCTCAATTCTGTTTGAATTAAGGATCCTCAGAAGACATTGCAGGATCAGGATCCAGGATCCTCATTGTTATCCTTATACTAACGGTTGCCTTCACTATGTTTAAGCTTGTTTTGCAGGAGTATATGCATTGGACTTGGTCTTGCCGAAATTCTTGGGGAATATGCCCTCAATATTCCGCACGTGCATGGCTTGGTGACCATTTTAGAAGTCGTCAGGAGCTTGCACATTTAGCGGATAGTTAGTTATTTAAGTTATTTCTATTTTTAAAGGGGATAACAAGCTTTAGTTAGAACAATTAAGCAAACACACACACTCGAAACAGCTCTCAATAGTTCATTGGCGATTTCATACACATTACACTCTAGTGATCCTTGTAACTAGCTTGTTATCATCCCGAGTTGTAACAATCTTTTGTTTAATTATAGTTGGTTATCATCCCGAGTTGTAACAAGATTGTTACGTGACAATGACATTAATTATAAGTGTTAGGGAGGATTTTCTAACAATTAGTGATCCTTACTTGTTATCCTAATTAATGATCCTTACTTCTGTGACAGATAGTGATCCTCAGAAGAGCTTCAGGATCAGGATCATGGATCACCTTAAGGATCCTCATACTAACGATTGTTTGTTTATGTTTCGTATTATTTTGCAGGAGTAACAAGCTTGACTTGGTCTTGGCAACGTTACTATGGAATATTCCACGGGTATTTCGCACACGTTTGACTGGAAATGGACGTTGTGGAGAACGTGGGAGCATGGCACAAAAGTCGGATAGTTTGTTAGCATAGTTAACTTCTATTTTTAAAGGGGTGACGAGCTAGTATTTAAAACACTTAGTCATTTTCAGCTACACACACTCTCGTACAACTGCACTCTTGAAGCTTTCGGCAAACACTTAACAGTTTTCACTCACTTTTACACATTTCACCATAGTGATCTTTGTACCTAGCTCGTTACTATCCGAAGTTGTAAACATTTACTAATTTATTTGAGCTTGGTGATCGGTAGTTTCCATCACCCGGGGTTTTTTGTGCTGGAGATCAACTCTTGATCAAGGGCTTTTTTCCCGTATAAACCTTGTGTCACTTTCTTTGTTCAAGCCCATTAATTTTTAAATTTTGCTACAACATTAATACTATTGTTTGTTCCTAAATAACCAAGAGTTTATCTTTGACTATTAAGTCGGACATTTGCTAACACGAATCATGTTATATCCATGAGCCTTCTCTCAGTTGACCTCCTATATCAATGAGTTTGCTTTCATCAAGCGTGAAGGATAATGTTATGTCAAACCCTGCATATTTCATTCACCAAGTAGGTGTGATATGATTATATAAATAAAATAAGATTGATGTTAAGTTTTATCTTTGATCTTACAGTCTTAGTAAGTAAATATGTATTCCATTATGTGCATTGTTCCTTACTCACATCCCTATAGAGTGATAATACTGGTTGTGTGGTGTTTTCGTGTGTTCCTATATTCTATTAACTTGTTTACCAATGATATAAACAGATTTTATTTTAAATGTTATATACATAACATTACTTTTCTTTATATAGTCTGTTATTTATGCAAGCAAACTTCATTTAGAACAAGTGGAGCCTCTTTTTGTTAGATGCATCTACCTGGTGGAGGTTTGGAGACGAATTTCATGGTGGAGTGGCTTTGATTTTTCGAGGGCTAATACTATGGCATCATTATTGGTTGTTGTGGAAGCTGTCTCGAAATCTAAAGAGGAGAAAAATCAGGTATTTGCAATTGCTTAGTCTACCATCTAGTTCATTTGAAAGGGAATGAATTAATCCAGAATACTTTAAAGAGGAACATTTTAGTAGTGGTGGAAAACATTACGATGAACTTGTTCTCCCAGGTGTGCACCAGGTCCATCCAGTGGTTGCTCTCCTAGCCTAGGATGAGATGTGCTCCTTCTACATGCTTTTAGTAATCTATTTGGAAAGGTTGTAGGTTTCTTGGTGATTTTTTGTTTGGTGTGGATTATGTTTTGGGTTGGTAATACTGTTGTTTTCTTGTTTTCTTATTCGTAGATTTTGTTTCTTCTCAACTTCTTGCTGGTTTCTAATGAATTTTTGTTTCAAAAACAATATATTAATAAAACAAAACCACATGATTGTGTGAGTATAAATGCAAAAAAAAAAAAAAAAAGGTTGACCTAGGGAAAAACCTTCATGGAAAGTGGAAATGGCTGAATATATTAAAATATGAGGAAACTTAGGATAATTTCGTAATTTAGATTTTTTTAATTTTTTTTAACTTTTCGAATAAATAAACCTTAAAAACTTGTATGATTAGTAAAATCTTTTCTATTGTTCTTGACAGGGTATAAATTTTAATGGAGTTAAAACTAAGGTTCTTTGTAAAATGTATAATTGATATAAGAAATTCCATAATATGGTTTGGTTAAGTAAAAAATTAATCCATCCTACATGGGTAAACCCAAGATTTTAATTAAGCATAATATTTATCAAAAATATTATAAAGGTAATTACTGAAAACCCCTTAGTAATAGAATTAAAAAACACAATCTAGAAAACTCATTACAACCAATATTTAGTTTAGTTAAATTTTTGAATTTTTATTTAATGTATGAGTATTCCTGTAAATCAACAATTTCAATTTATCTTATGATTTAGCAATTGCTTGTTTTCTCCTGATGATCGATTAGTTATTGATGATCAAAACATGAAAGCTAAATTTATGAGAAAGGAGACTATCTTAAAGCATTTCCTACGGCCCACGATGCCCAATAGAAAAAAAAGAGAAAACATTGAAATGCTTAGCATACGGTCCACGATGCCTAACAGAAAAAAAGGAGAAAACATTGAAATGCTTAGCATGAGTGGGGATCATTCCATATTATTAAATCAAAGCTCGTGTCTGGTCGAGCGAATTTTCAGGCTTCGACGCTATGTGGGTCACCCCTACTAATATCTATTTAGAATAAATTTATACAAACTTTAAAAGGAATTTTACCTAAATGGTTGTGTTGAATAATAATTTACACGATAAAGGAGCCTCAAAATAAATAAATGAAAGAGACTCTATAAAGGCATTAGCATAAGCCATGGTTTGAGAAATGAACAAAACTTAACTGTCCAAGCCTGGTGATCATGCTAATTTAAGATGGCAAATATTTATTCAAACAAAAAAGAATATATGTACATACATATGGGATGAATCATGAGAAATCTTATAAATGAGAAAACTAAAATATTCTAAAAAAAAACCTTAAAAAACACACTAATTTTTTTTGAAACATTTTTTGGCTATAAATCTACATTTTTAAAATAAAAAATAGTATTACACATGTGTAACACTACGAAAAAATTATTGAATTACATAAAGCTAACTTCATTTCAATATTCAAGTTTATTTAGGTCGCTATTTGATTGCATCTGGAGAGAATCAAATCTAAGACACGACTTTTCAATATGGGGCTACTGCCTGCGAAACTAAGGTGTTAGTCACTTTCTTTGTTCAAGCCCATTAATTTTTAAATTTTGCTACAACATTAATACTATTGTTTGTTCCTAAATAACCAAGGGTTTGTCTTTGACTATTAAGTCAGACATTTGCTAACACGAATCATGTTATATCCATGAGCCTCCTCTCAGTTGACCCTTATATCAATGAGTTTGCTTTCATCAAGCATTGAAGGGTAATGTTATGTCAAACCCTACATATTTCATTCACCAAGTAGGTGTGATCTGATAATATAAATAAAATAAGATTGATGTTATGTTTTATCTTTGATCTTACGGTCTTAGTAAGTAAATATGTATTCCATTATGTGCCAATTCCTTACTCACACTCCTTTAGAGTGATAATATTGGTTGTGTGGTGTTTTCATGTGTTCCTGTATTCTATTAACTGGTTTACCAATGATATAAACATAATTTATTTTCCCTTGTTCTCTTTTATACAATTAACTATTATTAATAACTAGTAATTAGACCCGCGCGCGTTGCGGCGCGGGTACATCACAAACATCAAACGGATAACATGACGTATTATGTGTAAATTAGCTTTTATAAAGCAACGTCGGTGGCATTATAGCTTGCATTTTTTAACATCAAAGTCTGTTATATTATTTTATATTTAATACAAAGTTGTTGGGTTCGTTAATTTCCTTTGTAGTCGGTACTATTTTTGTTGTTGATGCCAAAATATACTCGTAATATGCATTGATTTTTGGGTCAAATTTAACAATCTGTTACTATTTTCAGAAAACATACAACTATTAAAATAAAGATAATCATATACTACTTACAAATGCACTTGATGGCGGATGTTGTGGCTACAAAAGCTATATGTCGATCACCCCATCTGGCACTGCAACCATAATATAACAAAACTCATCAGATTGAAAAGTTAAAAAAGAAGACAGTACACACAACTTAAAAAAATGTGAAAACAATTATACCTTAAGAGTCGGTTCGCCTTACTTGCAGATGCTTGCATCTGAGCTCGTGCAGCTCTAACCGCATCTGATTGTGCAAATTGTTGTTTCCTGCAAATAATCTCAATATAAACATTGGCGTTTGTAATGGGTTTAATTATAATTATGGATTATATTATGTTTTGGAACTTGATTTGTTTATTATGCTCAAAATAAGCGCCCCTACACGAAACCCAAACCAACTATACCCGAACGCGATTAAACTGAACCCAATTAATCCAAATGTTAATCAGGCCGGTCATTTGATACTTGATACATTTGCACATACGAAAAACCAATAACCCAAACTGATCTACCCGAAACCCAATTTGTTGTCTTGTGCAGGTGACAAATAAACCAATTCTTATACATCCTAACAGTGGAGAAAGCTATGACGCTCAAATCAAACAGTGGGTGGTAAGTGCTTCTTCCACCAGGCCTAATAAATCTTGTATATAGTTTTAAGTCAAATGCATTTGTGATGCATTTTGTCTCACATAGCCTAAACTTGCAACTTTTAAAAGTTAGACCCCAAACATGCGACTTCGGACAAACCAAAACTATCATTTGTGTAATTAACTCAAATAAAAATAGATAAACATGAGAGAGTTGAGAAAAGAACATCATGTTTGACGTACACCTGTTTAATATGTTTTTTTCAGTGGTCTTTTAAGACGAAACATATTTTGGCTCGTTAGATTACCTGCTCGACTTGCCTCTTACTCAAAAGTGTGTGTAAATAAATTTAACTATAAATAAGGTTTATTTACACGTTGATCGTTCATCCACATAAAATAGTAATCAAGTAAAATTTGGCCGATTTTATTGTTTAGGAACTGCATTTCAGGAACTGTTTTCTCAGGTTCGTTTTAGGCATTTGTTATACGCTTCAAGAAAATTACATGCCTAGTTAAACATAGTTTATCTCCTTCTTTTACCAAACAGGATGAAATATAAGGTAGCGAATTCGCATAAGAATCTAATATAGCGGGTGTTTAGATGCACTCTCTTACCCGAACCCATTTTGGACGAAACCCCCTTTGACCCGTTATCCGACCCACCCGTTTTTACAAGCTACTCACAATATCATATATGACTGTTTGGCAAAAAGCCAAAAACTACTTACTATATTAACATTTAGATTATTTAGGATCAAAATATGCACTTAACTATTTCAAATTTGCTAAAACTTATTACCTCAGCCTTATTGACATCAGTAGCAGTTATACCAGGTTTAGATATTCCACCAAAAACTATATGTGCAAATGAATAATAGGTGCAGATCCTCCTATGCTTATGTAGATATTTTCACCATCATTTTTTAATGAATAAACAAATAAACTCCTTAAAGCAGGTGTAAGCTCTTTTAACTTATGATTCTTTGGAAACCATTCTTTAATTGAGATCCATTTATCAAATCAAATATGCTATCACATGAAATACTCCCATTTAAAATCGGTCATGATTATCCATCATTAATGTTAATTTAAAGCTATGACTTGTTTCTCACAGTTAAAGCTAAGACTATGGGGTATGGGGCTTGGGTTGGGGCGTGGGTTGGCTGAAAACGCCCAAGCCACCACCCTGGGGGCTTGGGTTGGGGCGTGGCCCAAGGGGCGGGAGTTTGAAGCCGGGCGTGGGGCGGGCTAGTGATCCTATGTGGCGGGCTCCTATTCGCTTTTTTTTAATAAACCGCCAAGTCACGCCCCAACCCAAGCCCCGCCATACCCCACGGACACGTCACTCACCGGTGGGGGGGGGGGGCTCGAACTCCACGTGTCAACTCATGCCCCCAACCCAAGCCCCATCATACCCCACGGTCTAAGGAAGTCTTATGAGTATACTGATGCCTTTAATATCCTAACTTATATAGATATTAAATGTATGAATAATAGATAACAATATGGAAGTGGACTCCATATTTGCAAATGAAACATACAACTGATGCCTTCAAATAATCTCATGTTGCATTCAAATAAAAAAAAGCAAACATTCATAAAACATCAATATTCATTTGTTAAAAAATGTTCCAATCCAGGTGAATCAAGTAATTTTTAAATTTCAATGTGTCTAATCATCATGCATTCAAATAAAATCAACCATTCATGCATGATGTTCATTCAATACCACATGAAATCCAAAGAATTCAAAACTTAGAACAGACAAATCAATATGCAAATAAAATGCAGCAAAATAAAAACCCAAAGACAATAAACAAAGAAGAAACCCTAGGTTATGGATAAAAAGGAAGGTGCACAGCAAGATTGACCTTAACGGCAAATATGATATATCATTTAAAGTTCCTGGCTCTCAAAATCGCTGCAACTTTAAATCCTTCTACACGATTTGAAAGTGTTGAGGTAAAATGGCGAAACCCATTAGTCGAATCCGTTCTAAGTTTAGTGAAATTTGATGATTTCTTGTGAAGTTTGATTTTGAGAATCTTATGTTTTTGGAATCCTATTGTTGTAATTTGACAAATAGCTTGAAGAAAGCCCTTAGGATCAGATCCAGACACAAAGTAGAAGTGTGAGCAATGGGCCAATGGTTTAACAGCCGGTGGTGTGGTGGCGGCTGTGTTGCGGTGGTGAAAGGTACGTAGGAGGGACAATGGTAAGAATAGCAAACAAAAAAGAGGGACTAAAGACTTGATCAAAGAATAGGAGTGAGTATTGTCGGTGGCAAAGGCCACCGACTTTGTACTTTAAGATAGATATAAATGTACTTTTTTTAGATTTCCTTTCCGCTACAGTTAATACACAATTTTGATAAATTGTAAATTTCAAGGTATAAATGGATTTTTCTCTTTGGAACACATATGGAGTCATTAAGAATCCTGGGTTTATTATTTTTATTTGATGATAACAAGAAAAAGTACGTTAACTAGAGTAATGCTGAATTACATTACACATTGTGGCCTTTATAAAGCTAAATTCATTTCAATATTCATGTTTGTTTAGGTCGCTATTCAATTGCATCAGAATGATGAATAAACCGAGATATGTTTTTCACTATGGGTTAGTTGTTACTGCCTGTGAAACTAAGGTGTTAGTAACTTTTTGTCTTCCAACCTACTAATTTTTAAAATTTGCTACAACATTAATATTACTTTTTGATCCTAAATAACCAAGAGTTTATTTTGACCCATTTACATGCAAAACATCGTTCTTTGTTATGTTTGATCTATAATACATTTCTATATCATTTGAAAGAATCATATACATTTTATAATTTTACATACTCAACATGCATTGTACTAATGTTTAATATTTTCTATGTTTTATCAATAGAATGTATTAACTACCAATTATTATAAATTCAAATATATTTTCTTTTCTTTAGATGCAAAAAAATTGAAATACATTATAATGCATCATTAAACATACAAAAACTGAAATATATTATAATGCATCATTAAACATACATAGATCAAACATAAATTCTAACTAGATAACCTTCTAGGGTAGCCCAGTTGGCCAGCCTCACCCACCCTCTCCCTAGAGGTCCCGGGTTCGAATCTTGGTGTCCGCATCCCATGGCCAAGCTCTTCGCTCTCGGTTGGGTATTCACCCCCAGGCAGCTATGGGGCTAAGCTAGCCTGTGGAGTGTGATCACTCCAGCGGTTGGGAGGACCATGGAATATCCCCCCCCTAAATTCTAACTAGATAATATATCATACACCTTCTTCTTGATGTTGATTTGGTTGGAGAGTTTTCTCTTTAAATTCCTTCAATTTGTAGCATATATCGTTGTCTAGATTCAGTTTTTATGTGAGAGAGATGTCTGCCTTATCTTTGAAATCAGATGGGGATGAATCATCAACCATATCCAGCAAAACCAATGTTCTTCTAGGTTTGTTCCATCATTTTCTCTTCCAGTATTTCCATTCTATCCTTGATTTCTTCATCTTTCTTTTTTTTCCCACCATACTCCATTTGTTGAAACATGATTTAAATTTATTTGTATATGCCCAATGGTAATATGATCTGTTTGCCATTGTTGTGGATTTTGTTCTGGTTTATAATATAAGATTTTCGTACACTTGATAAGTGATTGAGTTTTTTTTTCTATTGGAGTATAAAAGAAGCTAGAATGGTAAAAAGGTAAACAAAAATAATATTCATCAAGATTAGTGGTAAATGAAAGTGATTGCAAACATATTTTCAACTTTACAATTTCCAAAAAACTAATAATATGCCTTCGTTTTTTGTTGTTCAGTTACAACCCCCGAGATTTGTAACATTTCCATTTTTATCATATAAGAATTATAGGTTGTTTAAATTTATTAACCACTAGTAACTAGTTTTATTTTTAATATAATTATTTGACCCATATAGTTTTAAAAACTATTTTATATATATATTTGGTTGGAGTGTTATGCTAATTGATTTGTATAAATATATATGTGTGACCTTTCTATTAAAATAAAGTATATAAAACTTATATTATTAAATGGGTAGATTACAGGTAAGTTGACTGTTTGAAATATGAAGTACCTAGACGGGCCTAGGAACCGTTTAATAATATATTTGAACTTACTCCGTTTTTAATGAAACTTGGTTCAAAATGTAGATACAAATATTCTCTTTCTAATGACATATTCGTTGTTTTAAGAACCGTCATATTTTAGAAGTTATAAGCGCCAAATAAGTGAAGCAACTGAATTAATTATAGTATATTATATATAATAAAATAAAAAAAACTAACATCTCATAGAATGTACGTATGCATGAATGAAAGTCCAATCAAAACTAAAACATGAAGTGTGTACGTGTCCTAAGCAGGATACATTGCGTGACATTCAAGCTAAAAAGACTTTAGGATAAATATAGCCTCTCATTTCCATTTCACAATTGCTCAAACTCTTTTGTTTTGCTTTCTCTGTCGCCCCCTCTTTCTTTTCATATATATATATAAATATTTTAATTCATCCCATAATAATAATAATAATAATAATAATAATAATAATAATAATAATAATAATAATAATAATAATAATAATAATAATAATAATAATAAAGCCTTGCCCCGTTTTAAGTGTTTTAACCCTTGATCACTGGTACCCTGTCCGATTGATCTAGGGTCCCGTAACGCATGTCAAGGCTCTGCCCGACTAAGTTCGTTGGGATTCTGTCTCGTGACGTAGGGATAAAGTTGAATTGGGTTACTATACTTAACACGAGTGCATTATATATTTTATTAAATAGCTCAGGAGTTATACCCAAGATTATACCAGAAGGCTTTTTAGTTGAACCCTAAAGTTATAAAGTGAGTCCATTCTCTTTTCTCACAGTTTGTGAGTCATTCCTCTTTTTATCACCTTTTTGTGATACAATTATATTTAAAAAAGATTTCCAAAATCCTAAATATTTATTAGTTATACTTAAAGTGATTAAATTTTTGTATTTTTCAATAACTGTCGGTATGAGAGGTTTTATACATTAATTGACACTCGTTACTATTGGCCAAAAAGTTAGCCAATAATGGCATGACCACAAGCACGGGGGAAATTGTGCCCTAGTGGCCATAGCCTATAACTAATATTATTTTTACATTAAATAATTAATAAATTTAATGTATGATTGAAATAATATTAAATAGTATGTATATAAAATAGAGCTTTATTAATCATTATTAAAATAATAGTTACATTAAAGAAAATGTATTTAATAAACCTAAATTACTATTAACATTATAAAATAATGTATATCATAATAAAATATTCTACTTTTAATATACTAAGGTTATATTGTAAATCTTAGTCACAATAAAATATTAAATAATAACATCACAATTATTTAATTAATATATTATATTTGATAAAGTTATAGCTATTAATTTGATAGAAAATGATATATTTCATTTTCTGGGCTAATTTGTTTTGTGGCATAGAAAATATATTTGAAAAAGTAATGTCATGGGACATTACTAAGTTCAGAGTCACTAGTTGAGAGAAGGATCAACAGTGACATGACCAAAGGCACTAGTTGAGAGAATGATCAATAGTGTTATGACCATAGGCACTAGTTGAGAGAATGATCAATAGTGTTATGACCAGAGCCACTAGTCGAAAGAATGATCAACAGTGATATGACAAGAGTCACTAGTTGAAAGAATGATCGACAGTGATTTGACCACCGTCACGGCGCCTAGTGACAGATACCTTCAAATAATAACAAGATATACGATATATCTATTACTTGATTAACTTCACTATTGGACGAAAGTGAGCCAATGAGTGATATGACCACCGTCACATCGGAACTGACACCATGTGACAAATATTGACAGAGTTGTTGGGTAAATATAAACAAATATAAAAACTGTCACACCCCGATATTTCCACATATTACCGGTGGGCCCGGTAAGGAGTATCGTGACGTAGTTGATATTATCATAGTGAAGTAACACAATTATAGCACAGCGGAAGTCTTAGAATATAAAATATTATTACAAACTCAAATGTCTGAGAATATCAAAGTATTTATTATAGACGAGCCTGTAATATCAAATCCATAGGTGGATCTTTACAGAATGTATAAAATGAAGTTTGGCAGACTTTAAGGCATCTTTAAGGATTTGCAAGATCCTTTATTTCGACACCGAGCAGCTCCCAACCTATTATGTGTAGTACCTGTCACTTAGTCTTTTGAAAATACGTCAGTTTTCACTAGTAAATACAATTAACTGACTCTTTTGAAAAGAGTTTATGAAAATTGATTTAGGCGCACAAGGCACGAAACCATTTATAACTTGGGACAATCTTTAATAAAATCTTGTATACAGATTTACATGTTTGTCATACATATGGGCTCGGAATAGAAGCCGAAACATGATTAATCGACACACCACTTATAAAACCCACAAAGGAGTTATCCCCAACATGTGGGTTATCTAGCATTTGCATCTGTCAGGTGTATGCATACACCCCGTGCATAGGTCGTGGCCATTTTCAAATGAAATGAGCCGAGGATATACAGGACACGGTCGTATTAACCCCCAATGCTTATGTTATCAAACAAAACAGATTAAAACGGGTTATGTAATTTATTAATCACAATCCGATTAAATGATTTCATACCCGACCAAGCGGTATTATTATAATACCGTATCCCAAGCCCGTATAAGGGAAAATAAGTTAAAAGTATTTACCTGAGCTAATACTTGATTTACAGCAAAATAACTCAGTCGTATCCAATCTATCTAAATGCAGGTAGCTTTTACCCGGTGGCTCTAGTCTGGAGTGATGGTAATATATAACCAATTCAGAATGTTATCGGTCTTATTTAAGTCGTTGAAGCGCAGTCAAAATATGGTTTTTGGGGATGGAATTTGTGGCGTCAACCTATAGGGTTTCTAGTTTTTCTAATTTCTTCCCTAGCCGAGTGTGAACAATTACCTTTTGATTTACCAGAAGCAGAAGAAGAATTAGTAGCAGGTTATCAAACCGAATATTCCGGTATCAAATTTGGTTTATTTTACGTTGCTTCATATTTAAATCTACTGGTTTCTTCATTATTTGTAACAGTTCTTTACTTGGGGGGGTGGAATCTTTCTATTCCGTACATACCTGTTCCCGAGCTTTTTGATATTACTAAAAGAGGTAGAGTCTTTGGAATAATAATTGGTATCTTTATTACATTAGCTAAAACATATTTGTTCTTGTTCATTCCTATCGCAACAAGATGGACTCTACCGCGGCTGAGAATGGATCAATTATTAAATCTTGGATGGAAATTTCTTTTACCTATTTCTCTAGGTAATCTATTATTAACAACTTCTTCCCAACTTCTTTCACTGTAAAAAAATACGTCTATATTCACGACTTGTCTCAAACAAGAGAAAGAAACAAGTATCTTATTTTTTATAGATATTCACGATATGTTTCCTATGGTAACTGAGTTCATGAATTATGGCCAACAAACAGTACGAGCTGCAAGGTATATTGGTCAAGGTTTCATGATTACCTTATCACATCCGAGCGTTTCCGCGGTCGAATCCACTTTGAATTTGATAAATGCATTGCTTGTGAAGTATGTGTTCGTGTATGTCCTATAGATCTACCCGTTGTTGATTGGAAATTGGAAACTGATATTAGAAAGAAACGATTGCTTAATTACAGTATTGATTTCGGAATATGTATATTTTGTGGTAATTGCGTTGAGTATTGTCCAACAAATTGCTTATCAATGACTGAAGAATATGAACTTTCTACTTATGATCGTCACGAATTGAATTATAATCAAATTGCTTTGGGTCGGTTACCAATGTCAATAATTGACGATTACACAATTCGAACAATTTTAAATTTGCCTGAAATAAAAACTTAAGAATTCATTTTGATCTAAAAGAATGAAGGTTTTTGTTTGGTGAATAACTACAATTATATTCATAATTATATTGATTAGGGAGCCGGCTAGCCTAAGGTATCTAAAACGGTATGATACGCTAGATTAAGCGACGACCGGAATAGAATGTTATTTAGACCCAACAAGTACGAAGACTTGTATAATATGGTTAAACTAAACATATTCTGGATTTTGAGATAAAAACAATAAGGTTAAACCCGTTTCGGCAGAGTTACGTAAACTAGTTACATAAACCGATCCGAATGCGTAAATGCATAACAGGCAACCAAATGAACCATATACAAGTCCCATATGTTATTATGCTTAGAATATGTTAATACATCAGTAGGATGTTAACATATATGCCCAAAAAGTAATTTAAACCAATTTAAGTCCCGTAGGGGCATTTTGGTCATTTTACCCTTTATAAAAGAGGTTTTAAAGCAAACTGATGTTCTGGTCTTTGGTAATCAGTAAAAATATTTATTTTATCACATTACATTAGTAAGATATTATATATATATGAGGTTTACCAATTATGGCCAAACTATGCCTCGAAAGGGCATTTTGGTCATTTCACATATGCTTTTAAGGACATTTTTGAAGTTTGAGTTCATGACTTATACCTACTGTAATGATATTAAAATTTGTTTAAAAATTCAGTAGGTAACAAGTCTTAAGTGTTAATTATGGTTTAAAACCATACTATGCGCCTAAATAGCGTAAAAATCGCTAATTGACGATAATTAAGGTGTTTTATGGAAATCTGAGATTTTGATCAGTTTTGAATGCTCAAAATAATTTATTTAATGTATGAAATCAGTAGGAAAAGGTTTGGCATTCAAATCAATTGTTACTCTCATTTTATGCATGAAAAGGGTATTATAGTCATTTACCGAATGACACAAGAACTCCATGATACGATTAGATTATAATCTGATCAAAAATTCCAAAAATCCCTAAAAATAATATCTTAACAATAGGTAATGAGTTTTGGGTCAAAACCTATGCTTAAACATGACTTATGCAAGATATCGTAATTTAATTAATAAAAGCTTTCAATTTACGATATCGAGCATAACTTCTGTTTGAGACCAGAATCTGATGTCAAATTTTTGGGGCATACTTGTATATTAGAAATGAAGGTTTTTGTCCTCTCACATTTTCAAAATTCTCATTTATATGTCAAAAGGGCAAAATGGGCATTTATAAGCATAATAACGGACATGAGCATATAATTCAAAACACAAACGACCAAGTAATATAACCTCAGAGGGTTATCTACAACATAATATGGTCCTAATGGAAGCTTAAAACATAAAGGATCTAAGCTTAATCGGGTCAGAACTGAAAGTCAAAGCAAAAGTCAAGCTTTTGCGACTTTCGGTTGCGAACCGACCCTAAACTCATGCTTAGACATGTTCTAATAATAATTACCAAATTATTAGAGTGCTCAAATATAATTTATAACCTCTGCATCATTGGTTTTAATTATTATTTATAATTCTGCCAAGTTTAACTTTTTAACTAAATAGTTTGACCCGACAATTAACTAAGCAAACGAAAGAATTAGGAGGTTCCCTTTTAAGGGTTAATCACCTACCTAACTATGGTCACATAACCACATTCATTTCAAACAGTGGTTGGACCATTTGAGTTTAAACTGAAAGTCAAAGTTAATTTACGATAACTTGACTTTTCGGTTCTTAAATTATAAAACTGAACTAAAGAGGGGGCTAAGACACTTACAAAAGGTCCTAGCTATCTTTTCTACTAAAGAATTCCCTATTCAGATAAGGAGGCTCCAGAACTTGAGAGAGGAGAAGACTGAATTAAATGTGCAATTAAAATGGATGGGTTCATGGCCTATATATCGTTTTTGGGTAAAGATTGGATCATGCCAAGTGTTTGAGAGGTGTTATAAGATGATAACATGTGTTACCAGGTTTCTAAAAACAATTAACAAGTTGCTAGATTCATTTAGGTGGTATGTGTGGGCTACAAGCAAAGAAACAAAAAGAAAAAAAAATCCGCAGATCAGGGCCTCGCTGGGTGGCCCAGGCTTACGCGGCCCGCCTGGGCGTCTGGCCCAGCTTCATAGTTTGGCAGTATTGCATTTCTGGTCCCTGTTCTTTGTAAATGCCTCTTTAATCTTTCTTTCTTGTCATATTTGGCACAAAAACCTCTTTTAAACTTATATATTGTTAATATAAGGTACACTAACATTAGTGATCAGTCGTAGGCATGCCAGGGAGTATGATCAAACATTGCGAAGTTCCCGGTTCTTTTAAAAAGACCTTTCAAACACGTAGTTTCACCCGTTGACGCGTTTATTCCTTTTAATGCATAAAGTGACGCGTAATAACATTTATCGATATCAAAGTCTTCCTAGGCCCATTCCAGGAATTCCTGAGCGTATGCTCAATTTTTACGACGCTCCAGTTCGTTTAAATGGTCACTCAAAGGTGTATTTTTCGACGTTGACGCTTTTGGTCCCTTTAACGCGCAAACTTGCGCGTATCATCATTTAATAGCATCAAAGCCCTATGTAGCCCATATTAAGCATTCTTGAGAGTATGATTGCACATCATAATGCTTCGGGTTTGTTAAAAGGTCATTCAGAGGTATAATTAAACATGTTGACGCTTTTAACCCCTATAACTCGTAAACTTGCGCGTAACATTACTTATTGGCATAAAAGCCTTGAATGGCCAACATTAGGCATTCCCGAGAGTGTGATCAAGCATCATGAGGCTCTCGGTTTGTTAAAAGGCCACTCAGAGGTAAGAATTAACATGTTGACACTTTTAACCCTTCGACGCGCAAACTTTCACATAATTATGCAAACGGCTCCTCTCGTCCAACAAGTGGCTCGTTTGAGAATACGAACATCGTATAAGGTCACTCAGAGGCCTAGTTTAGGCATGTTGACACTTTCAGTCCTTCTATATCAAGGTTTTCGATTTTGATGAAATTAGTCCCTCACAGTCAATGTTTGACTTTATTAGGGTTCATTACACGTGTCAACACATTATTGGACACGACTTTACGAGGTGTTACATCCTCACCCCCTTAAAAGAAATCTCGACCCCGAGATTTGCTCAAAAAGGTGGAAGTACTTTCTGTCGTATAATGGACTTAACTTCCACAGTATATTAGGGACCTCTACGGGCATCCCAATTGACCTATTCAATAGGTACATGCTTCTTTTCGAAGGTTCTTAACCTATCGATCCTTGATCGATATAGGTCTTTCAATAAACCTCAGGCTTTTATCAATCTACACGTCTTTATGAGACATTGCTAGCGATTTATCAGCTAGGCATTTCTTTATGTTAAAGATGTGGAACACATTGTGAATTCCACTAAGCTGCTTAGGCGAGTTTAGCTTATAAGCTATAATGCCGACACATTCGATGATCTCGAATGATTCTATATATCCAGGGCTTGACTTGCCCTTTATACTGAAACGTATCGTACTCTTCCATATTGATATTTTCAATAGTGTCTTGTTCCCTATTTGGAACTTTAAGAGACCTGCGCCTTTCTTTCGTACTGCTCTATTGCCGATTACTGGCAGTTTTTAGACGATTACGGATTCATATTATCTTATACGTCGTCTTTAAGACAAATCTCAAATCCTGATATTTGGGTTTTCCCAACTCCTGCCCAACAAACGGGCGTTTGACACTTTCCCCCATACAAGGTCTCTCATGGAGCGGCCTTGACGCTTACATAATGCTATTGGTTATAGGAGAACTTAATTAAGGTGAGATAGTTATTCCAACTACTACTCGAATCAATCTTAAGGAATTAACTACCCTCATGGTTAGTCGAACAAATCGAAGATCCTGGGCAGTTAATAACGATTCTTAATCGTTTCCTATTTGGTTTGCGGTAATCAATGCATAAGCGTATTGCATCGTGCTTTCCTTTATTAACAATAATCGGAGCTCTTAAAACGATGAGCTAGGTTGTACAAGCCTTTCTCCATAAACTCATCTGGTTAGCTCTCAATTCTTCCATTTCCGTTGATGCTAACCGATATAGAGCTTCTATAACAGATACAACTCCTAATAGGATGTCAATCCTAATTCCACTTTGCATCTCAGGAGGTAAAACAGGGCAGTTCTACTGAGAAGAAATCAAGTTATCCACATATGATAAAGGTAGCTTCAATATTCGACCTTGGTCCACTTACCGTCGTTTGTGCCATGCAAATGACACATCTGTTTTACGAGTGCACAGATGCCTTAAGTAGAGATTCCTACTTAGGCATTTCTAATATATATCTTCTTTGAATACCACTAGCTGACTTTAGTACAATATGACCATTGGTATATCTTAGTGGTTCCATGCATTAAACCTCCATACTGATCAGGCATGGAAGCAATCTATGGGACACACTAGGACACGCCAATCCTCATATGACGCTTTTGACAAACATAGTTGGCACTCACAGTTGATAGAAATCAATGAGAAAATAATTAAAATAACATATATTGTACTACTCTATTCGAAGAAAGAGTACTCTTAGATTTTTCAGAAAGATTCATCGTTGATAATAGAAGAGTCGGTTACTATGGTTTCCATGGTAAGTTATACCTTATGGGTAATATAAAAGTTTGCTAAGCTTATGGTCTATGAAGACTTATTATTGCCTGTATTAAAGACAGGACGCTTAGCAGAAATTATCATTAGTAAATGATAAGGGATGTACTTGATGACATCATGTACTGCCTCTTGGCATTCATCAGGTGAGTTCAGACATTTCCTTTCTTAGCCTTTCCAGGCTTAGTTGCACCTTCTTTGGCAGCTTTATGGCATCTAGTTCTGATGTGTCCTTTCTCACCACAACCGTAACATACTGCATTCTTTATGTCCCTACATTCATGGGACTGATGACCAGTTCCTTTGCAGATGCCACACTGCTTTGGTCTTTGATCTATTCGACACTGTCCCCAGTGTCTTTTATAGCAGTTCTTAAATACAGGCTTCTTACTGAACCTTTGTTGGTTCTTATTAAGCCCGTACTTGCTCTTTTTCTTAGATTTCTGGGAGTTATCCTCCTCCTTTGGTTCATCCTTCACATTTGAAGTGTGAACAAAGTTCTTTTCATGAGCAATTGAATATGGTTTTGAATGGGATTTGGAGCGAGTAGCACTCAGCTCTTTGAACTGTTTCACGACCTTTTCCATGGCCTTTCCAACTGCTGTGTCTACCACAGCTTGGAGATTAACTCCATTAATATTGAGGTTTATGTTTGTGGCATCATTAGCTTTTGTCGCATCATTATTATCGTGACTGTTGTCTACCTCATCCGAGTTTCCCATACTCGAAGCTTGGTACTAACCACCAATTTAACAATTGTTAGTCATCATCCTGACGACTTAACATAGAATAGCCACGACATCAATAAACCGTATCGGCTATTATGTTCCGAACATTCCTAATGAATGTTATTTAGAAGAATATCAAATATCGTTTTTGCCTAGGTCACAAGAGAACCATCAACGACATTTAAGGTTTGGACCAAGTCCATTACCTGTTTGACTGGGGATCACAATGTCACAACTGTCTTTGTCATATAGATGATTATGAATAGCTCGAAGGCTAGCCTTTAAGGACTTTTAATATATATATGGCACAGAGGCCCGTCACTAGGGACATAAAAGGATATGGCATAAAAATAATCATATGGCGCGAAGGCCTTGTCGCAAAGGACATTTAGATATGGCACAAAATGGCCTCGTTACAAAGGACATTATAAGATATGGCACAAAGGCCTGTCACGGAGGACATTTATTAAATCTGGCACATAAGGCCTGTCACAAAGGATGTTAACATTTAGTATGTTAACTTGTCACGAATGACAAATTATAACTCATTGGCTTGTCATGAATGACTTAAAAATAACTCGTTGGTTTGTCACAAGGACAATAATTTATAAGCCGCAATCTTATTAGATCAGGGGCTTTAAGGTTTAAACATAGTTCTTCACCTTTGGACAGGGAGTTATAGACTACCACTGTCATCGTCTTGAAAGACGATTCATTTTGGCACAAAGGTAACCCAATTGACATCGCTAATGGATGTTTATATATAATCATCATATTTTGATGATATTAGTCATGATCACATTGATCATATAGACTGCGAAACGTGGATATAGCTTTCCACTTTGGACAGGGAACCATAATGGTCACAACTGTCATTGTCTCAAATGGACGATATAATGTAGCCCGTAGACGAGACATTACTATGAATTTTTAGTATGATTAAGATGTTGATGAGGTTAGTCATGATCGCATAGATCATATAGACTATTAGGTTTAGGTATAACCCATCACTTTGAACAGGGGATCACAAAGACCACCACTATCTTTGTCTTATTGACAATAGACTAAAGTATAGCCCGTAGGCATTTCATCACTAGGGATGTTAATATTATGATCATCATACTGATGATATTAGTCAGGATCACAATGATCATATAGACTATGAGATTTGAGCATAGCTCACCCCCTTGGGTAAGGAATCATAAAAGATTACAATTGTCTTGTCACAATTGGACAATATAATTTAGCCCGTAGGCAAAACATCATTAAGGATGTTAAATTTAATCATCATATTGATGATTTTAGTCATGATCGCATTGATCATATAGACTATTAGGCTTGAGCATAACTCACTACCTTGGACAAGGGATCATAAGATCACAATGTCAATGTCTCAAATGGACAATATATTATAGCCCGTAGGCAAAACATTACTAAAGGATGTTAAATAACATAATCATCGTATTAGATGATATTAGTCATGATCGCATTGATCATATAGACTATTATACTTGGATATAGTCCAATATCTTTAGACAGGGGGCCATAGACCACAATTGTCATTGTCTTATTAGACAACAAATATAGCCCGTAGGCACTTCACCACTAATGGATGTTTATGGTATGATCATCACATTGATGATACTTGCCATGAGCTACTTAGATCATATAGGCTTTAACGCTTGGACATAATCCAAATACCTTGACGACTGGTGTGGTTTCTCAAGCCACACTGCCAGGAGTGTTAACATGTTCTTAGATGTTAACAAAGATTAATTACCTTAAGAGAGTTTTACCATCATAGCCATGTTTATAGACATATAGGCTAGGTTATACCATTAAGAGGATCTTTTGAAATTTTCGGCTGATCGATAAAGTTCGAGTAAAATTTGGAACTATCGTTGGATAAAGGACGAAACGAATACCTACATAAAATTTTCAAAACATTCCATAAATTATTAGGAAATCTACAGTAGTGCCTTTATTAGGACTTTCAGTATTTTATTTGTCCACAGAGGACTAAGAGGAAAAATATAAGTCCGTATAAGGACTATAAAATATTATAAGTCCATATAGGGGTTATAACGAAATGTCATGTCCTCAAAGGGACTATTTTGAAATAGCGTATCCCCAAAGGGATTTTGATGAAATAACATGTCCATAAAAGGACTATATTGGTACAGCGTGCGCACAAAAGGGGCTTTGCTGTACAGATGTCCCCACAGGGACTTTAAGCAACTCTAGTCCACGCAGGGACTAAAAGGAAAAATATAAGTCCGTATAGGGACTATATATATATGCCCGCATTGGGATTATTATGATATATCATGTCCATGAAGGGACGTTATTAAATAATTGTCCTCACAGGGACTTTAAGTCGAAAGATACGTCCTCATTAGGAATTATTAGTGAAACAATATGTCCTTGAAGGGACTATAATGAAATATCATATCCACAAGGGATTTTAATAGAATAATATGTCCATAAAGGGACTTTGATGAATTAATATGTCCTCGAAAGGACTACCATGATATAATTTGTCCTCAAAAGGACTATAATAAATTATTATGTCCGTCAGGGGACTTTGATGAAATAATATGTCTCACAAAAAGATTTCAATGAAATAATATGCCCATGAAAGGACTATAATGGAGTATATTGTCCATGAAAGGACTATTTTGAAATATTATGTCCATGAAAGGACTATAATGAATTATAGTGTCCATGAAGGGACTATAATGAATTATAATGTCCACGAAGGGACTAGATAGAAAATGCCCATATAGGGTCTTAAGTTGAAAGGTATGTCCACACAGGGATTATATAGAAGAGATAGGTCCTTATAAGGACTTAAAAGACAATGAATATTATGGAAAAAGGATTCTCTAATGCCTTCCTTGCTTCATTTCGTTTGTTTCTCTTCTTTGTTTACCGTACACGGTAGGGACACTAAGGACCTCAGTGAATAAAGTAAGTATTCCAATCAGGATCCGTTATAGAAGTAGAATTTAAGGATTCCATAGTCAAAGAATGATATGGATCATGGATTGGGTTTTGACAGACATAATCCAAGTGTGGGATTCCAAAACTTGGAGGTAAGAAATAGGGATCATTAGGATCCACTGGTATTATTTTCAATACGGGAGCCTCAGGGACCACCTGGTATGGACTCCACTGGTACAGACTTCAAAATTTGAGCCTCAGGGACCTCCGGTATGGACTCTGAAGTCTGATTGAAAGCTTCAATAGGCTTGGTTTTGGGAATGAATCCATAAAGGTCTTCCCCCAAACCGGTCGCACGCTTATCCTAGCCGTTTTACGAAGCTTGGCATTCCTAGGCTTCGGATGAGGAGAATTTCTATCAACGGCTTCCTTGCTTGGCGACTTATTCAAAATACATAAAATCGAAAACAATGTTTACTTAAAAGGGATGAGAGCATTCTTATGTTAAGTCTAGACTCAAAAGGTCTACGGAATATGCTATTGTGTCATTGAGATTAAACACAAAGGACTAGTGTTTAATTCACTCAATGTTGGCTCTGATACCAACCTATCACACCCCGATATTTCCACATATTACCGGTGGGGAGTATCATGACGTAGTTGATATCATCATAGTCAATTAACACAAATATAGCACAGCGGAAATCTTAGAATATAAAATATTATTACAAACTCAAATGTCTGAAAATATCAAAGTATTTATTATAGACGAGCCTGTAATATCAAATCCACAGGTGGATCTTTACAGAATGTATAAAATGAAGTTTGGCAGAATTTAAGCCATCTTTAAGGATTTGCAAGATCCTTTATTTCGACACCGAGCAGCTCCCAGCCTATTATGTGTAGTACCTGTCATTTAGTCTTTTGAAAATATGTCAGTTTTCACTGGTAAATACAATTAACTGACTCTTTTGAAAAGAGTTTATGAAAATTGATTTAGGCGCACAAGGCACGAAACCATTTATAACTTGGGACAATCTTTAATAAAATCTTGTATACAGATTTACATGTTTGTCATACATATGGGCTTGGTATAGAAGCCGAAACATGATTAATCAACACACCACTTATAAAACCCAAAAAGGAGTTATCCCCAACATGTGGGTTATTTAGCATTTGCATTTGTCAGGTGTATGCCTACACCCCGTGCATAGGTCGTGGCCATTTTCAAATGAAATGAGCCGAGGATATCCAGGACACGGTCGTATTAACCCCCAATGCTTATGTTATCAAACAAAACAGATTAAAACGGGTTATGTAATTTATTAATCATAATCCGATTAAATAATTTCATACCCGACCAAGCGGTATTATTATAATACCGTATCCCAAGCCCGTATAAGGGAAAATAAGTTAAAAGTATTTACCTGAGCTAATACTTGATTGACAGCAAAATAACTCAGTCGTATCCAATCTATCTAAATGCAAGTAGCTTTTACCGGGTGGCTCTAGTCTGGAGTGATGGTAATATATAACCAATTCAGAATGCTATCGGTCTTATTTAAGTCGCAGACTTAGACCGGCTAGCCTAAGGTATCTAAAACGGTATGATACGCTAGATTAAGCGATGACTGGAATAGAATGTTATTTTGACCCAACAAGTACGAAGACTTGTATAATATGGGTAAACTAAACATATTCTGGATTTTGAGATAAAAACAATAAGGTTAAACCGGTTTCGGCAAACTTACGTAAACTAGTTACATACACCTATCCGAATGCGTAAATGCATAACAGGAAACCAAATGAACCATATACAAGTCCCATATGTTATTATTCTTAGAATATGTTAATACATCAGTAGGATGTTAACATATATGCCCAAAAAGTAATTTAAAACAATTTAAGTCCCGTAGGGGCATTTTGGTCATTTTACCCTTTATAAAAGAGGTTTTAAAGCAAACTGATGTTCTGGTCTTTGGTAATCAGTAAAAATATTTATTTGATCACATTACATCAGTAAGATATTATTTATGTGAGGTTTACCAATTATGGCCAAACTATTCCCCGAAAGGGCATTTTGGTCATTTCACATATGCTTTTAAGGACATTTTTTGAAGTTTGAGTTCATGACTTATACCTACTGTAATGATATTAAAATTTTTTTAAAAATTCAGTAGGTAACAAGTCTTAGGTGTTAATTATGGTTTAAAACCATACTATGCGCCTAAATAGCGTAAAAATCGCTAATTGACGATAATTAAGGTGTTTTATGGAAATATGAGATTTTGATTAGTTTTGAATGCTCAAAATAATTTATTTAATGTATGAAATCAGTAAGAAATTGTTTGGCATTCAAATCAATTGTTACTCTCATTTTATGCATGAAAAGGGTATTAGCGTCATTTACCGAATTACACAAGAACTACATGATACGATCAGATTATAATCTGAAAAAAAATTCCAAAAATCCCTAAAAATAATATTTTAACAGTAGGTAATGAGTTTTGGGTCAAAACCTATGCTTAAACATGACTTATGCAAGATATCGTAATTTAATTAATAAAAGCTTTCAATTTACGATATCGAGCATAACTTCTGTTTGAGACCAGAATCTGATGTCAAATTTTTGGGACATACTTATATATCAGAAATGAAGGTTTTTGTCCTCTCACATTTTCAAAATTCTCATTTATATGTCAAAAGGGCAAAATGGGCATTTGTAAGCATAATAACGAACATGAGCATATAATTCAAAACATAAACGACCAGGTAATATAACCTCAGAGGGTTATACTAAAACATAATATGGTCCGAATGGAAGCTTAAAACATAAAGGATCTAAGCTTAATCCGGTCAGAACTGAAAGTCAAAGCAAAAGTCAAGCTTTTGCGACTTTCGGTTGCGAACCGACCCTAAACTCAGAATTGTCGGGTTGAACATGCTTAGACATATTCTAATAATAATTACCAAATTATTAGAGTGTTCAAATATAATTTGTAACCTCTGCATCATTGGTTTTAATTATTATTTATAATTCTGCCAAGTTTGACTTTTTAACTAAATAGTTTGACCCGACAATTAACTAAGCAAACGAAAGAATTAGGAGGTTCCCTTTTAAGGGTTAATCACCTACCTAACTATGGTCACATAACCACATTCATTTCGAACAGTGGCTGGACCATTTGAGTTTAAACCGAAAGTCAAAGTTAATTTACGATAACTTGACTTTTCGGTTTTTAATTTATAAAACTGAACTAAAGAGGGGGCTAAGACAGTTACAAAAGGTCCTAGCTATCTTTTCTACTAAAATGAATTCCCTATTCAGATCAGGAGGCTCCAGAACTTGAGAGAGGAGAAGATTGAATGAAATGTGCAATTGAAATGGATGAGTTCATGGCCTATATATAGTTTTTGGGTAAAGATTAGATCATGCCAAGTGTTTGAGAGGTGTTATAAGATGATAACATGTGTTACCAGGTTTCTAGTAACAATTAACAAGTTGCTAGATTCATTTACGTGGTATGTGTGGGCTACAAGCAAAGAAACAAAAAGAAAAAAAATCTGCAGATCAGGGCCTCGCGGCCCGCGTAGATGGGCGGCCCAGGCTTACGCGGCCCGCCTGGGCGTCTGGCCCAGCTTCATAGTTTGGCAGTATTGCATTTCTGGTCCCTGTTCTTTGTAAATGCCTCTTTAATCTTTCTTTCTTGTCATATTTGGCACAAAAACCTCTTTTAAACTTATATATTGTTAATATAAGGTACACTAACATTAGTGATCAGTCGTAGGCATGCCAGGGAGTATGATCAAACATTGCGAAGTTCCCGGTTCTTTTAAAAAGACCTTTCAAACACGTAGTTTCACCCGTTGACGCGTTTAGTCCTTTTAATGCATAAAGTGACGCGTCATAACATTTATCGATATCAAAGTCTTCCTAGGCCCATTCTAGGCATTCACGAGCATATGCTCAATTATTACGATGCTCCAGTTCGTTTAAATGGCCACTCAAAGGTGTATTTTTCGACGTTGACGCTTTTGGTCCCTTTAACGCACAAACTTGCGCGTATAATCATTTAATAGCATCAAAGCCCTATGTAGCCCATATTAAGCATTCTCGAGAGTATGATTGCGCATCATAATGCTTCGGGTTTGTTAAAAGGTCATTCAGAGGTATAATTAAACATGTTGACGCTTTTAACCCCTATAACTCGTAAACTTGCGCGTAACATTACTTATTGGCATAAAAGCCTTGAATGGCCAACACTAGGCATTCCCGAGAGTATGATCAAGCATCATGAGGCTCTCGGTTTGTTAAAAGGGCACTCAGAGGTAAGAATTAACATGTTGACACTTCTAACCCTTCGACGCGCAAACTTTCACATAATTATGCAAACGACTCCTCTCGTCCAACAAGTGGCTCGTTTGAGAATACGGGCATCGTATAAGGTCACTCAGAGGCCTAGTTTAGGCATGTTGACACTTTCAGTCCTTCTATATCAAGGTTTTCTATTTTAACGACATTAGTCCCTCACAGTCAATGTTTGACTTTATTAGGGTTCATTACACGTGTCAACACATTATTGGACACAACTTTACGAGGTGTTACAAAAACCCTTAATGTTGTAAGGTATCACAATATATTTTTTAAAAATGGAATTAACTCGCCAGTATTTGTTACTGATAAAATATTTTCAAAACGTGTTTCAGGTAATTTGCTGTAAAGATAATAGTAGCCAGCTATGGAGCACTGAAGGCTTAAATAAAGTGGCTATAAATACCTGAATAAAAGAAGAAATTATGTTTTATTTATTTGGGTTTATCCCTATAAAAACAATTGAATTGAATATGGGTTTGAGCCCATTTATTTAATATTAAAATTTGGTGTTTTTATAAACTTTGAAAGAATTTCCTAACTACGATCCTGATGAAAAATTTTCCGCTGCGTATTTAATAAACACCGATACCATCTGACTGGCTCGCAGCACCCGATCCCAGGGTGGGGTCGGGGGCTATGATAAGATTTAACATAAATATTTAGTTAGATAGCACTAATTTTCTTTACATTTTAAATGTTATATACATAGCACTAATTTTCTTTATATAGTCTGTTATTAATGCAAGCAAACTTCATTTATAACAAGTGGAGCCTCTTTTTGTTAGATGCATCTAGTCGGTGGAGGTTTGGAGACAAATTTCATGGTGGAGTGGCTTTGATTTTTCGAGGGTTTATACCATGGCATCATTATTGGTTGTTGTGGAAGTTGTCTCGAAATCTAAAGAGGAGAAAAATCTGGGATTTGCAATTGCTTAGTCTACCATGTAGTTCATTTGGAAGGGAATGAATTAATCCAGAATACTTTAAAGAGGAGCATTTCAGTAGTGGTGGAAAACATTAACATGAACTTGTTCTCCTAGGTGTGCACCAGGTCCAGCCAGTGGTTGCTCTCCTGTCCTAGGTTGAGATGTGCTCCTTCTGCATGCTTTTAGTAATCTATTTGGAAGGGTTGTAGGTTTCTTCGTAGACTTTGTTTCTTCTCAACCTCTGGCTGGTTTCTAATGAATTTTCCTTTCAACAATAAAATAATAATAAAACAAAACCACATGATTGTGTGAGGAAACATGATAAAAAAATATTGACCTAGGGAAAAACCTTCACCACTTTAGGGACACTTGTCATCGTATTAGGCCATCTCTTATAGATAAATATAATTTTAGTTTAATCTCTTTTAATTAATTATAGATAACCCTCCTACTAAATATTTATTAGTTTAATATCTTATATTATAGATAATCCTCCTACTAAATATTATTAGTTTAATATCTTATAGATAATTATTATTTAGTTTAATTTATTTGAATTAATTATATTTGAAAGTTTTGTTTAGTTTGGTATCAAATAGATTTTACAAAAACTTAAAATAAAATTAAGTAATATTATTTATCATTTATACATTTACGGAGTTTTAAATAAAAGGGTTAAATTTATTGAGACTTCGTTAAAAATTTTTGCAACAACAGAATAATCTATTTTTATCACGAAAACCAAACTTTGTATTAATATATTAAATATTTTTATTTTCACTATACAAAATTACATTTACTCGACCCATGTAATACATGAGATTTTTTAATATTTAACTTTTTATTATTTGATATATAAAATTAGATTTATTCAATTTGACAATACACGGGGTTTTTTTAAGGATTTATATTTTTTATTATTTAGTACAGAAAATTACATTTATTCAAACCGTGTAATGAGCATATTTTAAAGATGTAATTTTTTTTTAATATTTGGTATATAAAATTAGATTTATTCAACCCGTTTTATAAATGGGGTTTTTAAAGATGTATTATTTTATTATTTGGTAAACAATATTACATTTATTCAACCCATGTAATACACGTGGTTTTAAAGATATAACTTTTTTATTTGGTATATAAAATTACATTTATTCAACCCGTACAATATGGTTCTTTTAGATATAACTTTTTATTATTTAATATATAAAATTATATTTATTCAACCCGTACAATAAATGAGTTTTTTTAAAGATTTATTGTTTTATTATTTAGTATATAAAATTTATTTATTCAACCCCGTGTAATACACGAGGTTATAACCTAGTATTAAAATATGAGAAAAATTAGGATAATTTCGTAATTTAGTATTTTTTTTTTTAATTTTAACTTTCCTAGAAAATATAACTTAAAAAACTTGTATGATTAGTAAATCTTTTCTATTGTTCTTGACAGGGTATAAATTTTGATGGAGTTAAATCTAAGGCTCTTTATGAAATGTATAATTGATATAAGAAATTCCATAATACGATTTGGTTAAGTAAAAAAATTAACCATCCTACATGGGTAAACAAGGATTTTAATTGGGTCTACATATTTACACACCTTAATGCGTATTTTGACACCCTTCAAGACGCCTCGTATAGACCTATACGAGGCGTATAGGGTTACTTTTCCGACCAGCTCTGCACCAAAGCACAATGTCAAATCAGTCACATCAGACGGGGAGTCTAGGTCTGTACGAGGAAAGGATACGAGGCACTAAGACGCCTCGTATAGGCCTATACGAGGCGTCTTCAGTGACTGATTTGACTATACATTTGACAAGTGACTTAAAGCTATACGAGGGGTCTAGAGCTATACGAGGCGTCTATGACTCACATAAAGTGCAACATACAGTGTATTCTTTGTCCACCCCCGAGCATTCAACATTTAATTCTGCTTCGTCTTTCTGCTTCTTCTTCTTCTTTCATTCTGCTTTGCATTTGTGTTCTTATCATCCCGAAGTGTTGAAATGTCATCATACTGGGACGGCAACTATGTCTTCGGGCAGTATTCTAGCGAGAACTGGGTGCCCGAAAGCGATCCGGTAACAGTACAGGTACTTAAATGTTTTAATTAGTTTTTGTTTTAGTTTATTATTTACTAATGATGATACGGTTCTTTATTTTGGAGGAGTCTTGCGTTCCCGATTCTAATGAGCAAGAGGAGGTTGTGTCTAGTATACAAGGAGAACAAAACAAATCGTTTCTAGATTTGAACAAGCATCCCCCTGTTGATGAAACAGCCCCTGTAGATGACTCATACCATGCTTGTCAACCAAGTTATCCGACGCAACAAGGGTATCCGGATTATAGATACGGGTGTGAATACGGAGGAGACGGTGGATACGGAGGAGACGGTGGATACGGAGGAGACGGTGGATACGGAGGAGACGGTGGATACAGTGGATACGGAGGAGACGGTGGTTATGGTGGATATGGTGGATATGGTAGATATGGTGGTGAGACACCTCCCATCCAGGACAGTCCGTACTTAAAAAAGCAGGTATTAATTACTATTTTTTTTATTATTTAATTATTTTTATTATTATTAGTATTATTATCAATATTAATATTATTAGTATTATTATTATTATCATTATTATTTATTATTTATTATTTATTTATTTATTTATTAAAATTATTTATTATTATTGTCGATGTTACGGGGTTTTCAACTCTTTAGATGAACTAAAGAATCGGATACAAGAAATAGCAAACGCGGATGGTTTCGTTATTGTCACCCGTCGATCAAAGAAAACCGGGGGAAGAATCGGGAGGGTTTGGCTTGAATGTGATCGTGGTGGTGAGCACCAGACTACAGCAACACTTAGAAAGGCCGGAAGCAAAAAAACCGGTTGCCCGTTTTACCTGCTGGCAGTGCGAAACCACCCGTATGAAACCTGGGAGATTAAAGACAGAAAAATTGAACATAACCACAAACAGAGTTGAGAGCCAACATGCCAACTTAAAGAGATACGTTGAAGATAGGAGCTCGCTCGACCGTGTAGTTGGTTGTGTCCATGATATAGTTGAGACACAGTTCGGTGAAATAAGGAAGACTTTTCGAGATAGCATCGAAAAAAGAATGACCCACCACAAACACCCGTTGTTTCAACACCTACTTGGAAAAGTATCCCATACAGCCCTTGACTTGTTGAGGGGAGAGGCAATTAGGAAGCTAGATGTCTTGGAGCGCTTTCATTCATCATGTGGATGCCAAATGTGGCACAGCTGTGGGTTGCCTTGTGCTTGCAGGATAGAAAAGTACATGCTTGAAGGTAATAATTGTTAAACGTACAACACTTGTGTGATATATGTTAATTACTAATATACCCCTGAAAGTCCCCAGTATATACCTTTAACAGGGGCATAAAGGTAATTTAAAAACCCAGACGCCTCGTATAGAGCTATACGTGTCGTCTATGAAGGCGACAACTTTAAAAGTTTTTGTTTTTTAATTATTAAAAAAAGGTTTATTAAGTGACCATTTTGCCCCTGTAAAGCCCCCAGTATAGGCTTTAGTCAGGGGCAAAATGGTAATTAACCATTCCAGAAATATCTTTTTGGATTGGTTAATTACCATTTTGCCTCTGAATAATGCCTATACTGGGGGCTTAACAGGGGCAAAATGGTCATTTAATAAAAAGCAAAGACGACACGTATTGATCTATACGAGGCATCTAAGCCTCGTATAAGGCTGGGGGACCTAGACGAGGCTGTTTATCACCCCAAACAAAAAACAAAAACACATACAGAGAATACACCTCTATACGCCTCGGATTCGTATATCGACCGTACTTTCGAAGATTTGAAGCATCACTAGTACGTATTTCATCCCGTAGTTTATTATTTTTGCCTCATATTTGCCTTTAGACCGTAGGTTTGCCCTGAAATTTGGTTTTTGTTGGGTTTGGGGGTTTGAACTTGAGGTTGAAGATGAACCAGGAAGAACAGGACGCCGAGTATAGCCCTATACGAGGCTCTGCATTTTTTTTTTGTTATTATTATATTATTGTTAATATTATTATTATTGTTATTGTTATTATTATTTATTTATTATTATTATTAGTATTATTATTGTTATTATTATTATTATTTTTTTTGTTATTAATTATTATTATTATTTATTATTTATTTATTATTATTATTAGTATTATTATTGTTATTATTATTATTATTATTATTATTATTATTATTATTATTATTATTATTATTATTTTTGTTATTAATTATTATTATTATTACTATTATTATTGTTATTATTATTATTATTATTATTATTATTATTATTATTGTTTTTATACGTATACGTTATTTACCTGCAGATTAATTATGGAGGGCGATGACATTCAGATGGAGCTTGATGGGGCACCGCCGGGGGGTCAGCCGGCTCAGCAGGTTCAGCCGGTTCAGGAGGGTCCACGACGGAGACGGCGGCCGCCTCTGGATACGCTGCAGGGTTTTCCGTATCTAGAGTTTCCCGCGGGCACCGATGCCGCCCGCCATTGCCAGAAGCTTAGGAGGATGCACATTGGATCGCATGCAGCGATCGACTGGGATGCGATGGACCAGCTTGCTGAGACGGCTAGAGTGCGTCGGTTTATACCTCTCGATTCGCCGTGGCATCGTCTTTTTGATTTGGCACACTCGCCGACCTACAGGGAGCTGCTGGTCGAGTTCCTTTCGTCATTCACATTTCACCCTCCTGGGGTCCCAGTGCCGCTTCCGTACCCGGATGCTCCCCCTCCGCCTGAGATTTCTTTCAGGCTCGCTGGCGTTTTGCGTACGATGACGCTAGCAGACTTTGCGGTGCGTTCTGGTTTATACATGCAGGGGGTGATCGAGACTGAGGTTTACACAGCGGGGCTAGTGGTGGTTGAAAAACCCATTCTTCTAGGGTTTTGGTAGGTGATTGCGGGGGCAAATCATTGGGAGCACGATAAGTCGAAGGGGAGGGTGTCGTTTGTTGTGGACCCACTGTACAGGTACGTACGTTTCTTACGGCAATTATTGTGATTATGTGCATTGTTTATTAATCTCTGTTTCTGTATTTCGCTAACACTATCTGCAGGTATCTGCACCATTTGCTCGCTACTTCTATTTCAGCGCGCGGCTACAGCCGTGAGTGGTGTACGACCACAGATCTTTTTTTCCTTTATTGTTTGTTGTATAGGAGGCCGTGCGCGCTAGCAGACGGTCTAGCCCAGTACTACGCCTCCGCCCATCACCGGCAGGAGCGCAGATTTTTGTATGGCGGGGCGTACGTGACCATCATTGCCCGTTCATTTGGCCTCGTACTGCACGAGGACCCACATCTACGGACGCCGCCAGTCATGCCGACGCGGATGGGCATGCAGTCGCTGAGGGGATGAAGGTAATCAAGAGGTTCCCAGTTGGCCCGCGGTTTAAAAACCGCGACGGGGGCATATGGACAGAGGAGGCCCTACCAGAGCATTTCGACCCGTTTATCCTCCTATAGATCCTGCTGATGTAGTGCCCGTGGAGCAGCCTCCGGAGGATGTAGACGGTGCAGCGGTGCCACAGCCACCGCCACCTGCCGGGGCGCCTCAGTTTCCACGTCACGCTATTCCAGGTCGTGCCCCAGGAGCTGCGTTACATCCGGATGTACGAGCCGAGCTTGACAGGCTCAACGATTTGGTAGGTTGGCTGGTACGGTGCGAGCATGATAGACGAGAGAGAGAGGGATGGCCCCCGATACCGCTTCCACCGGCTCGAGCACCACATCAGCAGCAGCAGCAGCCGCAGCAGCCACATCCAGATTCGGATTCGGATTTGGATGCATAGACCTGTTGTTGTTTTTATTTTTATTATGGATGTACAAACTTATCTTATATATTTTTGTTATGGATGTACAAAGTTATCTTATATATGTTATATTTATGTTTGTTTTCAGTTATTCGGTTACCTAATGATTGTTGTCTTAAATTGAGATAATACGGAAACAAAATATGTTTTGAATATAATACGGAAACAATATATCCCCTGAATATAATACGGAAACAATATTTGAACGAGATAAAATTTTAATCGGAAGAATAAAAAAGTAAAATGTTAAAAACATTAAAGAGCCGATTTAATCGGAAACAATATTTAATCGATATAATATATTTAAAGAGCCGATTTTTAAAATAGTTGATTTTTAAAAAACAAAAACTTTTTTATAGTGTAAAAAACAAAAAAACAAAAACAAAACTTTTTTTAAAAACAAAAAAATTTTCAACCAAAAAACACATCTTCAAAAATTATCCAAAAAACCATACCAAAACCCACCAAAACACCCCTCATTTCAGCAAAAAAAAAAACCAACATTAGACGCCTCGTATAGGTCTGTACCCTTCGTATAGGGTTCCTTAAACTTTGTGCCTGACACCCTCTGAGACCCCCTTGAATTCAGTGCTTAGACGCCTCGTATAGCCCTATACGAGGCGTCTAGGGCACAAAAGTGTCTAAATAGGCGCAGAGGGTGTCCAAATATCTCCAGCCTTTTAATTAAGCATAATATTTATCAAAAATATTATAAAGGTAATTACTGAAAACCCCTTAGTAATAAAATTAAAAAAACTCAATACAACCAATATTTAGTTTAGTTAAATTTTTGAATTTTAATTTAATGTATGAGTTTTTCTGTAAATCAACAATTTCAATTTATCTTATGGTTTAGCAATTGCTTCTTTTTCCTTGATGATCAATTAGTTATTGATGATCAAAACATGAAAGCTAAATTCATGAGAAAGGAGACTATCTTAAAGCATTTCCTACGACACACGATGCCCAAAAGATAAAAAAAGAGAACATTGAAATGCTTAGCACTAATTGGCCTTTGTCTTAATTGTCGAGTGTTATGTGCCTTATGTCCAAGGTTTGATGCAAAACTACCATCGAGCCGGGGGTCTCACTGTAAGCAGTCTCTCTATTCCTTCGAGGTAGATGTAAGGCTGTCTACATGTTACCCTTCTCAGACCCTACCCAGTGGCGGATCTAGAAAATCCGCATAAGGGGTAACGTTTCAATAAAAAGGTGTAACGACATCGAAAAACGTCATTTTTTCCAAAATTTACACTACCATCGGAGCATTACTGGAGCGCCAATGGGCAATGGAGGTTATCCCTTCTATCATTCTAGGTCCGCCCCTGACCCTAACTTAGTTTTGCTATTGGTGGTATTTACTGAGTATGATGATGATGATAAATAGATCATTACTGTTCAAAACTCACAGTTAGTAGCGCCCTTTGCTGGAAAGTGAAACTTGCAAAAGGATAAATTAGATCTAGTTGTACCGATCCAAGATTTATGAACTTAGGTTTGTGGAAATAACAACGATATTTTCCGAATAAATCTTGGATAAACAAAGTTCACAAATCTGTTTTAGGACCCATGATTTATTTTTTTTTGTGTGTGGGTGGGGGGGGGGGGGGGGGGGGGGAGGGGCTAGCCCAACTTTCAAGAAAGGCGATTGAGATTTTTACCTACAAAATACACTAACCCGTCCACCCACCCAACATACACACCTCTTCAAGTAGGTTCGCCATTGACTAAGTATTATCCTATCAATTAACCTAAATTCGTTTATAATTATGGAAGTGATCGACTTGCATTAATCAAATAGAATATGTGTACAATATAATTCCTAGCTCGGGTTGTGTTTGTTTCGATCAAAACAAAAAGACCACGAAACCTCCCGACAAGCTTGTGTCTTTGGATATATGCATCATATTACTTTCTTTGGACTACTTTTTCTGGAGAAAAAGCAAGCACATTTTTACGTTTATACATGGAATGATCATGTAAGATAGGACCAACCAATATCCAGAGATGGCTTTCCTTTTGACCTCTACTTACTCGACTTTCCATATTTTCTGAATACACCCACTACCTTTAGTTAACTTCCCTCATGGCAGATATTTTTTTGGTGTTAAATCAACAAAGTCTTGGCATGATTCTTTTTGTCTATGTAAATAGTGTTGTAAAGGTTAGTGAGTTGTATTTTTGTATCAATGGCCACTTAAAAGCTATACCACTTTGTACCCATCTCAAAACGAGGCTCTTTTGAATTATAGTAGTAGTAGTAAAAGAAAGCTCAAAAATTTTAGTTTAAAGGGATACAAACTAATACTATAGAATCCATAATCATTAAATTATCTTTAATATAATTTAATCACTTTCTCAATCAAACGAAACATATATCGGTTTGCATTTTATGCCATAATTAGGATAAGACGCGGGCATGTTAATCCCATGAGTCATATCCAGCCAGTGTCGAAGTTTGAGATTTCCGACCAGATATATCCAAAAATTTCTATACGAAAACCTCTCCACTACTGAGCGAAAAGTTCGGGGGTCGGTCGCCCCTCCCGCCCCCACTATGTTGCGCCCCTGTATCCAGGGACATCTTTCACTGTAATTCTAATATGCAAGAACCAAGTTGGAATATATTTTATTCTTTTTCAAAATTTTAAAATACATTTCTATTTCTGAACATTAAAAGTTGGATTCAATTAAGAGCGTAAAATCTGGGAAAAGGTTAGGAAGATGAAGCTATCATAAATTAAAGAAGAGGGAACACAATGCTTAAAGTGATATATATACACAGTAAACAAAGGTTCTTGTTAGTGCTGGTGGAACTGTAACTTTCCCTAGTGTTATAAAGACAAAATGCACAATTATCATTTCACACATGTATTAAGCTATGTTCTGTACGTGCACGTTACTTGATCTACTTAGACAAATGGTATTTATTAACTTTATGCGTTTCTTGTCGCTCTTTATTAACTTTATTGTAACATTAGTATTTGACTTTTGCATGCACTTATTAATGCTTATCAGAGCAATTTAGAATACGTAATTGCTTTTGAGCCTGAACTTAGGCTATGCGGTATGATGATGGCCCTTCCTTGGAGGATGATCCGTAACGTAGGAGCCACGTAGATCGGGTGTGAGGATGAGGCAAAGAGGATGGAGGTAAGGAAATGGGGGATGGGCCTAATTATATATATATAGGGGAAGGTTAAAATGAGAACCACCTCGAGTTGTAAGAACCAGCGAGAACCACCCCCGCGGGGGGCCGTTGACCACGATTTTTTTTTACACCTAGATGTGTATATTTTAACACCCTACGTAAAGTTTGGGTTTAAACGGCGCGCCCGAGGGGGTAGTTTTTTACGCCCAAAGTTTGGGTTTTTTTGTATTTATTTAATTTTTCTTTTTTTTTAACCAAACTTTGGGCGTAAAAAACTACCCCCTCGGGCGCGCCGTTTAAACCCAAACTTTACGTAGGGTGTTAAAATATACACATCTAGTTGTAAAAAAAAAATCGTGGTCAACGGCCCCCCGCGGGGGTGGTTCTCGCTGGTTCTTACAACTCGAGGTGGTTCTCATTTTAACTTATTCATATATATATATATATATATATATATATATATATATATATATATATATATATATATATATATATATATATATATATATATATATATATAGGGTAGGGATCCTAAGAGAAGTCCACCCTATTTGAGAAACTTGAGAAGCAATCTGGACCACACATTTTCCTTAAGCAAAAAATAAAAAAAAAAGTGCAATTTTTTTTTTTTTTTTTGAAAAATCGCAGCTTTTTCTTTAAGGATTAAAACAAAAAAAATTTTTTTGGATTTATACACATGTGTATATTGTTAATCTTTTAACTATATATATATGTATATTGTCCATTATACATATATGTATATACATGTTTAAAATTGAAAAAATGTGTATATTGTTAATCTTAAACCATAAACACTAAAGCTAAACCTTAATGCCAAACCCTAAACTCTAAACCCTAAAGCTAAACCCTAATTCTAAACCCTAATACTAAACCCAAAAACTAAAACTAAACACTAAAGCTAAACCCTTAATGCTAAACCCTAATACAAACCCTAAAGATAAAGTTAAACCCAAAAGTTAAAGCTAAACCCAAAAGCTAAACCCTAATGCTAAACTCAAAAGCTAAACCCTAATGCTAAACCCTAAATACTATTGATAAACCCTAATGCTAAACCCTAAAGCTAAACCCTAAACCATAAAGCTAAACCCTAATGCTAAACCCTAAATACTAAGGCTAAACCCTAAATAACACTTATTTTTCAATTTTAAACATGTATATACATATATGTATAATGAACAATATACATATATGTATAGTTAAAAGATTAACAATATACACATGTGTATAAATAAAAAAAATTAAAAAAAAATTAATTCTTAAAGAAAAAGCTGCGATTTTTCCAAAAAAAAAAATTTGCATTTTTTCACCATTTTTTTGCTTAGGGAAAATGTGTGGTCCAGAATGTTTCTCAAGTTTCTCATTTAGCCTACTACTTCTCACATGATCCTTATCCTATATATATATATATATATATATATATAGAGGATCGCTAGAATGAGAACCACCACGAGTTGTAAGAACCACGAGAACCGCGCCCCGCGGGTGGCCGTTGACCACGGAATTTTTTTTACACCTAGATCCGTATATTTTAACACCGGGGGTAAATTTTGGGTTCAAACGGCGCGCCCGAGGGGGTAGTTTTTTACGCCCAAAGTTTGGGTTTTTTTAATTTTTCTTTTTTTTTTAACCAAACTTTGGGCGTAAAAAACTACCCCCTCGGGCGCGCCGTTTGAACCCAAAATTTACCCCCGGTGTTAAAATATACGGATCTAGGTGTAAAAAAAATTTCGTGGTCAACGGCCACCCGCGGGGCGCGGTTCTCGTGGTTCTTACAACTCGTGGTGGTTCTCATTCTAGCGGCCCCCTATATATATATATATATATAGGGGATGGCTAAAATGAGAACCACCTCCAGTTGTAAGAACCATGAGAACCACTTTTTGACCATTAGATCAAGTTGATGGATGGATGAGATTAAAAGTATTAAAAAATAATATTAAGTATTTTTTGTCTTATTATGTTTTTAGTATTATAATCTAAAAGGGTATTTAGGTAAAAACACTCTATTTTGTCTTTTTTACTTTATTGTTTTTTTATTACTTTATTGTATTATTATATTACTTTTTATTTTTTAAACATAATTTTTTTATTAAAAACATTTTTAAATTCTGATTTTTTTTAAAGATTTTTTATACTTTTTACAATTTCAGTTTTACGTTAAACTTTTTACGTTTTACGTATTTTTGACGCGCCGTTTTTACGCCGGGTTTTTTCAAGCGTCGTTTTTTTAACACGCCGTTTTTTTAACGCGCCGTTTTTTAACGCCGTTTTTTACGCGTCGTTTTTTACGCGCCATTTTTTAACGCCGTTTTTTACGGGCCGTTTTTTAACGCCGTTTTTTACGTTCCGTTCTTTTACGTTTTACGCGCCGGTTTTTTACGTTAACGTTTTTTTACGTTTTACGCGCCGGTTTTTTACGTTTTACCCGCCGGTTTTTTACGTTAACATTTTTTACGTTTTTACGTTTTACGGGCCGGTTTTTTACGTTTTACCTAAAACTTTTTACGTTTTACTAAAAAAAATTAACTATTTACGTTTTACGAAAAACCTTTTACGTAAAACCTTTTACGTTTTACGTTTTACGCGCCGGTTTTTTACGTTTTACGCCCCGGTTTTTTAGGTTAACGTTTTTTTACGTTTTACGTGCCGGTTTTTACGTTAACGTTATTTACGTTTTACGCGCCGGTTTTTTACGTTTTACGCCCCGGTTTTTTACGTTAACTTTTTTTTACGTTTTACGCGCCGGTTTTTTACGTTAACGTTATTTACGTTTTACGCGCCGGTTTTTTACGTTTTTCGCGCCGGTTTTTTACGTTTTACGCGCCGGTTTTTTACGTTAACGTTATTTACGTTTTACGCGCCGGTTTTTTACGTTTTACGCCCCGGTTTTTTACGTTAACTTTTTTTTACGTTTTACGCTCCGGTTTTTTACATTAACGTTATTTACGTTTTACGCGCCGGTTTTTTTCGTTTTTCGCGCAGGTTTTTTACGTTTTACGCGCCGATTTTTTACGTTAACGTTATTTACATTTTTATTTTACGTTTTACCTAAAACTTTTTACGATTTACGTTTTACGTTAAAAAAGTTTACGGTTTACGTTAAAAAGTTTACGGTTTACGTTAAAAAGTTTACGGTTTAATTTTTACGAAAAACCTTTTACGTAAAACCTTTTACGTTTTACGCGCCGGTTTTTTGCGTTTTACGCCCCGGTTTTTTAGGTTAACGTTTTTTTACGTTTTACGCGCCGGTTTTTTACGTTAACGTTATTTACGTTTTACGCGCCGGTTTTTTACGTTTTACGCCCCGGTTTTTTACGTTAACTTTTTTTTACGTTTTACGCGCCGGTTTTTTACGTTAACGTTATTTACGTTTTACGCGCCGGTTTTTTACGTTTTTCGCGCCGGTTTTTTACGTTTTACGCGCCGGTTTTTTACGTTAACGTTATTTACATTTTTATTTTACGTTTTACCTAAAACTTTTTACGATTTACGTTTTACGTTAAAAAAGTTTACGGTTTACGTTAAAAAGTTTACGGTTTACGTTAAAAAGTTTACGGTTTATACAAAAACTTTTTTACGCAAACACGGACACACCCAGAAAACGCAAACTCGGTAGGTGTCTCAGATAGATAGATTATTATCGTCATCGACTAGGGAAAAAAAATATAAAAAGCCAACAACATCAAAACAAAGCGTATCTCGAAAAAAAACGGGGTTTGGCTCAGATTTTCCGATAATCAAAAAGGCTGCAAAATGGGGTTGCAGGTTCAAAAAACCTACCCTCCGTCGTCCTTGCCGCGCCATCGTCATCAAAATCAACGTTTTTTTTTTCATCATCGCCCCCAAAACCCAAACCGATCAAAACCCACATAATCAAGGAATACAAATGCATCATTCAAGCAACCTGTATCCCATTCAAAAAACATTAAAAACAAGTGCATTTATCACAAACAAATCAACAATTCAAAATCAACAGAATCAAAGAATTCAAATGAATCAAAGAATTCAAATCAACCCCCCAACAAATCAACCCCAATATCCCTTCACTCGAAACCCCCAAGTCATGAAAACAGAATTACAAAAGAACACATCAGATTCAAAGACATACCACATCATCGGACTCACAGAACACATCAGATTCAAAGAACACATTCCTCCGGCCACCACCATTACCTTTGCCGGTCAAAAGAACACATCAGATTCAAAGACATACCACCTCGACACCCCTTCCCGCGTCCCTGTAACACCTACCCCCTTCCATCGAGAATTCCACCATCTCCGACGAACATAATCAGCCGGCCATCACCCTTTGGTGGTGGCGCACGACGGTGAAAAACCCAAAATCGAGAGAGATAAGCCGGCGAAGGGTTACCGGTGTCGTCGTCGCCGCTCACCGCGGTGGTAGCCGGTGGATTTCAGCAGCGGGACCGGCGGCGGCAGTGTTTTTATGTTCCCGGCGGTGGATTTCAGTAGAAGGGATCGGTGGGTGGCGGTGGATTTCAGCAAAAGGATCCGACGGGGTGGCGGGTTCATCCTCACCATCGATCGTGATGATCATCATCTGCGTTTAGGATGAAAGGGTAGCTTTCTAAATTGTGGAGAGAGAGCAAAGTAATGGGTTTTCAAAAATGGTGAGTTTCAGAATTGTGGAGAAGAAAGGCTGACAAATATGAATGGTAGATGGTGATCGGTCTTGTTTGCAGGAGGTAATCAGAGGTGAGCAGGGGGATTATGATTTGGGGTTTCTTAGTTCAGAGGATTTTTGAAGGAGATGAAAATGGTGGATTATGAGAGAGGAGAGAGTATATAAAAAAGTCAGTAGCTTTAATTGTGGAGAGATGGAAGATTTGACATTTGTGGTAAATGACCAACATACCCTTTATGTTGGCATAACCTGATTGGTTGAGATGGTTCTCACGGTTCTTACAACTGGGAGTGGTTCTCATTTTAACTCAATCCTATATATATATATATATATATATAGGGGAAGGTTCATTTGAGAAGAAAATTTAATTGAGAAGAAAAAGAACAAAGGGTAATTTTGTAAAATATTAAATAGATTTTTCTTTTATCTCATTTATTATCATTTTTGACTAATTAATTAGTCATAAAGACTATTATCCTCCACACTAACTTTTTATGCCTACACACATCAAAAGTTATCTTACGTATTTCGAAATTCATCCTACACATTGAAATTTATCCTACACAACTCGTAATTTACCTACACTTTAAATTATTTTATTTTATTTTTTTTGAAAAAATATATATTATGAAGATAAGTTACAAAAAAATTAACGTATTAGCTATTAAAGAGGAAGACTACAAATTAATGACCTGTATAGATTTACCAATGTACCCTTATAGTAACATTAAATACTTATATTAAATGAAGTAAAATAAAGCATTCTTATTGGTTGAAATTTATTCTTTTTTATTCTTACAAAAAATTTCTTCTCATTTGAACTCTCCACTAGTCAAGTAATCATTAATTATCCTACATATAATCTACAAAACCTACACATATCAAAATTTTCCTACATATATCCTACAAATTATAAAATTTTATCCTACACAGTTGAAATTTATCATACACGCCTCGAAATATATCCTACACAACTCGTAATTTATCCTACACAACTAGTTATTTATTCTACACTTTAATTAAGTTGTTTTTTTTAATTTGGAAAAAATATATATTTTGAGAAGGAATTACAAATTTAATTTAGTTAGTTATTAAAGGAGAAGAATACAAATTAATGATTTATGTAAGTTTACCAATATACCCTTATATTAAAATTAAATGCAAATATTAAATGAAGTAAAATGAAGCATTCTTATTGGTTTAAACTTATTCTTTTTTCTACTTACAAAAAAATTCTTCTTATTTGAACCCTCCACTATATATATATATAGGGCCAGGATCATTTCAGAACCATAAATATTTACAGAACTCGCAGAACTCCTAATAAACAATCTTTTTATTTATATATTTTTATGTTTAGGATAATTTTATCATTTATTATGTGTATTTTTACGATTACATACAAGTTAAGAGTAATTTTATCAATTTTTATATGTAATTTTATAATTACACATATGTAAACTAGTTTTTTTACATATATATAATTTTGGCAATTAAACATATATAAACTACTTTTAACATGTATGTAATCAAAGAAATACATATAATAGATGATAAAAAGATCCTAAATACAAAAACTTATATGTAAAATGATTGTTTATTAGGAGTTCTGAAAGTTCTGTAGTTATTTAGAGTTCTGAAATGAACTCAACTCTATATATATATAAACCCTATCTTTCTTAGAAAACTCTGGAAACTCAAAGCTCCCGACATTTTTTTTTTGAAAAAAATAACACATGTAATATACATGTTTTTAAGACTTTTGGGCTAAAAAAAACAAAAAAGCGCCGAGTACTTTTTTTTTTTTAAAATAAACAAGTTACAAAAACTTCGTTGACTAACATGTGTTAGACAAAAAATGCTGAAAGTTGCTGAAATTTGTTTTTTTTTTTTTAAAAAAACCCTTCGGCGCTTTTTTGATTTTTTTGGTCCAAAACTCTTAAAAACATGTATATTACATGTGTTATTTTTTTCAAAAAAAAAAAATGTCGGGAGCTTTGAGTTTCCCGGGTTTTCTACCTAAGGAGGGTTTTCTACCTAGCCTTATCCTATATATATATATATATGAGAACCACCTCCAGTTGTAAGAACCGCGAGAACCACTTTCTAGCCATTAGATCAAGTAGATGGATGGATGAGATTGAAAGTATTAAAAAATAATATTAAGTATTTTTTGTCTTATTATGTTTTTAATATTTTATTCTTAAAGGGTATATAAGTAAAATTGTCTTTTTTGTCTTTTTATATATATTAATTTTAAATTACCTTTTTTGTCATATTCATTAATTACATTTTTAACTTAATTGTTTTTTATTTATAAACTGATTTTTTTGTTAAACAAATTTTTTGAAATCAAATTTTTAGTATATTTTTTTTAAAGATTTGTTTAAAAAAACGTTTTGAAGATCCGTTTTTTTTACGCCCCGTTTTTTTCGTTAACGTTTTTTTTTACATTTTACGCGACAATTTTTACGTTAACGTTATTTTACGTTTTACACGTCGGTTTTTTACGTTTTACGCCCCGGTTTTTTACGTTTTACGCGTCGGTTTTTTATGTTTTACGCGTCGGTTTTTTACGTCTTACGCCCCGGTTTTTTACGTTAACGTTTTTTTTACATTTTACGCGCCAATTTTTACGTTAACTTTATTTTACGTTTTACACGTCGGTTTTTTACGTTTTACGCCCCGGTTTTTTACGTTTTACACGTTGGTTTTTTACGTTTTACGCGTCGGTTTTTTACGTTTTACGCCCCGATTTTTTTCGTTAACGTTTTTTTTTACATTTTACGCGCCAATTTTTACGTTAACGTTATTTTACGTTTTACACGTCGGTTTTTTACGTTTTACGCCCCGGTTTTTTACGTTTTACGCGTCGGTTTTTTACGTTTTACGCCCCGGTTTTTTTCGTTAACGTTTTTTTCCGTTTTGCGTTTTACGTAAAACATTTTACGTTAAACTTTTTATGTTTTTAAATTTTACGTTTTATGTAAAACTTTTTACGTTTTAAGTTTTACGTTAAACTTTTTACGTTTTACTTTTTTAAGTTTTACGTTAAACTTTTTACGTTTTACGTAAAAGTTTACGATTGAACTTTTGTTTTCACAAAAACTTTTTTACACGAAAACTTGTTTACGCAAGACGAACGCACCCATAAATCGCAAAGTCGGTAGGTGTCTCGGATAGATATTTATCGTCATCGACGGGGGAAAAGAATATAAAAAAACAACAACAACAAAACAAAAGTGTATCTCGAAAAAAAACGAAGTTTTGGCTCAGATTTTCCGATAATCAGAGGCTGCAAAGTGGGGTTGCGGGTTCAAAAAACCCTACCCTCCGCCATCCTTGCCGCGCCATCGTCAGTTTTTTTTTTCATCATCACAGCCGATTCAAATAAGGTACCATATTCAAACGATTTGAACATTCAAAACGAAACAGAGAACATCATTCAAACATATTTCAAACCCAGATTCAACATCAAACCCAGATTCAACATCAAACCCATATTCAAACATCAAACCCATATTCAATAAGGCAACAGAATCAAAAAGGTCCCCAAAAACATCATTCAAACCCAGATTCAACATGTTCATCATTCAAACCCAGATTCAACAGAAATCAAACCCAGAAAGTCATCGTAAAACAAACCATCAAGAAAAGTCAAAACCACAAAGATTCAACAAAAACAAACCATGAACATCACCGTAAAACAAACCATTAACAAAAACACTTACCAAACCCACCGGTCTCCCAACAAACCACCATCGGCTTCCGACATCGGCACTCCACCACCGTCATCGAGCACCCACCACCTCTACCCCCACCTCTACCACCACCACCGCCTAGGGTTCCGCCACCAACCCCAACACAACCAAACACCAGTCGCAAGGGTGGCGGCGGAGAAGTAAGGGGGGCCAAAGATACCCCCGTCGCCGGACCTGTGTCGGTCGGACAGGAGATCGAGAGGAGCCGGACCTGGGTCGCCGGTCTTCATCAAGCAGGGGGGATGTATCTTGCCGGAAACAGAAGCCGGACCACCACCAGACGGTGGTGGTGGTGGTGGTAGTCGGTCTTCTCCTCGTCTCTCTGATCTATTCATTCGTAGCACCACCACCAGACGGTGGTGGTGGTGGTCTGTGGTTATTTGTTTGGGAGTTTTGAAGATGAAAATAAATGAGAGAGATAAGTCTGCAACTTTAAATAGATAAGAGAGGAGAGAGGAGAGATGAGCATTAAAGAGATGGGAGAGGTGAGAGGATGGATATGACATATGGGGTAAATGACCAAATTACCCTTATTGTTGGCTGAATGTGATTGGTGGAGAGTGGTTCTCGCGGTTCTTACAACTGGAGGTGGTTCTCATTCTAGCGGCCCCCTATATATATATATATATATATATATATATATATATATATATATAGTGGAGGGTTCAAATAAGAAGAATTTTTTTTGTAAGAATAAAAAAGAACAAACTTCAACCAATAATAATGCTTCATTTTACTTCATTTAATTTTTGTATTTAATATGGGTGTAAGGGTATATTGGTAAAATTAGATAGATCATTAATTCTTAGTCTTCCTTTTTAATAGCTCACTAAATTAAATTTGTAACTTATTTAAAAAAATATATATATTTTCAAAGAAGAAAAAAATTAATTTAAAGTGTAGGATAAATTATGAGGTGTGTAGGATGAATTACGAGTTGTGTAGGATAAATTTCAGTATGTGTAGGATAAATTTCAAAAACGTGTAGGATAAATTTTGATGTATCTAGGCAAAAATTTTAGTGTGTAGGATGATATTCTTTATGACTAATTAATTAGTCAAAAATAATAATAAATGAGATGAGAGAAAAACTATTTAATGTTTTACAATTGTACCCTTTATTCTTTTTCTTCTCAATTTAATTTTATTCTCGAATGAACCTCCCCCTATATATATATATATATATATATATATATATATATATATATGAGTTGTACGTATATGTGTGTGTGAGTATGCTTTTGTCTTCTAGGGGATCGGCTTCAACGTCGGGCTGGGGCCATTTGAGACGCCGCTGGGGGGGTGGGCCGAAATGGGAGGAGGTTCGGCGGCGGTGATAAACGATCCAAGGCTGATCCCCACACCGTGTAGCCTTATACGAATTTGTAAGTTAATATTCAATTTACCGATGTGTCATGTCGAAGTAGGGTTGTGTAAAAAGTTCGCGTCAGCTCGCTCAAAATCAACGCGTTTGTAAACAAGTCGGCTTGGCCTGGCTCGACTTGTAAATAAGTGGAGCCTGAGCCAAGGTAAGCTGATTCGCTTTTGGCACGTTTACATTGAATCCCAAATTGAATAAATATAATACAAAACCCAAATTTTAATATGTTAAAAAGCTAGAGTGGGAGTTGGCTAGAAATCCTAAGTTTCCTAGAAAGTCTAGGAAGCAATAGGGAGGTGAGATGTTGTTTTTAGTTTTTTTATTCAAAAGGGCATGATGATAATTTGATTATTAATTTAATTTTGGAATATTATATATCCTAAACTAACTATCCAGATATTTATGGAAACATATATCTCTTTGACAATTTCAAATCATTACGATTTCAAAAGGTCAGTTACTTTAAATTACGAAGTTGAAATCATTAACAATTTCTTCACGTTGTGTTTTATCAGTTACTGGGTTCATCACAATGTGTTTTAGCAGTTACTGGTTTCAGTTACTGTTTCATCACAATGTGTTTTATCAGTTACTGGTTGATATGATTTTTTGCATTCTTGATTGTAACATTCGTCTTATAATTTCATTTTATAACCATAAAATACGGACTTTTTAAATTCGAAATACATGACCAACAAAAACTTAGTTAATAACTAAGATGTACGTCATTATAGTAGTTAAACATAGTCGACTAACTAGATTAAAATGTTCAACATTCAAAAGAGTTTACAAAACAACATGTTTTAAACTAGATTAGATTAGCGCGGAAGCATTCAAAACTTGTGCTCGGTTCTTGATTCCCTTGCTTGATCAACATCCACAACAAACGAGCATCACCTATGGTCAAAACCACATTAATCGTTAGTTTTGACATCTTAATATTAAGTAAAAACGAGTTCTATTGCTTAAATAATGAAAAACAAACAAATTAACTGCCAAACTGTGAGCCACGGTTCAGGACCGTGGCCTACGGTTCGCCCAGCTCAAAACAGAACTGCCAGACTGTGAGTCACGGTTCGCCCAGCTCAAAACAGAATTGCCAGACTGTGAGCCACGGTTCAGGACCGTGGCCCACGGTTCGCCCAGCTCAGCCTTCTTATATATTTTTTTTTCGCTTAATTCCTCATAACTTTTTATTTACATATCCGTTTTAACCGATTCTTTTTCCTATATGTCCGTATTAAAATTACGGATCTAACCATATAAATTTCACTTAACGAAACCCGGATTATGAACAAATGGCCCACAAAATCCTTGTTTCGATTATTCGACCCATTAACTATGTGTGCAAATTGTTCGCCAATTTATTCTTTGGCATTCTAATCTTATTTACCCATCCCCAGGCTTGAAATTCTTGGCGTATCCGTACCAATACATGGCTTTACGCTCATATTCGAATTTCATGCTTGTTTTCTATAAATTCAAGCATTGTCACTTTATGCAATTCTTGCAACTAGTTTCTACCATTCGACCTAATAACATGGATTCATAACCTTAACTTAGTATAACCATTCATTGCTAAAATTGCTATCTAGCACCGGCGCAATATGAGACTTTCAAATCTTTACGCGCAAGAATCGATATAAGGACATAGTTTTGACCCGTTTGGTTGACGAGTGAAAATCCTCACTTTAATGTCAAGCCAAACTATTTCTAACCAATATTTTGACTCGTTTGAATGTCGAGTGGGCTTCGCCACTAAAATGACACATCAAACGCATATACTACATTATGACACTATTAACAAGCTAAAACCAAACGTCTATACGTAATGTAACGGGACCAAAGTCACGTACCTTTCAATCGCACGTCACCACCGGCTTGTCCACTTGACGCTCCGGTTTTCTTTCCTATAGAGTTCAATCACAACCCGTTTAGAACTCTTTTGTTTACATAATACGCATAGTTTGCCATAACTCTACAAACACGCGTTTTAACTCAAATTTCCAGTTTTTAATATTCTTTTAGGCATTTTCACAAACACCTTAAGGGCATAATTTCTCATAACTTATCATTAATTCATAACTTTTTGTTTAGCCAAGATTAACATCAATTACGCAATTTACACATGTTTTTAACATCAATATTTCAGAAATTACTTCCTAAAACTCGGCTTACACTAGATAAGAATCATAATCCTAGTGTTTATCAAGTTTCTACAAAACCCATTAATCACCTACAATGGTGATTATGAACTTCACTAGTATCAAGCAAAATTTTAACAAGAAATCATCTAGGGTTTATCCCTAGACATCATATTACTCTAATTTCATCTATACAACACTCATGCAACATCTAATTTGAATTCCCCATGTTCATTCAGAAATTTAAATGAGAATTTTTCCACAAAATTTACATACCTTATGATCCCTTTCACTGAGGTGATCACTAATCTATGTTCAGATTTTGATTTGGGACAGAATTGGGTCTTAAATTTGATCAAATATCATGAACTAGGGGTTGGAGGAGCTCTGGTCGCCCCCCTCTGTGTTTGATCGATCCCAGCACACTCAAAATGTGTGTTTTGTGATTAAAAATGGTTTTTATTATAATTAGTTTCATTTTTGACACCTTTGGTCCCTCTAATTTCCTTTAGTTCATATTTTGAGTGTTTTAACCCACTTATGAGTTACTACAAGACTTGTAACTAACTAGGTTATTTAGTCCTAGTTAGTTTGTTCTTGTTTATTTAATGTTTTATAATTCTAATATGTAATTTTATATTTTCAGGGTGTTACATTGATGTTATGTTTTATTAGTTACTGGTTCACATTGTGTTTTATCAGTAACTAGTTTCATCACAATGTGTTTTATCAGTTACTGGTTTCAGTTATTGTTTCATCACAATGTGTTCTATCATTTACTAGTTAATGTGATTTTGGCATTCTTGATGTTATGTTTTATCAGTTACTAGTTTCATCACAATGTGTTTTAGCAGTTATTGGTTTCAGTTATTGTTTCACCACAATGTGTTTTAGCAGTTACTGGTTTCAGTTATTGTTTCACCACAATGTGTTTTATCAGTTACTGGTTGATATGCTTTTGGCATTCTTGATGTTGTGTTTTATCAATTACCAGTTTCATCACAATGTGTTATACTCATTATGATTCATGAATGGCATGTTCTTTTTGTATTTTATCTACTGTTTCATCACAATGTGTTTTATCAGTTACTGCTTGATGGGATTTTGGCATTCTTGATGTTGTGTTTTATTAGTTAATAGTTTCATCACAATGTGTTTTATCAGTACTGGTTCCAGTTACTGTTTCATCACAATGTGTTTTATCAGTTACTGGTTGATATGATTTTGGCATTCTTGTTGTTGCGTTTTAGCAGTCAGTCACTAGTTCGTCACATTGTGTTTTATCGCTAAAACACACTACTTTGAACACATCTAGATCTAATTTATCGTTATTTTTTGTATGATTTGGTGTTTTCAAATGTGAGGGATTTTAGAGAGAGAGAGAAAAAAAATTGCGACATTTTTGGAGGTGGTTTTATGATTGGTAGTTATTTCCTTATTTAAAACAACTTAAATGACACATTTACCACCAATTAATTAAATTAGCCTATTTCAAAGACACGTATATTACCAAAATGATCTCAACCATTAAACACATTCATCTGATGGCCTAGATCGCTTCCTACACTTTCTAGGAAAAACACATTTTCCGCAGGATCCCCACTAAGCTATAAGTTGTGTGTTATTTGTATATTAAAAATATTATATTCCATTTTTACATTAATTAATAAATAAACTGGCTCATGAGGTCCTGGCTTTGATTCCACAAGGGGGTTTTCCCCAAATTTATTGGGTTTTCTTCAGAATTGGTGTATAGGCATTATAGCCTAGTGGAGATAGATATGATCGGGAGATTCCGCTAATGGCACGATGATACTGTAGTAGTCCGCCAGTAATCCAAATTTGCCATTCAAAAAAAGAAAAAGAAAGAAAGAAAAAAACTGGCTCAAGCTCGATATTTTAGCTTGTTAAAAATAAACAGGCTGAACTAACTTGTTTAACTTAAAGCCTTAGCAGTACTCTATATTTACAACCTCATGTCAAAGGTAGAAAAATAGTATCAGTAGCAATTCCTAGGAGATTAATTAGAGATTAATTATAGCCTGTTTTTGAGATCGCCTGTTGAAATTAGGAAGTCATCTCTGACTAATGATAACCTTGGATGAATTTGATTAAAGAAATTAAAAAGAAAATATTTTCTACTGAAAATATAACAAAGATATATTAAGCTAACGTAACAAAGCCATCAGTAAAATCATGACCACCAATCTATATTATATTATAATGTATGAGTGAAGAACATTTTAAAATACTTAAAAGTTAATTTTTTTTTGTTTAATGCATAAGATATACTTCTAAAATAAAAATAAATTAGTCTGTTAAACACTAATTACATTTTAATCCCCTCATCTTAGAGCATTCACAATCGATCCCTTATCCTTATTCTTATAATGTACTTTAATAAATGAGTGATGTCAAATGATCAATCAAATTAAGATTTAAATCAATGTCCCAATCACCTTTAAGTAGTAAGGGTAAGTAAAGTTTCGAACCACATAGAATTATTTTAGAATGTTGTTGATTTCGGTATTAATATAACTAGGCTTTAAAGTAAAATTGAGAAAAAAAGATCAGACGCGGGTTTCAAGTTTTGCAAAATTGATTGTTTGACCTTAGTTTGGAAACCACATAGACATAGTTTGTTGAATTATTTTATTTGACGAATGATTTCAAAGCCGACTACCATATTATGATGATCAACGATTCTATATCGAATAATGCCACAACTAGGTGTTCAACTTAAATAATTTCCAGTGATCTATTGAAGATAGAACAATAATCCCAATTTTAATTAATGAACAAAACCAAAATTTGATGGAAATCAACTGACTAATAAAATCAAAACTTTTTTTTGCCAAATAAGTAAATGTGACAACCCGTAATTTCAGGTTAACACTTTAACCTAACCATAATTAATTTAGACATACATTCATAGCACTGTATTTAACTAGGGTTAGTTAAATGAGTCGACGTTGGTAATTCGGGGAATTACCGGAACACACACACAAGTTAATTCTCGAATGTTGGTGACTAACTCTGTGACAACCTGAGTTTTCAAGGTCTTTCCTCGACACGTTACTCATTTCGCAGAGTGTTTTCATAATTCGTTGTAGTGTAACTGGTTCATGTTTGATATATGTTGATGTATTATATTATAGTTTGGGTTAAATAATAAACTTGTGAACTGTTTGATATATGTTGTGCATTATTCATGCATGGCGAAACATACGACTTTCGCCATCTCCTTCACTCGACGAAACATGGTGTTTTGCCACACACACCACGACGAAAGATGGAGATTCGCCGAGATGGGCCTTCGGCCCAAGTGAGGCCCATAAACGATTAGGTTATATTATTTTATTTTAGTATTCACAATCATACGTAAGATAATCAACGAAACCCTAGTTCCTCCCATCTTCTCCCTACACTTTGACGGCAACCTTTTCATTCGAACTCCTCCCTCGCTCGTTCCAGCATCGTTGTATACGCACAAACGTATGGTTAGTATCCTGTCGTTTCTAGATTTGAACTCTTGTTATAACAGATTTTGATCCTGTGAACTATTGATAATTGCTAACACATGAGAATAACTATGATCTAGGAATGTGATTGGTGTTAATGATGATAGGGGTTTGATAGATTGATTATATTGATAAACTGTTCATGTATATAAAGATCAATAATGCGTAGATCGAAGAATTAGGACTGTTTGGCACATATGTTAATGATATAACTTGACGGCTTGATTCTATGTGAACGATTAATCATGATGTTAATTTCTGGTAAATGAGTAATAGGAATAATGATTCGAGTGGTAACTGCTGTTAACCATGATTTGATTTGGGACTATTGTAAGTCATGAAATCTGAAAGTGTTTACGATATGAATCTGGAAAACTGTGGTATGGCGGCGAAAGACTCAGTCGATGAAACACCTTAGTGTTTCTTCATGCATCATGTCGACGAAACACCCTAGTGTTTCGTCACCTCTATGACGATGAACAACCCTATGTTTCGTGACACACAAATCGACGAAAATCTGATGTTTCGTCGCCCTGGAGTTTCGTCATTAGGACAGAAGATCACAAACAGACTATAGTTTGGAACGAGTATGATAATGAATGACTACATGTTGATCCTTGCTTGTTGATGATATCAGATTATGTTTGGGGAAAACGTAACTCGGTTTTGATTAGCACACTTAACTGTTGAATACTGTTGCGAAACACGTGTGTGAATTGTGGATATGTATGAGTTAGAATGTCTGCTATGTGTTATTCGGAAACTGTTGTTTGAATGCACACCATGATCGTAATTTATATGTGAACCATATGAATGTAAACTGATTTCGTATACATGAATACCATAGGCTTTGACTGAATTATTTGGGAACAAGTAATTAATCATACCGAACAAACCAAGGTGCGTTCACGTCTCTCAAAACAAGCATGCGTCCGGTGGGGACAATCAAATCGACAAAACTTGTAAACGGATTTTCGTAAACCCATATCCTTGTAGGGGATGTGAGGCGGATTTCACATACGCATATCCTTGCAGGGGATATGCAACGGTTTTTAGTAAACATTAATGTTGGATAATACACTCACTCTCTATCACTTAAGTCCCATCATACTACCGGGTTGTTGCTTGTAGGGCAACGGGGTTATTAGTTGATAGCGCTATTAGGTTTGGCACCCTCACAACGTACCTGGAGAGGACGGGCGTGAGCTAATAACTTTAAATCATGACCAATGTTTGATAGAGCATTGGGGAAGGGAAAAAAGGGCCGTCTGCGGTATCGAGTTATTATCAACTTAACAAATCATAAATCACTACTTGGTATTAAACGGTTAAAGCAAACTGTGAACTCACCAGCCTGTCTAATACACTTTTTCTGCATGCTTGCAGGTCCTTAGGTTCACTAATATGGAACTTGCTGTCTGGGAGGCTAGAGTGGTCATGGGTAGTGGCATGTGGAACTCTTCTCAATGTTGCATTGTTGAACACTTTATTTAAACAAACGATTATGCTTCCGCTGAACATGTGGATTTTTATTAAATGGTGCTTGAATTATACATTTACATTTAACGAAAGGTTTTATCTTATCTTATATGTATATGGTTCAATGTGATTAGTGGCTAGATCCTGGTACGTCACATGCCTCGCGGGGGTTTCCGCTTGTAGTATTTTTGGGGTGTGACAGTTTGGTATCAGAGCCACTGGTTATGGTGAACTAGGTTTTAAAATGTTTTCATAAAACCAGACTATAACCAAACAGTATCGAAAACGACCATGACACTCAGCTCCAGATTGCAAGGTTCGTCCTCTGTTTACTTTATGCATTACTTGTTTAGCAATCACATACTCACGACTTGACTGAAACTACGTACTAGATACCATGATGTGATTAACTGTGTTGCATGTCTTAGTGAAGTCCGATAGTGTGACACTACTCTTCGACTTTTGTGATTATTAATCCTGCTATAACAATCCTCAATAAAACCGATACCCTCATAATTTTCCGACACCCTAGTATATTTTAAAATATCCCAATATGTCCCAAAATACACCCCATACGCGAAAACGGGCCTCAAATATATTAAATAGTATTAAAAATAAATAAAAATCTGAAATATAAGTTCAGGCGGGCCGCGTAGACCCACCCCAACTCTTACGCGGGCCGCGTAAGCTTGAAAATGTGGCGCAGCCCGGTGCGGCCACGTGTCAGCCACACGTCGACCCTAGTCGCTGACCCGGATCAGCTATACGTTGACCTGGAGTCAACGCGGGCCGTGTAGACCCTTCTCTTGTTTTACGCGGGCCGCGAGAGAACCGAGATCAGGCACTACATAAGAAAGCAACGGGTTTTCATTTTCCGTCGTTCATTTCTTTCATTCTCAATCACAATTTCTGAATAGTAGAAGTAATACTCGGGTATTATACCCCCCTAATTAGCGAAGTTCTGCTCCGTTGTAAGTATTATAACCCCTGGATACGTATTAGATACGCTGCCCGATTGATCTAGGGTTCCGTAATGGCTGTCGTGGTTCTGCCCGACGTAGTCATTGGAATGCCGTCTCGGGGAGGGTATTACTAATGTTAAAAAGGATTATGATACTAACCTATGTACAGTTGTGTAAATTATAGATTATTCCCAGGAAACCCTTACGCGAAGTCTAAGATAGCAATGTGAGTTTATCCTCTTTTTGTTAACCTTTTTGTAATGTTTTACAAAACCTTAAATGTTTTACAATGTGATTAAGCGGTGATTGAGTCTTTGTAGTTCTTCAATTACTGCCGGTATGTTGGGGTTTTGTATACAAAATTTACTACTGCGAGTAGTAAGTCGGGATGACAGTACGTTACCATTGGACAATGAGTTAGCCAATGTGTAATATGACCCACCAGTCAGGATTGACAGTACTGAATGAGTAATTGTGTAGAAATAAACAATGTGATCGCTCTCAATACTGTTTTAATTGATAAAATGTTTCTTGATTAAACTGGGATTCACTCACCAGTATTTCCCACTGACAAATGTTTTTAAAACGCGTTTCAGGTAACACAATGTGACAACCAATTAGTAAAAAGCCAGCTGGAGAGCACTGAAGGCTTGGGAAAAATGTGGCTATAAAAGTTACCTAAAAGACGATGTTTTAAATTCAATAAAATAGGGTTTATCCCTATAAACGTATTGTAATAAGAAACTTGGGTTTTGCCCATGTGATTATTAATATTAAATAAGGTGGTTTTACTCTGATAAACATTTCCTAACTACGGTCCTGATGAAAAATTTCGCTGCCAAATTAACCAACTGATACCACCGAAACTCTGAGTTCGCGTCCGCCCGTTCCCGGGACAAATAAGGGATCGGGGGTTGCGACAGAAGGTGGTATCAGAGCCTAGCCACTGGTCTAAGCCAAAGAAGTGTTCTGCTGACACTTAAATTCTAAATTTTGTGTTAGGAAATAAATTACGGAAATACGTGCATAACTGTATTTTATTTGTTATGTGTTAATTGACTATTTGTTAGTTTACAATATGAGTGATCAAGGACCCTCAGACATGTGTCGTCAGTTGTCTGATTCACCTAGGAGTGAAGGCACCTCCTCTTCTCAGCCTGCCCTCTCAGGGTACTCTGCTGATACGGAAGATGGAATCTTTGTGTTTAAGGCTCAGTCAGAGGAGCCATTTCCTCAGAAAAATAGGGGATGGTTCAGTCGAGGGGCACATGAGCGTAGGAAGCGTATGAAAAAGTTGCAAGACCAGAGAGCACTAGCAGCAGCCAAGAGAGAAACAAATGCCTATGCCCAGGATATGATAAATAGGGGTATAGCCAACATCCATATCTTAGCAACCAGTACAGCTGACCCAAATCTGGAGCAGATAATAGCACCCCAACCACAATTGCCAATCCCTGATCAACTCATGGAAATAGAAAACCCTGAAAACCAAGTAGAGATGCATGACTTCAATCCTGAAGAAATCCCTGGGGTACCAGCACCAAATCCCCTAGACCCAAATTACGATCCCTAGTGGGATGATGTTAGGGATTTTGTGCAACGTTACCCGATCCATGAAGACACACCTATGCAAAACATAGGAGCCTACCCAGGTATGGACCACTACTAAAAAACTAAGCAATTGACACCAAAATTTGCTACCAAAATAACACGATAGAAAATTAGCTACCCATTTCCCACATAAATCTAAAGTCAGCATATTTTTATGTATTTACTATGATATCGTGGCTAGATGGTCACAAATTTTATGACCGTTTATTTTCAGTCTCAGATTCGTAAAAAATATAAAACTACGTGATAAAAATACTAAATTGCCACCGTTCTTAGTGGTAGCAACAACAAATTTTAAGTTTTAATCAGGGCGGCTTAATTGAGCGTAGGCCAAATTTAAAAAAAAAAGAACTTTTTAGCGTTTCCACTTATCATTAGGGTTTTGAGTCCAAGTGATTAGAACAACTCCCACTATTGTTCGCTCATCGCAGTTCATCCTAGATAGAATATTCCCTGGCTCCACCAACAGTACCAACGATTTCCCAGCAAGGTATGTTTATGATTATGCGCTGTTTTTTTTGTTGATGTTGGTGAGGGTTTTGATTAGCGATTTTTTTTCTTTTGTATCGTTTGCATATCATGAATTTTGGGGGTTTTACTTGTGTGCTACCGTATCTTAAATAATGATGGGCACCTTCGTATCTATTTATTTTGACATTGTTAGGCATATGGGCACCTTCGTATCTATTTCTGTTTCACTATTTCAATTTGAAACCAATTGCGTTAATTAGGGTTTCACGTAACTGAAATCCATTGATGCAAAAATTATGATTCAGTTCATCCGTTACTGAGTAGAATGATTTTTAAATATTGTTTTAGCTTATATGAGATTACGATGATACAGTTTTGTTACATCTGGAGTTTGAGTACAGAGCTTTAGTTTATTTTAATGATTAATATTTTAGATTAGGGTTTAATACATTAATCCGCTAGTTCACATTTGTTTCTAGCAATAAGATTTTGAGATATCATTCATTGGTGTTATAAATGTGATGTAGCTAACTGGAGTTAGTTAGGAATTTGTTGTGTATGATTTGATTTCTTTTTTTTTTGTTATGTCTTATGATTATAGACCGGGAATCGTTTTTGTAGATTCTTGAAGGTGAAAGTAGTTATTAGTGAGATTTTGAGAATCCTTACTGGTAATAACCTGTTTGATACTAAGACCATGCGTAGTGGTTGGGGTTAATAATGCCCCACCCTTATGTGTTGTCCGCCACGTGTCGTCCTAGTCAGCAAAGGGATGTTTTTCTAAAATGGGTGTACTGGGGATGTGAGCATTATGTTAAAAGGGGTGTAAAGAATTAAATAAATAAAAAAACATTTAAAAAAATTGATTGGCTAAAGAAGAAGTGGGTTAAATGTGATTGGAGCATCAAAATGGGGATTGGGCGTGGAATACATAACGCCAAACAGCCAAAATTCAAAAAAAAAAACAAAAAACGCCCCGGGGGGCCGACTTCGGGTGTGCTTCATCACAAAAACGCCCAGTTTCACAACGAGTACGCATGGTCTAAAGTTTGAAAGTGTAGTCTTTCTGCAAAGTAAGGAGGATGTAATTATTCTTGGGTTGTTAACGGGTTAGGGGATGCTAGGTTTTAAAAAGCGAGAGGCGCACAAAAGCGACGAAGTGTAAAACCGAGGTGTGAAGCGCAAAGCGCAAAAGCGGTGGGCTTTTCGTACCCGCGGCGTAAAGTGATTATATAATTTTTTATATATATCCTATAGATTTATACCATCTCTTATCCAAATTATAGCTATAAATAAGGTTTATACATGATTTTACCCATAAGTTCAAGCTAAAAAACCTATTGCACAATAGTATGATGCTTAAAAACAGCAACAAAATACCCTACGTACATGAGGCGCGCGCCTCAGGCCTGAAAAACCTCTAAAATGCGCTTTTTGGGGGCTTTTTGTAAAAAGCGCGCCTCAGGCTACCTAAGGCGTCAAGGCTTGCGCCTCACGCCTAGGCACGCCACAGGCGCGCTTTTTAAAACTCAGAGGGGATGTTTGGCTTGAGAACTAATTAAAATGTGATGTATCTTTGTTTTTAGTAGACCTATATCATGTGTAGCTTTATAAAGATCGCTATTGCTAGTACACAAAACTGAAAACTTCATTATAAATTTGGTGGTTTTCTCTTTTTCACGGTTGCATTAAGTGTTAAGAATTACATTAACAATATTCACTGGCAAGTTTTATGAGATGATATAACATAGACATGACAATTTTAATTCATGTATTTGGGCATTTGGTTAATTTGGGTTAATTTTTATCTCGAACGGGTCAACCAAACCTAACCCACCTCTTGTGACCCATACTTTGTAATAACATATTTGAATAGGATGTTTATTGACCCGTTACCCTATCCCTGAAAAAAATAAGACAATATAGTTTAAGACTGATTAAAAAACAAGCAAATCGACCCATTTGGTGGCTTTTTTTTAAATATAATCGGATTAACCGGGTAATGCGAATCTCCCTAAAGTTAACTGATTACCAACCCAAATACCATATTTGTGTTCGCTTATTGACATTATTTGGGTTCGAGTTATTTGGATTTGGGTTCCTTGTAATCAGGTTCGGGTTTGGGTTAAAAATCTCACCCCTAGTCATATATTTAGATATGGATCAATAGGAGTTATAGTTAGTAGGATAGTAATTAAAAATTTAAATGCTTGTATCTAGTACTTCGTACATTGTTTTTAACTTCTAATACTTCTCACCAATACTTGACTTCTTTCGTCCGGTTGTGTGAATTTATACGTTTTCTTTGATTCTGACTTCTTGATTTTATTCATTGTTTATTTTGTAGATTGAAAAGTCGAACTTGGTTATCAAAGAGCTCGTTAAGGAAAAGGATAAAGAAAAAGAAAGGTTAAATGGAGTTATTGCGGGCTTGTTGGCTGAAAAAGAAAAATATAAGGTGGAGAAAGATGTCATGCTCAATAGGATGTCACAAATTGAAGCTATGTTAACCGCTATGGTTCAAAGATAGGCTACACTTGGTTTTGAAGGTTTTGATGTTTATCATGTTAGGATAATTTCGGTAATTTGATGTTTTAGTTGGCATTTATATTAGAATGTTTTATAATTTTATATATTTTTGGGATTTTGTATTTTTATTCGATTATTTTATATAAATTTGTAATATTATAGAAATGCATTATGATGAAAACGCATGGAAAATGGAAAATCTGGAAATAGAGAAACCGCTATGGTAGCAAATTTTTAATGAAATGGTAGTAAATATGTCATTAAATGGTAGCAAATTTTCAATGAAAACGGTGGCGAAATGGTGACAACATCGGTGGCTAAATGGTACCAAAACGGTGGTAAAAAAACCCGTCACAACTTGGTAGCAAACAAGGCCATCGAGTAGCAAACATGGAGCTGTCACAAATAATTTTGACCGTTTTTGTGGTGGCAAAAATCTGGTAGCAAAGTATAAGAGTGGTGGCTATTTGGTGGCAATAGGGCAATTGACACGGGTGTTTTTGCCACCGCATTTTCAGTTTCAAAATGGTAGCAATAGGGCAATTGCTACCGTTTTGCTACCGAATATACGGTGTCAAAAGCCATATTTTCTAGTAGTGGACCCTTTAGATCCCTATTACCATGATAACTATATTAGGGAGATCTTAGAAGATCCTTACCAATTTCAGGCACTTTCACCCCCATATCAGGAACCCGGACCCCAGATTCCGAACCCAGTCCTAGAACCTGCACCCCCAATGAGTGCAGAAAACGTGCAAGAACTTAGGACATTTGGTGAGGAAATTTTAGAAAGCAGCGAGAGAATGCGACAGGTAGGAGAGCGACTCGTATGGAAATACGATGAGCGCAATATGGATTTTTGGATAAATCGATATCCTTGAATGTGATGGGGAGACGGTAATAGTAATAATAATAATAATATAATAAAATAAAATATGTGTGTATGGATGCCTATTACTATTAGTGTAATTCTATTTCAGTTGATATTGTAATTTTTATTTCAGTACTGGTGTGTAATAGATGCATAATAGTACATGAATAGAGTAAAGTCGCAATGATCGACGCTTTTGACAAAAATGCGTGTCATGTGATTGACTATATTAATATTATTTTGTGCTATTAATACGGGGTAAATGTTTAAAATTCAGATGGCCGATGAAGGAAATCAAGGAAATCTGAATAACTATAACCAGAGTAACATTAACGTGGTTAATGAGAATCCAAGCATCAATAACAATGGAAACCAAATGGATAATAGTGCCGTTCAACACATAGTGGCACAAGGAATTATAGATGCAATGTCATTTATTATTCAAACTGTTCAAGAAGCGAATAATAAAAGTAAACATAGCAGTAAGCGACTAGTTGAACCAGAAAACAATGTGAACAATGGACCCGTACTTCAAATGCCCATTCCCAAAAGAAGAAGAACCGTGTCTTACGGTTGTTCTTACAAGGAATTCTGGTCCTGTAAACCAATAGAATTCTCAGGCAATGAAGGACCCATTGTAGCCCTACGCTGGATAGAGAAGACTGAGACAGTTTTAAAAATAAGCAAGTGTGCTGAAGAAGACAAAATAATGTTTGCTTCTAATCTATTTAAGAACTCAGCCTTAGAATGGTGGAACACTATCCTACAATCAAGAGGAAGTGATAGGGTATACAACATAGAATGGGAGGAATTTAAGAATATGGTAGAAAGGAAATTATGCCCTCCCAATGAAAAGGAACAGATAGCTAATAAGTTCCTGAACCTTAGAATGACCGGGGTAGATAGTAAGGGGTATACTACCACATTCTTTGAATATGCTAGAATAGTACCAACCCTTGCATCACCTGAACCGGTATTAATCTCCCGTTACATCTGGGGATTAATCGGAGAGATTAGACATGTAGTCAAGACAGCTAGACCTCAAACTATAGAAGAAGCTGTAGAACTAGCGAATACCTTGACAGATGAATTAATTCGTACTAGAGAAGAAGAACAGAGAAGAAACCTAACCCAAAGGCTTACTCAAGAATTCCGTTCTGGGAATTACAACCATAGAAATATGGGTTCTACCTCTGCACCATTCTGCAAGGTCTGCAAGAAAAAGCATTCGGGAAAATGCTCTATTCTTTGCAATTTCTACAAGATGCCAGGACACAAGGAAGAAGATTGTAGGAGAAAATCCAGTAATGGACTGTGCTACCATTGTGGAGAAAAAGGTCACATTAAGCCAAACTGTCCGAAATTGGCTCCAGCTATGAACAACAGGAACACTAAAAATGCTAGAGCATTTGTTCTGACTGCAGATGAAGCCAAGATGATTCCAGACGTGATAGCTGGTACGTTTTTAGTTAATGATGTATTTGCTAAAGTATTATTTGACTCTGGTGCAAACAAAAGTTTTATTAATACTTCGTTTTGCAAACTGCTAAACCAGTCATTAACTAAACTACCACAAGAATGTCTAGTAGAGACAGCTAATGGGGAAACTGTTAGGATTTCTGAAATCTTGCAGGGAGCAAGAATAGAAATTTTAAATCAAAAGTTTATAGCAAAGCTTTATCCCATGAATCTGGCAGGATTTGATGTTGTATTAGGAATGGATTGGTTAATAGCCAATAAAGCCAGTATTTTATGTGATCAAAAGACAATCCAAGTAAATTCACCAAAAGGTAAAACGATCACAATTAAAGGAGATAAGCCCTCTAGATCCACAAAATTCATCTCTGTGATGAAAACTGCAAGTTATATCAGAAAAGGTTCTATAGTGTATTTGATTTCCATAATCACTAACACTAAAGGAAAAGAACTAAAAGACATTCCAGTAGTATCCCAGTTTTCAGATGTCTTTCCAGAAGAATTACCAGGACTACCACCGGATAGAGAAGTTGAATTCAGAATTCACCTGCTACCAGGAACAGCACCAATTGCCAAAGCACCTTATCATTTGGCACCAGCCGAAATGCAGGAATTGAAGAAACAATTAGATGAATTGCTGGAAAAGGATTCATACAGCCAAGTTCGTCGCCATGGGGAGCGCCGATTTTATTCGTTAAAAAGGACGGATCAATGCGTATGTGCATTGATTACCGTGAATTGAACAAAGTCACGATTAAGAATCGGTACCCATTACCGAGAATTGATGATCTGTTCGATCAACTGCAAGGAGCTCGATTTTTCTCTAAAATCGATTTAAGGTCAGGATATCATCAATTAAAGGTATAGGAAGAGGACATTCCTAAGACCGCTTTCAGAACTAGGTATGGTCATTATGAATTTACTGTCATGCCATTTGGTTTAACCAATGCGCCAGATGCATTTATGGACATGATGAACCGAATATGCAAGCCATATTTGGATAAATTCATAATCGTCTTCATAGATGATATTCTAATTTACTCTAAGAGTAAAGAGGATCATGCAATGCATTTGCACGCACTTTTAAGTCTATTAAGAAAGGAAAAGCTTTATGCTAAATTTTCGAAGTGCGAATTTTGGCTAGAACAGGTACAGTTTCTTGGACATTTAGTGAATCATGACGGAATTCATGCGGATCCAACAAAGATCGAGGCGATTACTAAATAGAAAACCCCTGAGTCACCAATCGAGGTTAGAAGTTTCTTAGGTTTGGCCGGTTATTATAGAAGATTTATTCGAGATTTTTCTAGAATAGCCATTCCTTTAACTAATTTAACCTGTAAATCTATTAAGTTTAAATGGGGACCAAAACAAGAAGAAGCTTTTAGAATTCTTAAGCAAAGATTAACTAATACACCCATACTAGCGTTACCAGAAGGAACTCAAGATTTTGTAGTCTATTGTGACGCTTCTAAGTTAGGTTATGGATGTGTATTAATGCAACGTCAAAAGGTTATAGCTTACGCATCTAGACAACTTAAGAATCATGAAGAGAATTATTCAACCCATGATCTAGAGTTAGGAGCTATAATTTTTGCCCTTAAAATTTGGAGACATTACCTTTATGGTAGTAAGTTTACCGTATTCACTGATCATAAGAGTTTAAGGTATGTTTTCGGGCAAAAGGAGTTGAATATGAGACAAAGACGCTGGATGGAGATGCTTAGTGACTATGATTGTGATATCCAATATCATGAAGGAAAAGCAAATGTAGTGGCAGATGCTTTAAGCCGAAAGTATCATGTAAAGCCAAAAAGGGTACGTTCTCTTAAATTAAATCTACAAGTAGATTTAAATGATCAGATAAGAGAAGCACAAGAATCAGTAATCAAGGATGATACTGAAAAACTAAAAGGTATGATTAACGAATTAGAACAATGAACAGATAGAATTTGGAGATTCCATAAAAAGAGAATGTGGATACCTAAATTAGGAAACCTACGTCACCGTATATTAGAAGAAGCCCATAAGTCTAAGTATATGATGCATCCAGGAAATGATAAAATGTACCAGGATTTAAGGAAAAATTTTTGGTGGATAGGAATGAAGAAAGACATAGCAGCCTATGTTTCTAAATGTTTAACTTGTTCACAAGTTAAAGCTGAACACCAAAAACCCTCAGGTTTGTTACAGCAACTAGAAATGCCAGTATTGAAATGAGAATTAATAACAATGGATTTTGTTACTAAATTACCCAAAACAAAGAAAGGTAATGATACAATCTGGGTGATTGTAGATAGGCTAACCAAGTCAGCTCATTTCCTACCAATGAAGGAAACTTTCAGTATGGAACAGCTAGCTAAATTGTATGTAAATGAAATCGTTTCTTTACATGGAATTCCTTTATCAGTTGTTTCTGATAGGGATAGTCGATTTACCTCTCATTTTTGGTCAAGTTTCCAAAAAGCCATGGGAACCAAGTTGAATCTGAGCACAACTTATCATCCTCAAACGGACGAACAAAACAAAAGGACAATTCAGACAATGGAAGACGTGCTTAGAGCTTGTGTAATTGATTTCGGAGGTAATTGGGATGATCACTTACCTTTAATAGAATTTTCTTATAATAATAGTTATCACACAAGTATCAATGCTGCACCATTCGAAGCACTTTATGGATGAAAGTGCCGAACCTCAGTCTGTTGGGCAGAAATTGGGGAGAAGAAACTATCTGGACCTGAGATAGTGTAGGAAACAACTGACAAGATTATTCAAGTCAAGGAACGACTAAAAGCAGCACGTGATCGACAGAAAAGCTATGCTGATAACCGACGCAAGCCATTAGAATTTCAAGTAGGAGTTAAAGTTTTATTAAACGTCTCTCCTTGGAAAGGAGTGGTAAGATTCATCAAACGAGGGAAGCTAAGTCCCAGGTATATTGGACCTTTTAAGATTATTAGAAGAATAGGACCTGTAGCTTATCAGCTACAACTGCCAGAAGAAATGGCAGGAATACATGATGTGTTTCATGTATCTAATCTCAAGAAATGCTTAGCCGATGAATCGCTAATAGTACCTCTTAAGGATATAGAGGTAAATGAACAACTCAAGTTTGTAGAAAGACCTCTACAGATTGAAGACAGGAAAGTTAAGAATCTCAAGCACAAGAGATTAATTCTGGTCAAAGTGAAGTGGGACTCCAAAAGAGGACCTGAGTACACATGGGAGCTTGAATCTGAAATGCAAAGAAAATATCCATACCTATTCCAGTAGATCTCGAGGACGAGCTCTAAAACAAGGTGGGGAGGTTATAACAATCCTCAATAAAACCGACACCCTCATAATTTTCCGACACCCTAGTATATTTTAAAATATCCCAATATGTCCCAAAATACACCCCATACGCGAAAACGGGCCTCAAATATATTAAATAGTATTAAAAATAAAAAAAATCTGAAATATAAGTTGAGGCGGGCCGCGTAGACCCACCCCAACTCTTACGCGGGCCGCGTAAGCTTAAAAATGTGGCGCAGCCCGGTGCGGCCACGTGTCAGCCACACGTCGACCCTACTCGCTGACCCGGATCAGCTATACGTTGACCTGGAGTCAACGCGGGCCACGTAGACCCTTCTCTTGTTTTACGCGGGCCGCGAGAAAACCGAGATCAGGCACTATATAAGAAAGCAACGGGTTTTCATTTTCCGTCGTTCATTTCTTTCATTCTCAATCATAATTTCTAAATAGTAGAAGTAATACTCGGGTATTATACCCCCCTAATTAGCGAAGTTCTGCTCCGTTGTAAGTATTATAACCCCTGGATACGTATTAGATACGCTGCCCGATTGATCTAGGGTTCCGTAATGGCTGCCGTGGTTCTGCCCGACGTAGTCATTGGAATGCCGTCTCGGGGAGGGTATTACTAATGTTAAAAAGGGTTATGATACTAACCTATGTACATTTGTGTAAATTATAGATTATTCCCAGGAAACCCTTACGCGAAGTCTAAGATAGCAATGTGAGTTTATCCTCTTTTGTTAACCTTTTTGTAATGTTTTACAATGTGATTAAGCGGTGATTGAGTCTTTGTAGTTCTTCAATTACTGCCGGTATGTTGGGGTTTTGTATACAAAATTTACTACTACGAGTAGTAAGTCGGGATGACAGTACGTTACCATTGGACAATGAGTTAGCCAATGTGTAATATGACCCACCAGTCAGGATTGACAGTACTAAATGAGTAATTGTGTAGAAATAAACAATGTGATCGCTCTCAATACTGTTTTAATTGATAAAATGTTTCTTGATTAAACTGGAATTCACTCACCAGTATTTCCCACTGACAAATGTTTTTAAAACGCGTTTCAGGTAACACAATGTGACAGCCAATTAGTAAAATGCCAGCTGGAGAGCACTGAAGGCTTGGAAAAAATGTGGCTATAAAAGTTACCTAAAAGACGATGTTTTAAATTCAATAAAATAGGGTTTATCCCTATAAACGTATTGTAATAAGAAACTTGGGTTTTGCCCATGTGATTATTAATATTAAATATGGTGGTTTTACTCTGATAAACATTTCCTAACTACGGTCCTGATGAAAAATTCCGCTGCCAAATTAACCAACTGATACCACCGAAACTCTGAGTTCGCGTCCGCCCGTTCCCAGTAGAATCGGTGTAATTAAAGGGGATGCTATCAGTGCGGCAGTGAGGGGTATTTCAAGAAGGATTGACCGCAATTGAATCAGAATACCAACAATGACAATGGGGGTAATCGCCAGAACCACAACAACAACAACAACGCGGGAAACAATAACAATGGGAATAACGGTGGGAATGGCGCTCGCGGTAGGGCGTTCACTATTGGGGCAGGCGATGCAAGGAACGATGGCAACGTCGTGACCGGTACGTTTTCTGTTAATGGTATTATTGCTTCTGTGTTGTTCGACTCTGGTGCCGACTGGAGTTATGTGTCTTTGGGGTTCAGTCGTCAGTTAGGGTTGACTCCTGCGTCTCTTGTGAACAAGCATGTAGTGGAATTAGCTGATGGCAAGTCAATAGAAGCCACACATGTATTCTTAGGGTGTAAACTCGATCTTCTAGGTCAAGTGTTTGACATTGACCATCTTCCCATCACCCTTGGTAGTTTTGATATAGTCAATGGTATGGACTGGTTGTCCAAACACGGAGCAGACATACTTTGCAAGGAGAAGATCGTGTGTGTACCTCTCCTTAGTGGGGAATCATTATCTGTCCAGGGTCATCGAAGCGGTGCAACCGTCAACATCATTTCATCCATGAAAGCCCAGAAATGGTTACGTAAGGACTACCCTACTATTCTTGCACTTGTTACTGATACTCGGCCTGAAGAGAAGAAAATCGATGATATACCAGTCGTACGGGAGTTTCCTGCCGTTTTTCCCGAGGAACTTCCAGGTTTACCTCCACATCGCCAGGTGGAATTCCAAATCGACCTTACACCAGGAGCAGCTCCGATTGCTCGCGCAACATATCGTCTTGCACCTGGGGAGTTGCAAGAGTTGTCAAATCAGCTTCAGGAACTGTTGGATAAGGGTTTTATTCGACCTAGTACTTCACCTTGGGGAGCCCCGGTGTTGTTTGTAAAGAAGAAGGACGGATCCTTTCGCATGTGTATTGATTATCGCGAACTCAACAAGGTGACGGTCAAGAATCGCTATCCTTTACCTCGCATTGACGACCTGTTAGACCGAGAGGAGGATGTCCCAAGAACAGCTTTTCGCATGTGTTATGGTCATTACGACCTGTTACCTCGCATTCGGGTTAACCAACGCACCAGCGGTATTCATGGATCTCATGAATCGCGTATGCAAACCATACCTCGATGATTTTGTCATCGTATTCATCGATGACATTCTGATCTATTCTAAGAGCAAGGAGGACCACGAGTGGCACCTACGTCTTATCTTGGAGCTCCTGAGGAAGGAGCAGCTGTACGCGAAACTCTCTAAGTATGACTTCTGGATTCGAGAAGTACACTTCCTCGGCCACATTATTAACGAAATGGGGATACACGTGGATCCTTCAAAGATCGACTCAATCAGGAATTGGGCAGCACCAAAGAATCCTTCGGAGGTGCGATAATTTCTTGGCCTCGCTGGATACTATCGAAGGTTATTGAGGGCTTTTCAAGGATCGCTCAACCCCTCATCGCTCTAACACAGAAAGGCGTCGTATATTCTTGGGGAACAAAGCAGGAGGATGCATTCCAACTTCTGAAGCAAAAACTCTGCAGTGCACCGATTCTGTCTTTACGTGAGGGTACTGATGATTTTGTTGTGTATTGTGACGCCTCTATTCAAGGTCTCGGTTGCGTGTTGATGCAACGCGAGAAAGTTATAGCCTACACTTCTCGACAGTTGAAGGTCTATGAAAAGAATTACACAACTCACGACTTAGAGTTGGGGGCCGTGGTGTTTGCGCTCAAAATCTGGAGGCATTACTTGTACGGTACTAAATGCACTATTCATACCGATCACAGGAGCCTTCAGCATATTTTCGACCAGAAGGAATTGAATATGCAACAGCGTCGCTGGGTAGAACTCTTAAACGACTACGATTGTGCTATCAAGTATCATCCAGGAAAAGGCTAATGTTGTAGCTGATGCCCTTAGTCGAAAGGAAACGAAACCCAAACGTGTTCACGCCTTGCAGCTCACTATCCACTCTAACCTCTCTAATCAGATCCGTGCTGCACAAACTGAAGCGTTGAAGGAGGAAAACATTGAAGCAGAGTACTTAAGGGGCATGGAAAAACAACTTGTAGAGAGATCGGATGGTATTCTCTACTTCATGAAGCGTGTATGGATTCCTTTGTTTGGCAACCTTACGGAACTTGTGATGGACGAAGCGCACAAATCCCGATACTTTGTTCATCCTGGTTCGGATAAAATGTATCAGGATCTCAAGGTTTTGTACTGGTGGCCGAAGATGAAGGCCCACATCGCGACTTATGTGAGTAAATGTTTGACGTGTTCAAAGGTCAAGGTGGAGTACCAGAAACCCTCAGGCCTACTTCAGCAACCAGAAATACCCATGTGGAAATGGGAACAAATTGCCATGGATTTTGTCACCGGGCTACCTAGAACTCAAAACGGAAATGACACCATCTGGGTGATCGTTGACCGTCTCACGAAATCAGCACACTTCCTCGCAATCAAAGAAACTGACAAGTTTTCGCAGCTGGCTGGTATCTATTTAAAGGAAGTGGTTTCCAGGCATGGGGTGCCAACCCCCATTATCTCCGATCATGATCCGCGTTTCATATCCGATTTGTGGCAAGCGATGCACAAATCATTTGGCTCACGTCTCGACATGAGCACTGCCTATCACCCACAAACGGATGGCCAGAGTGAGCGAACCATCCAGACATTGGAAAACATGTTGCGAGCATGTGTTATCGATTTTGGTAAAGGTTGGGAGAGACACTTACCCTTGGTGGGGTTTTCTTACAATAACAGTTACCATACCAGTATCCATGTAGCTCCGTTCGAGGCTTTATATGGGCGGAAATGTCGATTTCCTCTATGCTGGGCTGAAGTGGGTGACAGCCAAATCACAGGCCCGGAGCTTGTGCTCGAAACTTCTAAGAAGATAGTACAAATCAAAAATCGTATGGCGGCGGCGCGCGACCGTCAGAAAAGCTATGCTGACCAGCGTAGGAAACCTATGGAGTTTGATGTGGGCAATAGCGTTATGTTAAAAGTCTCACCCTGGAAGGGTGTGGTACGCTTTGGGAAACACGACAAACTTAATCTGCGTTATGTCGGGCCATTCAAATTCTTGAACGAATCGGTAAGGTGGCTTACAAGCTCGAGTTACCTGCTGAGTTGGGTAACGTCCATGATTTTTTCCATGTTTCACATTTGAAGAAGTGTTTATCTGATGAAACACTTGTTGTACCGTTTCAAGAGCTCAAAATTGATGATAAGTTACAGTTTACTGAAGAACCAATTGAAATCATGGACTGGGAAGTCAAGGTTCATAAGCACAGCCGTATTTCGATCGTGAGAGTTCGTTGGAACTCAAGACGTGGACCGGAGTTCACGTGGGAACGCGAGGATCAGATGAAGCTCAAGTATCCTCACCTTTTCCAAAGAAGCAATCTAAACCTGGTGCAACTAATGAATTTCTGGACGAAATTCCCCTTCAAGTTGGGGATGATGTGGTACCCAAGGAAAATCCACAGTCATCCTGATCCGACACTTCGCCGCTTTTGGTTTACTTATTAAATTTCGGGACGAAATTTCTTTCAAGTTGGAGATGATGTGACAACCCGAGTTTTCAAGGTCTTTCCTCGACACGTTACTCGTTTTGCAGAGTGTTTTCATAATTCGTTGTAGTGTAACTGGTTCATGTTTGATATATGTTGATGTATTATATTATAGTTTGGGTTAAATAATAAACTTGTGAACTGTTTGATATATGTTGTGCATTATTCATGCATGGCAAAACATACGACTTTCGCCATCTCCTTCACTCGAAGAAACATGGTGTTTCGCCACACACACCACGACGAAATATGGAGATTCGCCGAGATGGGCCTTCGGCCCAAGTGAGGCCCATAAATGATTCTGTTGGGATTGAACCCTACCACAGGAATAGATGATGTAAAGCCAAAACCGGATCAGGGCAGTGGATCCATAATAAGCAGCTGTTTACATTAGACTTTCCCCTTGGAAGTGATTTGAAGAACATCTGATGGCCAAACCACTGTCCTGTACAACTGCCGCCTTGCAACTGCTGACCACACTAAAGTACTGATGAAGATTAAAGGCTGAAGCTTAATCTACTGACGGAATTCAAGCACTGCTGAAGAGTTAAAACACTGCCCATTCAAGGTCTGATCACCCTTTGAAGAAAGCACTGATGCTTATACATCAGTGGTTGACTACATCAGCAGAATGAAGAATCAGTGGTTATACATCAGTAGTTAGTATGTAATTAGTGTCTGTATGATCAGTAGTTATAGATCAGTGCTTATAGGTTGTTAGTTTGTTAGATGTCACTTTCATGGTGACGTCAGCTGAGGTACATCAGTAGTTTGGTTTGCCTATAAATATGACAGTACTCTGTACTGTTATATTTGATTCGTTTTGAGAGAGTTCTTCTCCTCAATTCAATCCTTTCATCTTGTGCAACCAACTCTGGAGTATCAGGCTGAGGGGGAGTTTAGTCTGTAAGCTTGCATTGTAACCTTTTGCTTTTGATGTAATCTTTCGACTCTATGAAAAGCAATTGTTTATCAAACTATATTCTCCTTTGATTGTGTTTACAAAGTTTGTTTTCATTTCTGCTGCACTTTACATGTTTCATATTCACAAATTGTTCAAAATATACAAACAAACACAATCTCAAGAGCCTCCGATCCTAACAATTGGTATCAGAGCTTGGACAGTCAAATTCGATCTAACAATCAATTTGACATAACAGTTCGGCTCAAAGTTCATTGATACTAAGGTTGGTTGTATTTTGTTGAAAAACAGAGTATCGATTAAATCATGTTCAAAATGGTTATTCAAAAACTCTGTAAATCAACCAAGATGTCATATGACACACAAATTTCACACAACAAGTAAATTCATGCACAAGACACTCATGGTTTCTAGATCTGAAAGCAATATCTGTTAAACCATGAGATTATTCTTATTTTCTAAATTGATTTAAACTGTTGATGTGTAATCTGTGATGTTTTCATTAAATACTAAAGTACAAACCTCAGATTAACAAAACCTATGTTCATAAAAACATTAGTGTTTTTGTTAGCATAAAAAGAGGAAAATTAAAACTTTAGCCATTTAGATCTTATGTATTGAAAAACAGGTTGAGGTTCCTTCAAAAGGACCAAAATCAACCGTGTTAAGAATACATTAAGAAAATCAGCAGTAAAAAATGTCTAGATCATGGGTAATGTGAAATTTGGCATAAGCATGTGCAAAAATGTCCAAATCTCTCAAAACATTGCTGAAAATGTTTCTGGATCAAGTATTCTTTCCTTGAAAACCTTCCAGTAAAAGTTTCAATACTCTTCTATGGAAAGGGTAAAAAGGAAAAGAAGAAAAATTACAAAAACTCAAAAGTGTGTTTATCTCAAAACTTTTGAAATCAAAAGAAAAGAGTATAAATATAAAACACTTAAGAGTTCACAAATTGGGTTAACAATGGTCATCATTCAACTGTGTACATTCACTGACTCAGGGAAATTCAGGTAACAAAAGTATCACCGGTGATTAAACTTACAAAGAGGACTAGACAAAATTTTTCAAAACCATCACATGGTAATAAGTTCTATAAAAGGACTTTCAAAACCTTTGTGAACATGTTTCCTCACATTTGCAATCAACTGACAAGGAAATGGTCACAAACAGTGGTTATTAAGTTTTCAAACCATTGACCATTCTCCTAAACTTGAGAATGATGTGATTATGATCATATAACAAGGCATAATTGAAAATATACCAGATCCTTTTGATGCTGTTTTCAGAAAAACCTTTAATTATTTTTCCTTGAAAAGGTTTTTCTCAAATAAAACAGGATATGTTGTTCTTTATTTTTCTTAAGAATAATATATTTTGAACTCTTACTTGTTTTAGATAGTAAAAGTTTCAATCTCCTGTTAGGATGTAAAACCCTTATTTTTGTGGTAATACTATCCTTGAAAATAGATCGAAAGGAAATGGTACATGGGTCAAGGTCATGTCAAACTCAAGTTTATTTTAACAACAGATCAAGAATTGATTGCTAACAGACCTTAAAATTCTTGACTACTCATGTTTTACTCTAAGGATTAGAACACAAAATGTGTAGTCAAAGTGAAAGGGTTACCTTCATCTGGGATACTCATCCACTGTCAAGATCTATAAAATGTTTAAAACCTGAAATAAATGGGTGGTAAAACCTTGAATGCAAATCCCTGAAAACTCTGCTAATATGTTAATCTTGATAATTTGCATCTAAAATGTGTTTTGTCAAGTTTGTCATTCTGCAGATAACTCATAATCACCATCAACAGATGTTGAACATGATACTGTGATATCACAGGACAAAATCATTTACTTCATCTGAGGAGCAGATGTACAAAACAGCTGTTAAAGCTCATCCACTAATATACCAACAGTTGCTGACCAAATTAACCTTCTAATCCTTACCATTAACCCTTTTCGAACCACTGCTGATAAAAATCCATCAAAAATGGATATTACATCATTTGGTGCTACCTCAACAGTTGTTGACCAAAGTAGCCTTAAAACCCCTGCTTACTTCCACAACCACTGTTGATAAAAATCTACTAACTGTGGATAAAAATCAACACTGGACATCACCAATTCCTTTTATTCCTCCACTTTCACCTTCAAACAGCTGTTGGATCATTAAAGTCACCAACAGTTGTTAGCTCAGATGATTCACATCTGTAGCCTCACCTTTTGAATATAAGTTCCATCTTAAACCTCATCCATGTTTCCATTCACTTGACACAATCAATTGAAAGGGATTCCTATAAAAAGTTTATCCCAAAACCTTTGTCTTCTTCTTGACTATCTACCATTCCATCAACATGTCATGTACCTTTGAGGCACTTAAAGACAGAAAGTCGGGTAATTGACAAGGAAGAAGAGCTTCAACAGTTCAAAAACATTGCATATGTTGGAGCATTGTTGTCAAGTTGTGTGATACTCAAAAAGGGCATAAGCAGGCAATTGTTGCAGAACCACTGCTCTGAAGATCACTATGAAAATACAACATGCTGAACAGCCCAAATATCCATCATCTCACAATATGTTGTTGGATTTTGATATAAAATGCTCAAAAGATTGTTTTTATGCAGGGCAGTCAAGTAGCTAAAATATATCATCAAAAATTCAATATCCCATTCATCCATCATCACTCATCATCAAACATCACTTTGTGAGGGATTGCTATAAAAAGGTTTGATTTCATCTTTAACATGTCCATCCTAAAGATCAGATGGTAGATGTACAAACTTAAAAATTGGATTCATCTACTGTTAAAAACTTGATCCTTATGTTTGGAGTGCTAAACATGGATTAAAGCAAGCTTTCTTGTGTTCCATGCGTAAATAGCATAAAAATGTTTTTAGAAAAATAAAAAATAACCTTAAAAATAGTTTAAAATTGAATTTTTCAATAAATCCTCAAAGTATGTTCAAAGCACTGATGGCATTAAAACTCTGTTAAATAGTAAAATCTATCCACTGCCAAAGTGTATCCTCTGCTTGTGCAAAACACTGATTTAAAACAGAGGTTACACGTGGACAGATGTTATTCAACAGTTGTGTGCATCAGTTGCCATTATCACTTTTTCAAATAAATGGCCTTACACCCGAAACATTTACAAGGCTATCAAAAATTTTCCAAAATAAAAGCAGAGGTTCCTGAGCAGATTTTAGCAGCTACCACTGCTCCTCAGGTATCTGCTGCTGAGCCCACTGCTCAAGGTGATCACAGCAGTAACACAACTGCTGTGAAACCCACACCTAAAACCACCAAAACAAAAGAAAATTCAAAAGCCCCCCAAACCTGCAATAAAGGCAACTCTGGAAGATGAGATCCCAGAGCAACTGCCAGTGACAACACAAAAGTCACTAGAAACCACTGCTGCTACTTCCTCACAGCAGATGGTAGAAAGGTCTCAACCCATGCCTCAAACTCCTCCTGCTTCTTCTCAAAAAGGACAGGTTGTAAGAACAGGGACACCAAATTATGATGCTCTGGAATCATTTGATTCCATCATCCACAGCCCACTGCCCGGGGCAAATTCATTTTCAACTCCCATCATCACTTCACAAATTCCACTTCAATAATGACCTTGTTGCATGCTTTGGATATAACTCAGACATAAATCAGTTCCTCTCAACCACCTATCACTGAGAGTACACTCCAACAAGTGACTGAGTCTGATGCTTATACCTCTGCTATCCCAGCAACAATTGAGGAGGTTACACCCCTTGAGTTACAAGTAACTCTTGGTGGTAGTTCAAGTGAAGCAGCTGCTACAAGTGCTGAACCCACTGGTTTGCACTTGGACAGTAGTTTCATCAATAAGACTTCCTTGAAGGCAATTTCTTCACTGGGAACTCTTGTGTATCCAGTCTTCACTGGTTCACTAAAAAGTGTTTCTCATTACGAAGAAAGAAGTCCCCAGTACCAAGACAAAGGGGCAACAGTGGATGATTTTTGGGATACACTTCCTCAATCAACCACTGTTACAACCACTGCTAGTGGGAAATCAGATGACCCCATTAAGTTGGGTGATGGTTTAATGTACCAAAAATTGACGGCTAGAATTGATAAACTGGATACATCTGTTGCAGAAATCAAAGACATGCTGCAACAGTTGTTGAAAGCACAAACGGTACCATCCACTGCTACACCACCTCCAACAGCTACTCCATAATCTGCTCCTACTCCAGATGAGCTGTGGAATTTATTTCAACCCCTGCACTATCTTCGAAAGAGTTGATGATGCCAAAAAGGGGGAGAAAAATGACTCTGAGGAAAATCTCTCAGTAACTTCTGCTGAAACATCTGTCAAAGAAAAGGAAAAGGGAGGTGATGAAACCCTGAAAATTCAAGCAGATGATGAAGATACACAAATGAGGATCGTTCAACATCAAGTCAATTCAGCTGGTCTCAAAACCACTGCTGATATTAAAAGGGTAAGGGATGAGAGCAGAGCTTTGGTTGAGAAAAAGTTAGTTCTGCAAAAAGGAAAAAGAAGAGGTTGGTACTTCATTAAAGAAGAGTCCCGTTAGAAAAACAAGGCAATCAACCACCACAGCTTCTAAAACTAAGCCGGTTACTACTTCAACCACAACTTCTGTTACCATAAAATCACTTACACCTCCACCTTTAAACAACATATGTCACTAAAACAACTGCCACCACCAAAAATACCATCACCACCAAAAACCACCTCATCACTACCATCATCCCCTGCTATTCAATCCACTGTTCCAACTGCTGTTATCTTTAGACAAAAGAAGACTCAAAAGCAGATGGATGAAGAGACAGCACAGGATAAAGCAGCAGAAGATTACATTATAAAAATGGATCTTCAACAAATGCTGGCTGAAAATCCTGTGTCATCAAAGGTTGCAGACTCTGCCCATGCAGTCCTTACCAGGCCATCATCTCCAAACTCATCAGCTAATAAACCTCTCCCAAGAAACCCATTAGGTTCAAAAATACTAAAGTGGAAGTCTGATCAAAAGACCCATGTATTGACTCTGCTCAGACCTAATGGTGTAGTGAAGCACATATCAAGGGAACAAGCACTGGGCCTGGGTGTTGAAGATCTGCAAGATCTCCTTGAGCTTACACTTTGCAGGGATGAGGAAGACTCAAGTTCTAAGGACTTTGAAGCAGAATTTTAAAAGTCTAGCTAAGGAACTTCTGATGAGGTAATAAAGATCCAGAATAATGAAGGGTTTTGGCATCATCTGTTCCAGGGGGAGATTGTTGGGATTGAACCCTACCAGAGGAACAGATGATGTAAAGCCAAAACCGGATCAGGGCAGTGGATCCATAATAAGCAGCTGTTTACATTAGACTTTCCCCTTGGAAGTGATTTGAAGAACATCTGATGGCCAAACCACTGTCCTGTACAACTGCCGCCTTGCAACTGCTGACCACACTAAAGTACTGATGAAGATTAAAGGCTGAAGCTTAATCTACTGACGGAATTCAAGCACTGCTGAAGAGTTAAAACACTGCCCATTCAAGGTCTGATCACCCTTTGAAGAAAGCACTGATGCTTATACATCAGTGGTTGACTACATCAGCAGAATGAAGAATCAGTGGTTATACATCAGAAGTTAGTATGTAATTAGTGTCTGTATGATCAGTAGTTATAGATCAGTGCTTATAGGTTGTTAGTTTGTTAGATGTCACTTTCATGGTTACGTCAGCTGAGGTACATCAGTAGTTTGGTTTGCCTATAAATATGACAGTACTCTGTACTGTTATATTTGATTCGTTTTGAGAGAGTTCTTCTCCTCAATTCAATCCTTTCATCTTGTGCAACCAACTCTGGAGTATCAGGCTAAGGGGGAGTTTAGTCTGTAAGCTTGCATTGTAACCTTTTGCTTTTGATGTAATCTTTCGACTCTATGAAAAGCAATTGTTTATCAAACTATATTCTCCTTTGATTGTGTTTACAAAGTTTGTTTTCATTTCCGCTGCACTTTACATGTTTCATATTCACAAATTGTTCAAAATATACAAACAAACACAATCTCAAGAGCCTCCGATCCTAACAGATTCGGTTATATTATTTTATTTTAGTATTCACAATCATACGTAAGATAATCAACGAAACCCTAGTTCCTCCTATCTTCTCCCTAAACTTTGACAGCAGCCTTTTCATTCGAACTCCTCCCTCGCTCGTTCCAGCATCGTTGTATACGCACAAACGTACGGTTAGTATCCTGTCGTTTCTAGATTTGTACTCTTGTTATAACAGATTTTGATCCTGTGAACTATTGATAATTGCTAACACATGAGAATAACTATGATCTAGGAATGTGGTTGGTGTTGATGATGATAGGGGTTTGATAGATTGAATATATTGATAAACTATTCATGTATATAAAGATCATTCATGCGTAGATCGAATAATTAGGACTGTTTGGCACATATATTAATGATATAACTTGACGGCTTGATTCGATGTGAACGATTAATCATGATGTTAATTTCTGGTAAATGAGTAATAGGAATAATGATTCGAGTGGTAACTGCTGTTAATCATGATTTGATTTGGGACTATTGTAAGTCATGAAATCTGAAAGTGTTTACGATATGAATCTGGAAAACTGGGGTATGGCGGCGAAAGACTCAGTCGACGAAACACCTTAGTATTTTGTCATGCATCATGTCGACGAAACACCCTAGTGTTTCGTCACCTCTATGACGACGAGCAACCCTATGTTTCGTCACACACAAATCGACAAAAATCTGATGTTTCGTCGCCCTGGAGTTTCGTCATTAGGACAGAAGCTCACAAACAGACTCTAGTTTGGAACGAGTATGATAATGAATGACTACATGTTGATCCTTGCTTGTTGATGATATCAGATTATGTTTGGGGAAAACGTAACTCGGTTTTGATTAGCACACTTAGCTGTTGAATACTGTTGCGAAACACGTGTGTGAATTGTGGATATGTATGAGTTGGAATGTCTGCTATGTGTAATTCGGAAACTTTTGTTTGAATGCACACCATGATCGTAATTTATATGAGAACCATATGAATGTAAACTGATTTCGTATACATGAATACCATAGGATATGACTGAATTATTTGGGAACAAGTAATTAATCATACCGAGCAAACCAAGGTGAGTTCACGTCTCTCAAAACAAGCATGCGTCCGGTGGGGACAATCAAATCGAAAAAACTTGTAAACGGATTTTCGTAAACCCATATCCTTGTAGGGGATATGAGGCGGTTTTCAAATACCCACATCCTTGTAAGGGATGTGAGGCGGATTTCACATACGCATATCCTTGCAGGGGATATGCAACGGTTTTCAGTAAACGTTAAGGTTGGATAATACACTCACTCTCTATCACTTAAGTCCCATCATACTACCGGGTTGTTGCTTGTAGGGCAACGGGGTTATTAGTTGATAGCGCTATTAGGTTTGGCACCCTCACGACGTACCTGGAGAGGACGGGCGTGAACTAATAACTTTAAATCATGACCAATGTTTGATAGAGCATTGGGGAAGGGCAAAAAGGGCCGCCTGCGGTATCGAGTTATTATCAACTTAACAAATCATAAATCACTACTTGGTATTAAATGGTTAAAGCAAACTGTGAACTCACCAGCCTGTCTGATACACTTTTTCTGCATGCTTGCAGGTCCTTAGGTTCACTGAGATGGAACTTGCTGTCTGGGAAGCTGTAGTGATCATGGGTCGTGGCATGTGGAACGCTTCTCAATGTTGCATTGTTGAACACTTTATTTAAACAAACTATTATGCTTCCGCTGAACATGTTGATTTTTATTAAATAGTACTTGAATTATACATTTACATTTAATGAAATGTTTTATCTTATCTTATATGTATATGGTTCAATGTGATTAGTGGCTAGATCCTGGTACGTCACACGCCTCGCGGGGGATTCCGCTTGTGGTATTTTTGGGGGTGTGACAAACTCGAATAATAAATATAAATGGACGGTTTATATGAAACTTATACGTTGCATGGCAAATATGTGAATTATGTGTTTTAACTGTGAACTGCAAGATGTTATGTGTCTTGCGTAATAATGTTATAGTTAGGGGTGTTTAGGGTTAATAGTGAAACTCTAATAAACTACTATAACCCTAAAACTCCTCATAATCTCAAATCCATCATACAACAGTTCTCTAATCATTCTCAAATCATTTTGGTTACATAACACAAACCTCAAATCATCAATCTTTGATCTCTCAATCCTTCAAGACAAACTCTAGAGTAAATCTAAGGTAATGCTTTATGTTATACATTTGATAATCCTGTTCTTTTGATTCCATGCAAACCCTAGATATTGAAACAATCATTTGTGATTAACTGATCATGCTTGAATAAGTGTGTAATTGTTTATGAATGAATGTTTTGTGAATGAATGTGTAGTTGTTTATCAAGTATTAGAATGCTGTTGATACGTTAGAACTGCTAATTCATGGAATTGTTGAATTAGGGTTTGATCGTACTTAACTGTTACATTGCAAAAACTGTACATTGCAAAACTGGGAATACATTGGTCCGAATTTGTGAAGTCACAGAGTCTGGGTTTTTGGAACTTATGTTCATCTGAGTTTATGAATTGATATATATATTCTGAGTTTATTTGTATGGCTCTGAGTTTATCATGAGCGTATTATATGTTTTGAAATTAATAACATGTATTCCGAGTTATTACATATTCTGAATTTATATAAAGGTTCTTATCCGAGCTTGTTTAATCGGAAGAAAGATTCCGAGTTATTTATGGGTAATGGATTCCGGATTTAATAAACAAGAAAAGAGGTCCGAGTTAAGAGAATGATAAGTATTTCCGAGTTTACATACCATGTATATATTCGGATTAAATGAATGTAGAGGTTCCGAGTTTCCGAAGGGAGTTATAAGGGATCCGAGTTTGTGCATGTATATGATGTCCGGATTTTAAAAATAAATATCATGGTCCGAGTTTTCGGTTGGATAAGTGTTCCGGGTTTTTAACGGGCTGAGGTTAAATGGGTTGAGGTTAAACAATTGGTTGGGTCCGAGTTTATGAGTACTTTTTCATATGGTCCGGGTTTTGTAAGTGTTTATATATATAAAAGGTTCGAACTTATTGGAAGTTTTGAATTGATACAAAGAACAAGACTTCCGAGTTTCCTTATATCCGGGTTATGTATATCTAATGTATTCAAGTTTGATATACATGTTTAATTGTTCATAGCTGGACATGAGTTTATATGTATATTATGTTTTCCGAATTTACGTGGTTGTGTTATACACAATGTTCCGAATTTACGTATGTATATATGTGAATAAATGTGCTCCGAGCTTATGTATATGATTGGTTGTTCTGAGTATATATGAAGTCCGTGTTTCTCAAATCACCAACCAAAGAAATCACTGTGTGTTAAACTTGTAAACCTGATCACATGAAACACTGTTGTTTGGACACTTAGGAAATTGCAAACCCTACTTGCATACTTACTTATATGATATTGTACATTATTCGCTTGTAACGGACCTAACACATTACTAACGCTAGAAGTACGTTAACACATACCGAGCAAACTAAGGTGAGTTTACTACTCTTTATAAGCATGCGTCCCGAGGGGACAGACTAATATTTTTGGGATGAATACTTTTTAAATGTTGTAGTTTAATTTCGATGTCGGTTAATAAACTCACGCTCTCTCACGAAAGTCCCTACTTACTACCGAGCTAGTTGCCTAGGAGGCGACGGGGTATTAGTTGATAGCACTATTGTGTTTGACAAACCTCACACCGTGCTGGGAGCCGAGCGTGAACTAAGGACCTTAAACGCTTTTGATCATTGCTGATAGACATTAATGAGGGCACAACAAACAAAATAGTCAAATCAGTACCGAGTTTATTATTCTTAAGATGTCTTTAACCTAAACACTTACATGATTTACGTTGAACAAAACTGTGAACTCGCCAACTTTATGTTGATACATTTTTCTGCATGCTTGCAGGTCGTTAGATACATTATGCTTTGGAACTTGCAGTTTGGAGAGTTGGAAGTGTCATGGGGCGTGCTACTTAATGAAAGATTTAACACTTTGCATTTTAAAACGATTTGGTTTTGATTATGTTGAAACAATTACAATTGCTTCCGCTGAACACATGTTTTGTTTAAATGTTATTTAGAATTACACTATCATGTTGTACATGACGTTTGTGTTTAATAATATTTAATATAGTTCGACGTGATTAGTGGATAGATCCTGGTATGTCACATGCTCCGCGTTGAAACCCGCTCGTGGTAATTTGGGGGTGTGACAGTAAACGTATAAACCAAACTAACCAAAAGATTAAGTTCAATCCATATTTGAAATAAGTAAACACATAAACCAAACTAATCAAAAGATTGAGTTCAATCCATATCGGAAATTAGGTAAATATCGGTTAAACAATAGCTATCACAAACACTATACCCCGAGAAGGACCACTAGTGATTTAGCCTTGCCTCATCATCATTGGATCTTCGATTGTTGATTCAGATATTTGAATCATGAACATGGATGTAATCGGGATGATTCGAGAACCTCAAAATCGCCTCTTCTTGCCCATAAATCACCTAAGGGGAGTTAATTTTTGAAACCAAAATGCAAATCTTTGAGTATGGCAAAATCTACAAAATTCAGAGTTTTCGTTCAATCCATATCGGAAATTAGGTAAATATCGGTTAAACAATAGCTATCACAAACACTACACCCGAGAAGGACCACTAGTGATTTAGGCTTGCCTTATCATCATTGGATCTTTGATTGTTGATTCAGATATTTGAATCATGAACATGGATGTAATCGGGATGAGTCGAGAACCTCAAAATTGCCTCTTCTTGCCCATAAATCACCTAAGGGGAGTCAATTTTTGAAACCAAAATGCAAATCTTTGAGTGTGGCAAAATCCACAAAATTCAGAGTTTCCTAGTTCTCAGCGTATGGAACGTCGACTTTGGGCGTATGGTACACCCAACTTTATGACCAAACTTTGCCCATTCATTGTGAACGATGGAGTAGGCGCAAAACTTCCTACGCTCGGGCGTATGGTATGCCCACACTCGGTGTTGATACAACAGGCATACTTTTGCCTTCAAACTCTTCCCACAAAATGCACTCCTCAGACTTCCTTCCAAATGCCACCAAAGTAGGGCTGTTCACGAGTCGAGTCGAATCGAGCGGACCTTTGCTCGTGCTTGGCTCGTTTACAAATCGAACCGAGCTGAGCTGCTTATTTAAAATTGAGCCTCAAATCAAGCGAGCATTTTACAAGCAGTATATATTCCGAGAGAGCATCGAGCGAAGTTCGAGCGATTTGGACAACCGTGTCGCCCGATTTAAATTTGCTGAGAGAGATAGTTACTATGTTGCGTCTCAAGTTTTTATATCTTTAAAAAGCACATTTCATGGCATAATATTTTTCTTATGAATAACAATGTTGTGGCCGACGAGGCGATGATAATATTGCAAGAACAATGACGTTGAGAACAGGAGACGATCGACTTGGGGTAACATCATGAAAGATGGAGACGATGAGCAGACTGTCATTTATCGGTTTAGTGTTTAACTTTTAGATTTGATATTAATTTTTTGTTGGCGTGATTAGGCTAGTACGTATAGATATATGGTATATATAAAACTATAGGATGAGGATCATTACAGAACACTAATTATTGCGAGAACAAAAGGAACAACTCTACACAAAATTTTGGGATTTAAGGTTCATATTTTTTAAATTTTATATTTCTTACATTCATATGTGTATGATATATATGTAAGAAAACCATTAATTTTTACCTATACATAGCCTACTTACATGTAGGTAATTTAACCTACACATAACCTACATATGTGTAGGTTATATAAAAACTAAAACATTTCATATTTTGTTTTGAATTCTAGTGTGACAAACAATAAGTCTTTCATTTGTAACATTTTCCTTTACTTGTTATGTTTTTATGGTTGAAAAAATGGATGATAAATTTTGTTCTGCGTGTTCTCGCAATATTTAGTGTTCTGCATAGAACCTTCCCCTAAAACTATAAATTTAATTTATATTTAAGTATATATGTATAATTTATATTTATGTATATATATGTATATACATGTATATATATGTATGTGTATATGTATAGGGAGAAGATCATGCGAGAACCACCTCTTATTGCGAAAACCGCGAGAACCAATGTGAACACAAACAAAAATGCCTAAAAATAGCTAAAAATCACATAAAATTTTTTTTTTAATATTTTTTATAAAAAAATCGCTACTTTTCGAAGCAAAAAAAAAAAAATTTAAATTTTTTTTTGTTTTTAAAAAAAAAAAATTTTTTTTTTTGCTTCTAAAAGTAGCGATTTTAACATAAAAAATATTAAAAAAAAATATTTAGATTTTTTTTTTATTTTTTTAGATTTTTTTTAGGTTTTTTGGGGGTTTAGTTTTTTGCATTTTAGCTTGGGGGTTTAGGTTTTTGGGGGGTGGGGGAGGGGGGTTTAGGTTTTTTGGGGTTGGGGGGGGGGGGTAGGTTTTTTTAAGGTTTTAGTTTTTAGCATTTAGCTTGGGGGGGGGGGGGGTGGGGGTTTAGATTTTTTTTTGGGGGGGAGGGGGTGGGGGTTAGGTTTTTTTAGCTATTTTAGGTTGTGTTCACATTGGTTCTCGCGGTTCTCACAATAAAGGTGGTTCTCGCATGAGCTCCTCCCTGTATGTATAATGTATATGTATATGTAGGGTGAGGTTCTAGAGTGAACACTAGTGTATTTGGGAACTGAGTGAACAAATCCGGGACATTGATTTACATCATTAAATCATAAAATACACTAATGTATTTTTATCATCAAATCCTGGCTATTAATTTACATTTGTGTATTGATAATCAAGGGTTAGATAAAGTTCATAGTGTTCACAATCAAGACGGTTGTTCACTAATGAACCTAACCCTATATATGTATATGTATATATATACTAATTAAAAATTAATAATTCGAGCCGAACCGATCCGAGCGGACCTTTGCTCATGCTTGGCTTGTTTACAAACAGAACCGAGTAGAGCGGCTCATTTACAACTGAGCGTCAAACCAAACAAGCATTTTCCAAGCAATTTCCGAACAAGCGGCGAGCAGTTTGAACGACCCTACTCCAAATTACGTACTTAACGAGTTTAGACATGCAAACAACAAACACATGCAAAGTAAACATGTTCCAAAACAAAATCACATAAAACTCAATATTAAACACCTTAAAGATTAGAAAATAACTCGTCGATCAGTAATAGTAGCAACTATATTTTTTTAATCTTTTCTCAGACTTGGACTCCACTTCTCTTTGTAACATACACTTTTGTTTTTCAGTTTTTTTTGCCTTTTTATCGTGAATATTTACATCTAGCTAGTTTGTGGTACGTACAACACATTCCCAAATAAATTCATTATTCTATACCTTTTTCAAGAGTGTATGATCATATATTAGAAAAAAATATATAAAGTATAATTATCTTTTGTAGCGACTTGTTCCCCGTACAATACCGTGTAATAATAATTTAGCTTCATTCAAACGCTCCATAACAACCATAATGCACTTGGTCCAATAATGGTGCAATGTTTCTTAAATTATAATAGTATTTAACTTGAGTCAGAACATTTGGCAAAGATGCTTCTAATAAAAAAAGTGAACATATCTGTGTTCAACTCACTAGCTAGTATTACATACATTAAGTGGTTATTTAAATACCTCTTTGCCTTTGTGGCCAGGCCTGTTGACGTCCCATTGATCCTGCTAGTTATCCATATATCCAGAAAAAAACCAACAAGCAAATACATTCACGGGTACAAAAGCAGTTTTTTGGTGCTAGGATTTATTCCTTTTTGAGAGTTTTTAAGAGAGCACCAACAAATATACCACCAAATAATGAGATTTGTTGGTGCTGCTCAATAAGGGCACCATTAAATCTCTAAATACACCACCAAAAAATCAATAATAGAAACCAAGTCAGTCACCATTAAATCTCTAAACACCACCAAAAAATCAATGATAGAAACCAAATTAGTCATTAAATCTCTAAACACACCACCAAAAAATCAATGATTGAAATTGGTCCGTAAAAATATGCATTATTTGAACAAATGTTTTTTAGCTTTATTTTTTTTTATAAAACATAAAACAAAAAACTATACAAACAAAAAATGTATAAAATCTACAAGCATAATGAAATAAAATTACATGTTCATGGGAAGCTACAAAGAATGAAATACAAACATGATTTCTGTAAAGTCATTTCCTAAAATAACAATTTAAACACATACAATCAAACCAAATCAACATAGAGTATAATTGTACATCCTTGACACTTCAAAGCATAAATGACGTCCATCGCCGTAATAGTTTTCCGGCGAGTATCTTCGGTGTATTTGATGGCATCACGCATAAAATCATCAAGAAAGATCTTCAAAAATCTCGTGTCTCTTCGTAGATGAGGCCATTGTTACGCTTTACGCCACATCGCCGGTTTCTTGATACCGTGGAAGCCGTTCCGAAAAACTTTCCGATGATGCTTTGCTCCTCCTTAACATTTTTCTCTAAAAAAGATTTTGATTTTAACATTGTGTCTATATATATGTGGGTATAAAGGTTGTGTTTTTAGAAACTTATTTTGATCCATTGATTGAATGGGATAAGAGCAATTGAAAACCGTAGGATTGTGATCCATGTGATGCCTAACAAAATGTTTTGATTGGTTCACTTTTTTGTTGCTATTAACTTTACCCTCAAAAAATCAATTAAATGGTGCTATTAACAATTTCACCCTTAAAAAATCAATTTAATGTTGCTATTAGACCATGTGTAGTGGAAGGGGAAGATAATGCCCCCACCCTAGGGCATTTTACGCCATGCATGTGGCGGTCCACTCAGCAAAGGGGCATTATTGGGCGTTTTCTAAAATGGGTGTAGTGGGGATGGAACATTATTAGGCATTATGTTTTGTAATAAAATAAAATTAAAAAAAAGAACTTAAAATTCTTATTGGCCAATTAATGCAAACTGAAATATGATTGGACAAGCATTCCCCCCCCCCCCCCCCCCCCTTCAGCAGCGTTTTTTAAACCACGCCATGGGGGCTTTTTTTAATTTTTTTTAAAACGCCCCATGTAATCGTTTGGGGGCGTTTTTAGGCGTTTTTTTTTTATTTTTTTTTTAAAAAACCGCCCCACTACGGGTGGTCTTAACAACTTCACCCTCAAAAAATCAATTTAATGGTGCTGTATAACTTCTATGCATTTAATGGTGCTTTGTAATCTATTTTTTGGTGGTGTGTTTATTTATTAGTGTGGTAATCTTGTTATTTGGTGCTTTGTATTCTAAAACATCAACAAAAATTGAATTTGACACCACCAAAAAAATGATTTTGTACCAGTGATTGATAGTAAAAGATTTCAAGACAACACATATATGATTATAAAGACTAGAAACGTGTTTCTTTGCAAAAAGAAAAATAACCTCTTTTTATTTGAATAAGATATAGATATACTTTTGGGAATATCCTTGTCCATGGATAAATGCCTTGGCGACATGTGGCAATACAAAACCAAAATCATTGACGTTTGCAAAAGTAAATTGGATTGTGGCTTTAGGCCAATCGAATCACGAGGAAATACATGAATATATGCATAGTTTTTATAGGATAAAATATGAAGAAAGAGATGGACATTACAATAAAGTGAGTGAGAGAAAAGGTTACATGTGTTGGAAAAGCAAGGCGTTCCTTACGTAAGATGTTAGATAACTAGAAAATAAAGGCGACACTTGGGTGTTCATTTGTTGGCCAAAGCATAACGTGTCCACAAATGGGTTTCTTTTGCCTTTTCTTTTTAGGGTTATTGATGGTGAATATTGAACTTTCTGATGCTATATGGTTTTGTCATTAGCTGTGATTAATCAATCAAATCTAGAATCATACTTGAACACGTATATATATATATATATATATATATAGGGGGCCGCTAGTTATGAGAACCGCGAGAACCACACCATCCGGGCCGCGGTTGACCAAAATTTTTTTTTACAACTAGATGTGTGTATTATAAACACATTCGTAAAAAAAAATTTTAAAAAAAAGGCCGAGGGGGTAGTTTTTTACACCACAAGTTTGGTGTAAAAAAAATAAAAACAAAAAAAATAAAATAAAAACACCAAACTTGTGGTTGAGGCATGGAAGAAAGACAGATGCTTGATCGAAATGATCAAGTAATATGATGGTATTCTTTAGTCATGTAAGATATTTTAGAGATGGTCGACGAATCGAAGTTGCTAACTAGATAGTTAGATAGATAGGTATATTAATGCACGCATAACTCAAATGAGGCGTAAATGATTTGAAATGTTTGGTAGCATGCAGATATAAAGGAATACTGATAATCAAATAAGTGCATTCTTAAGATGGAGTTGTGGCCTCATAAAACTCGGCTTCTTCATTGTTTTGTTGAGCTAAGCATTTGTTATTAAACGGTTTAATTAAAAAAAAAGGGATTATTAAACGCACACACAAACATACATTTGCAACTGAAAAAAACAATCACAAATTTTGCGACCGAAATCACACTAATTGCAAATCTAGGGACCACCACCAATCTGGTCGAATAACAAGACAAACCAGGGCGGTCGCAAAAACATAGCGGTAGCAAATTGGTTGTAAGCATGGTGGTCGCTAATCTATGCGATAAAAACTTATGTAAAAATCAATAATGCGACCATAATCTTGATAACAATAAACAAAACAAAAGTATTATAGCAAATTTATCTAAGTTAAATAGTTAAATGAATCATGATGCTTTCCGAGCATTTTTTAAAGTAGACTTGGTTGTCACTCATCAGTTGCTTGGTCAATTAGGTAAAAAATTATCAATCATGATTCACCGACTCCTGAACAATATTGAGTCGTCGTTCATTTTTTTTCTTTGCTGCCACACCACCAGCCTTGAATCTTAATATTATTTAATTGGCTTTAGGTCATTTTGGTTTATTTTAGGACGTTAGTTGGGGTAGGACCTTGATATTATTTCTTTATCAGTTTGCCATCAATAGGTAATCTAAATTGAATTCACCAAATATTAGGCCGAAACTAATTTAGTTACCCAATAATTATTTTTGCTTCACGCTCTCCGTTCAAACCCCTCCACCTTGTGTGGTCTTAGGGGTGTTTGTTTTTTTTGTCAAAAGTACTTCTGGACCTCTTATGTCTGCCCCACGCAGACCACGCGCAGACGTATGAGTTCGCAGGGTGTTTGTTTTTTGAAAGTGATTTCATTAAAAAAGGTCTTCTAGACCTCTTCTCCAAGAAGATGTGGACTCACCTCTTCTCATCACTTCGCATCTCCTTCTTCTTCTTCTGCTCTTTCTCCTTCTTCTTCTGCTCTTTTAAAACAAGACTTCTCAAAACCCTAGCATCTTCCTCCCAGCCGACAACACCTCCTCCGTCACCACCTGATTACAACACTTCTTTACGCTCTGCAACCCTTGAACCGATCGAATCAAAACCCTAACCCTTGATTACAACACTTTTTTACACTCTACAACAAAACCAAACCCTAGACCTCAAATACCACAACAAAGCTTCACGAATGGCGGATGATACAACATCAATGAGCTTATATAGAGCTTCGAGAACGATCAAGAAAAAACACAACTCGTTGTTCAATTCTTTACTCTCAATTCACGAGGACTCAATCTTCGTTTCCGAGATAGCTCAGCTATGGCCTGAACTGCCGCTTGTTGCTAACCTACGTTGTGGTCTATGGTACGCGAAGAAGTTTCATTCAAATTGTTACTTCAAAACCCTAACCCATGAACTGCTGATGTGGTACGCGAAGAAGTTTAATTCGAATTGTCGAAAGCTAGGGTTTCAGGTTAGTGATTGAATGATTTATTAGTGATTCATATGATTGACATTCATTTGAGGCCGTTGATGTGGTCTCAGGTTAGTGTTTGATTATGTTTTGTGGATTTGATTGTTGAATTGTTCGATTAGGTTCTTGTTTTTGAGAGTTTTGTTATGATTGATTGAAAAATTGATTTGTTGTATTGTTGAAAAGATATGTTCATGTTATACTGTGAGAATTGTTTGGAATTTTCAGCAGATCTTTGCTTTGTTAAGTTAAAAAACAAACAGTTTTTTTTCTTACAGACTGCAGAAGTTTGGTCCACCTCTTCAGCTGCAGATGTGGTACGCAGACTGCAGACGTTTTACATCTGAAAAAACAAACAACACCTTAATTTTGTTTACTTTGCTGCTATGGGCTCATAGTTTTAGTTTTGGTTACCCAGGTGGATGTCATGAAGGTTACCCATCCATCAATATTTGTCGCACTAACACACTTGAGTATGAAGTTCTCTCATGCAAAGCCAAAGTGCTAAAAAAATTAACGGTAGTTAAGAGCAAATGTTTCTCATGACCCACCATATCCTGGGAAAAGGGACCCAACACCCATATAGGGTTAAGGTTTTCAGGTATTCTCTACTTCTCATATGTGTGGCTTCACATTTGGGTCGAGTTTTGGGTTTCAACTAATTAAAAAGAGTTAATTGCCATTTTAGTCCCTGAGGTTTGTCTAAATTTGCCATTTTAGTCCAAAAAGTTTTGTTTTTCGCCTCTCGGTCCTTGACTTTTCTCTTTTGTTGCCATTTTGGTCACATACATAAACTCTATCAAAAACCCAATTTTTAACCAGGGATATTTTGAGAATTTTCATTTTAAATATTTTCGATTGCCATTTTGATCCAATTCTAAAAAATCAAAAAAATCAAAAAATAAAAAAATCACAAAAATAAAAAAAATTTCTAAAGATAAAAAAATTTTAAAAAATAAAAAAAAAATCTTAAAAATCCAAAAAATTATAAAAAGTCAAAAAATTCTAAAAAATAAAAATGGGGATTTTTTAGAAATTTTTTGGTTTTTTAGAATTTTTTTGATTCTTTAGAATTTTTTAGAATTGGATCAAAATGACAATTGAAAAGATTTAAAATGAAAATCCCAAAATACCCCTGATTAAAAATGGGGTTTTTTTGATAGAGTTAGGGTATGTGATCAAAATGGCAACAAAAAGGAAAAGTCATGGACCCAGAGGCGAAAAAAAAAACTATTTGGACTAAAATGACAAATTTTAACAAACCTCAGTGACTAAAATGGCAATTAACTCAATTAAAAATGGACAACACTATTGCACATTCATTCTCACCTTTGGTGCGTTCGTGTGTGTTTTCTTTTCTTTCTACCAACTCTTTACTTATTTTCTTTACAATTTACAAGTATTTCACAAATATAAATAAATAAATAAACTTCTTCACAATTATCCTATATATTAATAAACCAATTATCCTATATCCTATATATTAATAAACCAAGCTAATGAATAGTACATGTCACATCATAATGAATAGTAATAAATAGTAAACTTTCTTTATTGGTTGGTTGTCTTTGTTGACTTCTTTATAGTGAGTCTTTGATGTTATTGTTTATATACTTTTGGTTTCTTTAATATGACATATTTGTATGTTTGATAAAGTGGTTTGTTTGGTGTTTTAGTTTGCAAAGGGGATGGGTTCAAGTCCCACTCTTTACATTTTTTTTATATCTATTATATTACCTATTACCTATATATTACCTATATAAACAAAGTTAATGAATAGTGTTTTAATGCTACATGGTATCGTTGTTTCATCGTTAATCACGAGTACCGTACGATTGTACGAACAATAACGCTATCGCACAACTTTTTGTTGGTTTTCTTTAACTTTTAATGATTTATTTATTTTAGTTTCAGGGGTAGTGATGAGCACGGTGCCAACCGATACCGAATCCGAATCGGTACTTGTACCGAAAATGCTGGTTACGATACCGGTTTATGAAGGTAAAACCGGTGGCGAACCGGTACCATGAACGCCAAAAGTCGGTACCGAATTGTTACTTAATATATTTCGGGAAATTCGGTACCGATACCCAATACCATTGGCTCATATCTGACCATGAGTTTCATACGAACATCATTAACATATAACTTTTTTGGTTGATTTTCTTCAGGTTCTCTTTTAGTGTTTTTTTTTTAACATTTTTTTAATTTTTGTCAGTGGTTCCGTGCGCAAGGCTCTCACAGTTATTTCAAAATACATATAAACACAGACTAAATCACAAAAGAAGTACGCCGCAACGCGGCGCCCATAATAAACCTAGTTAAATGAACTTTAAAAGATGGAATAACCTATTTACATCTCCAGATTAAAGAAAATGACGTTTAATTTTAAAAATTGCAGCTACATGTAATACTTTACAACGCTACACGATAAAATTGAAAAGGTAGTTCATATTTCATACGTCTTTTAATTGGTATTCGACACACCAGATGTTTTTTATGCATGATTTTGCTTGTCGTCCCCCACCCCATCCTCTTTTAATTGATAAAGTAGATGCTAACATAATTTGTCTTTCTTTTATATTCATGGTTGCGTGGAATGGGAGGTTGAGATAGAGAGAATGAGAGATTTAAGTTGAAAAGTTGTGTTTCAGACACCTATCATCCATTAGTATAGTTTTATACTACATATATATTCTTTATTTTAATAGATTCTTGAGTTTTGATTAGAGTATATAATAATAAAAAAATCAACGAGCCATATGCAAGCATATATGCACATATAAGTATTTCAAGCATACATATCCTTGTAAGTGGGATCAGTACAGCGGACATGGACAATCAAGTTGTGAGTTTGGCGCGCAAAAATGAATAAAATTTATAATTTAAAGGTCATCATTTTTTTTTACTTTTGCTTTCGAAAATTTTGAAAAAATACATTTGAAAGAACTATATTTTTTGGTGATTGACATTGCCCCCATTTTTGAGCGAAGCATTCAGCAAAAGTTCTCCATGTTGCTACACCAAAGCTATAAGAATCCGTAAACATTAGATGGATCCGATATTCCGATGATAATTAAGATTGTTAGTCAACTTTTGAATGATTTCTTTATGTTGCAAAAAAATAAATATCAATGCATGTATTTGATGGAGAATGAGGACGCTTGAAAAAAAAAAATTAAACCGATACCCAAACCAAAATATTGAAACCTCTTGTCCATTAATCTTAGTCAAGGTTTAACAACTAAACTCGTAAGTTGTAACCATGACTGAGAAATTTTTATTGCTTAGTAAAGAAATGCTAACTCTTTAATTGATTGCAACAAAGTTATGATCTAACCATTTTGCTTCAAACCAATTTAAATAGCGTGTTTCTATGCCTGTTGGAAATCCAACAAAAAGAAAGAAACATAACATGGTTGAGGGCTGGGGCCTAGGTGTCACTTCTAGGATTTTCGAAATTAAAGTTAACTAGTGGTATGAAAATCGGCGCGTTGCGCCGGTGCTTCATCTCGTTATGTTACAGTACCGACGCCCGTTATAGCAACCGAAAAAGGAAAAACAAATAAATAAAATCATGATATGACCAAAAAAATGTCAACATGTGATCTACATTGATTGAAAACAATTGTTTGGTAGGAATCGGTTCGGTTCTTCATGGTACCACCCTGATACTGCCATGCACTCATATAGCATATATATAAAAAAAAATAAGTGGTACACTCTATTTTGAATGCAACTCTGTTCTCAACAAAATTTACAACGAAACGCCCATAAAAAATTAAGCAAAGTTACGAATTTAGTTTTTTCTAGGTTAACGAACTCGAGTTATTGGAGTAAAATTATATAACATAAATTAAAAAAACAATGAAAAAAGTGGCCACGTAGCAACTTCTTAGTGGTTCAACCCCTATTCATTAGCTTTCTTTTTTACTATATACTAGATGAAGTTACAAAAACATAACTAGATGAAGTTACAAAAACATATATACCATATTTTATTAACAAAGAACATTTTCTTCTCATGATAAAAGAAATCACAAAGCTAGACAAATGGATTAACTTGAGAACCATCGGCCCTCTTGACTAACGACTCATAATCAGACGCCAGTAATCGAGGACGTTTCCTCTTCCCCCTTGGTCCAAATGCATCGGCAAATGGCTCGATATCAAGAAGGTGAACTCTTGTTTGCTTCAAAAGTACATGAATGAAACACCCAAATTAGAGTGATATGTATAAATCACATACTATAATGCGAATAGTTGAATACCCTAATTTTAAAAAAGCATGGAGCGCTCAGATGCGTTTTGATATAAAAAAAAAAGCATGATGTGCTCGCATCTCGTATGTGAGACATTCATTATTAGATAAATACTAAAACAATATTTATAGGCAATAATGTAACTTGTAAACTTCTTAAAACTGAAATATAAGACCATCTAATTTGATCAAATAATTAAACCTATTGCTCAATCAAGTTTGGAAATCTCAGGCTCAATGCAATCCATGGTCTAATTTGTTCAAATATCGGTCAACTATGTTCCGCATAACGGATCAACAGCAGCAATGCAATCATCACCGCATCATGTGCATAGCGTATAACGCGCTCCTAATGCACGCATTCTAAAACCAAGGCGTATACAATTTCAAATCTTTCAATCTTGTTAGCTAATATATTTTAGGGGTGTTCACTTGGTTTTAAATAGCATGCATTAGGCACAAGACACAAAGGTTGCTGCCTTGTGTACCAGGAGTGTTTTTATGCATTAAATGTTGTACAATAGGATATTTGTCACAAACATATAGGTAAAATCATATAAAAACCGTTTTTATAGCCATATTTCTGATAAGTGATGCTAAAAACCTATGGAATATATAAAAAAATTAAAAAATCGCCTTGCGCCTCCGATACAAAAATCTCACCGCTTTTGCGCTTTGCACTTCACGACTCGATTTTTAAATCTTGTCGCTTTTGTGTGCTTCGTGCTTTTTAAAACCGAGAGTGTTCATTGGTTCAATTATCGGTTAATTCGGTTACGCCTTCAGATATGGCTAACCAAACCGATTAACCAAATAACAATTCGCTCATAGCTTCATATAAAAACCGAATCAATCAATTTAACCGAATATATTTTACCACAATCTGTCATTTTAACAATTTACCTTTTGATGATCATTCAACAATGACATAGGCAACTTCCTCTCCTTCAAAATAACATTATAACTACTCGACATTTTTGTCTGCAACTCTTCTCTAAAGATTCACAACCCTAGTGTTACCTAATGAAACATATACATTAGCTCAAATTAGCTTCACATCAATTGTCAATACTCACTTTCAAACACTCAACAAACCACATCCAACACTACCTACAAACAAAACAATACATATATACATACCGAACCAACGGCGATCAGGTTGAATATGAGTCGACAGAAGCTCTTTCGACTGCAGATCGTACTTCATGATCGTTCCTTTGGCGTCACGCTTCGGCCTCATGTTGTACATCTTGAGGCGGCGAACGGTGGCGGCTGAACGGCCGGAGCCGCCACTTTTGTTCTTGTTTCTGGCATCTATGTTGACATCAAGTGAGTGCTTTGGTTTTCCGGATACGTTTACTGATTTCTCTCTCTTCTTCGCCATTTTTGGATATGAATTGAGGTTTTAGGGTTTTGAATAATGGCGAAGAAGATGAGGGGTGAGGGGTGAGGGGTGAGGGGTGGTGTAGATGTTAAGATTAAGGTTTTGAGAGGTGTCTTTGTTGTTGAGTGAGTTACAGAAAGTATTTAACAAACGGGCAAAAAAATAGGTGGGGTATGGATCGAACCTGAGATGAAGTTGAATTCTTTAAAATACTTAACCAATTTACCATACACTCTAATCTGGCAAATATTGAACAATAATACTATCTATACAGTAAGAAAAAGGGGCAGAAGAAGCGGACAAAAACACTATTCATACTATTCATTGGGTTTCTCTATTAATATATAGATAATAACCAATTTACCATACACTCTAATCTGGCAAATATTAAACAATAATACTATCTATACAGTAAGAAAAAGGGGCAGAAGAAGCGGACAAAAACACTATTCATACTATTCATTGGGTTTCTCTATTAATATATAGATAACTAGGTTTGTTAAAGTCGTGCGTTGCAACAAAACAGAGCAAATGATAAAGTAAAACAAACCTTATTTGAAAATGAAGCATGTTGTTTAGAAAGGTAGACCATCAAAATCGGTTTAGTTTATCAGCATACCGTTTTACGATACCAAATAAATACTATATTTTGAATACAACTTCATTTTTAACAAAATCTATACCGAAATATTAAATGAAAAAATTAAACACAACTACGTAGTTAACTTTTCAGGAAAAAAATTAACCCACGTAAGTTATTAGAGAAATTTTAAATAATAAACTATTATGACATTAAATAATAAAATATCAAAAAAACTATGTATTATTATAAAAAATAAATCACTATTCACAGTACTTAGAAAAAGATTAATGAACATAAGTTATTAAAGAAATATCAAACTAATTAATAAAGAAAATATAATTTAGAAAAATAATAAAAAATAATAAATAAAAAAGGAAATATGGTTTTAAAAAATTAACAAAAAAGTAAAAATATGTTAAAACTTAAAAGCGAATGGAATAACAAACTATTATAATATCAAATAATATAATATAAAAAAAACTATAAATTATCTTAAAAATAAAGTTACTATTCATCATTATTCGCCATCAACATATATATAATTAAGTTTCTAAACAACCTTAGGGTGGAGGGTATGGTTCAATCACTTTAGGGTGTTTGAATTATTCTCTATCCAATAATATCATGTCATGTCAAGTCCTCATTCCACTCCCCATTTTGCACTCAATCAGAGGGTATGGTTCAAATACCTAGAGAGTGGTAAAGAATTTTTTTTTGTAAATTGTGATTGCTTGAAAGGGGTTGGGACCCACCATTTAAACTCAAACATTCGGTGAGTATACACCAAAACCCCTCAATCACCGATCACCGAATACAGGCCGGGATGGTTCACCGATCGATGAAATCAATCACCGAAGCCACTCAAACACACCATACCGTACACCCTTATTTTCAAAGAAGTGCAAAACATATTCAAATTATAATGTCTAGTTTTCAAGCATAAATTCCAACCATTTACAAACACCAAAGCAAATAACAATTACTCACATTTTAAGAAACCATGCTATTTTTAAAATTTAATTAACTTTAGATTATCCAAAACATATGGGTAGCGTTTGGTATGTAGGAAAGAGAGGTGAAATGGAATAGACCATTGTGAGGGAATGAAGAAAAGAGTGTTTGTTTGGTCCATGGAATGGAATCGTCCATTCCAAAATGCTTTCTATTCCCTCAAAATCATTCCATCCGTCCCCCCTGTTTTTTTCCATTCCATTCCTTCTTCCCCCCTTCATTAACAACACCACAACCCACCACCGTTGCTACCACACACCACCACCGTCATCCGCCGCCGTCACCCACCTCCGCCGCCACCCGCCACCGCCGCTGCCACCACCTACCGCTGCCACCCACCTCCGTCTTCGCCACCGCCATCACCGCCACCCACCGTCGCCATTGCCACCTCCGATCATCGCCACCACCCACCTTCGATCATCGCCACCACCCACTTTCGATCATCGCCACCACCATTTCCATTTCCACTGCCACCTCCGATCATCGCCGCCACCCACCACCGCCACCGCTATCAACCGCCACCACCCACCGCCACCACCGATTCCACCTCCGACTACTGTCGCCGCTGCTACCACCTCCGACCACCCCTGCCACCACCATCGCCAACGCCACCGCCGCCACCTACCTCCACCGTCATCCACCACCACCGCCGTTGTCACCATCCGCCGTCGTCTCTACCCACCACCACCACCAACCACCGCCGCCGCTACAACTGACACCTAGCACCACACCCCATCATCGCCCATCACTGACCACCGTCGTCTTTTTTCGCATACCAAACAACAAAAAGTAATTGTTCATTTCATTCACACATGGTAACCAAATAAGACATGGAATGATAATGATCAATTCCATTACCTCATTCATTCCATTACATCGTCCATTCCATTCCCCCGTTCATTCTATTACCCCATACCAAACAGACCCATGATATGTAAAGATACACTGACAAGTTGATCATATCGCTTATCATAGATGTCCAAACTAATGGTATTATTAAAAGTAAACTATATGCATGATCTATATGCCATAAAGGAATACCATATAAATCATTCATATAGTTTGATGCTTTAATTAAGTTCTAATACTAATGATCCATATGTTTTAAACATGTTGCTTGAATGGACATTCCTTTAATTAAAATGATCAAAATATCTATAACGTTTTATACTTCTACAATGTTTTGTTTTTAATTAATTTCAAACAATTTTTTAGTTTAAAATAAATTCCCAAAACATCCTTAATTCCAAATACCCCGAGTTCCTTCACCAATGTTGTTCGTCCCCTCCACCATCTTCTTGCTAGAGGGACTTGGAGTGACAACCAAGTTAAACTTATCAAGGTCATTTTCCTATAGTGATGGATAGACAAAGATGTAGTCCACCACGTTTAGACGGGTTGGTAAGATATTGTGGCAAGAGGTTCCTAACAAGATTAAAGGAGAAAATATAATATATTATAATCGGTTGTTGGTCATCAAGAAGGCACATGCTCGAAAATATATTATACGTTAGTGGTGATGAGTGATTAAGGGAAGTAGTGAACGGCGGTGGTGATAGTCGTTCAATACAATTTAAAATAAATATGTATAAGAAGATGTAAAATCTATTTAACTTAAATATTATTAGTATTGTAAAATCAATCAACACAAAAATGGAATAATTAAAGGAGTTTGAAACTATTTGTTATATTACTTGAAACATCTACATATAAGATAGATTCGTATAGTTTACCTTTAATTATTATATCGGTTAGCATAAATTAAATATTATTCGTTAAGTCAAAGTATCAAATTATAGTACATCAATACAAGAACTGTAGTTATATGATGACTCACCCACATTACTTTTCCCGTTCCTTCGTTCCTTTAAATGCTCTCTTGTTTCTTCTCTTCTCTGCATGTGAACCTATTTATCCTTTTAATTTCCTCATACCCATGCTCTAATCCAACTTTTACACATTTTCACTTCCATTTCTCTAGCTTCTTTTTTCTTTTCTGTAACCATGCCAATTCTTGAGTTAGAGACCAGTATTTCAAGTGTCACAGGAAGTCCAGCTTCTACAAGACCTCATGTTAACACAAGAATGGAGAACTCCACAGTTCATGCCGAGCCTCCAGGGTCGACTAATAACACCAATCCTGCCTTGGAATCTAGAGTTTCAAATCAAAACCATTCGACACCATCGCAATTGCCTTTTCTACGCGAATCTTTACGCCCTATAACACTCAAGGTACTTTTCATTTAATATAATGAGTGGCATTTATCCATAGACAACTATCAGCTAATTCTTTAACAGAAGTCACAAATTTTGTCACTACTAGAAAAGGGCAACAGTTCATACGAATTTATTTGTCGTAGGAAACGACCCAGTTTTCTAGTAGTGTGTTATTTAATAGTTTGATGTAACATCATCAAAAATCTGGACAATATATATACAAAAGATAGAAATTTCAGGTTGTATTTTGGTTAGTTAATAAGTTTCTCTTTTGTAAACCTTTAGTTTGAAGATTTGGCATACTCTATTAACTTGCAATCTGGAGAAGATCATTGCTTTACTTCACATGAATCAAAGAGGACCCGGACTATTCTCAGTGGAGTCAGTGGGGTAGTCCGACCAGGCGAACTACTAGCCATGCTCGGCCCATCAGGCAGTGGGAAAACCACCTTACTAACTGCCCTTGGTGGTAGACTACTTGGAAAGATTTCAGGCAGCATAACATACAACGGCCAACCCTTCTCAAGTTCGGTGAAGAGAAAAATCGGTTTTGTGACACAAGATGATGTGTTATACCCACACCTAACGGTTTTAGAAACCTTAACATATGCTGCAATGTTGAGGTTGCCCAAGAATTTGACCCATGAAGAGAAAGTAGAGCAGGCTGAGCTCATCATAACCGAGCTCGGGTTAACAAGGTGTCGTAATAGTCAAGTGGGAGGGCCACTAATTCGTGGTGTTTCGGGTGGGGAGAGAAAGCGGGTTAGTATTGGACAGGAACTGTTGGTGAACCCGAGTTTGTTGCTTTTGGATGAGCCCACTTCTGGGCTGGACTCCACCACTGCTCTAAGGCTAATGGCCACATTGAAAGGGTTGGCTCGAGGGGGGCGGAGTGTGGTCACCACAATCCATCAGCCATCGAGTAGATTGTATTGGATGTTTGATAAGGTTGTGGTGCTCTCTGATGGATGCCCCATTTACAGTGGTCAGGCGGGTCGGGTTATGGAGTATCTTGCTTCCATTGGGTTTGTGCCCGGTTTTAATTCGATGAACCCAGCTGACTTTCTGCTTGATCTTGCTAGTGGTACGTAAATGATTTGTTCTCCTAATCTTTTTGTTTAAATAGAAGATAAATATATAAAGAACTGCTAAAGAAAATGTAAAATTATGATATGCACTAAATGCTATGATGCCGCTCCGTAGTTATTTAACTTTAATAATTAAAAATATCCAAAGTGCTGCTTTTCTGATTTTTTTTCAAACTTTAGTCTCTGAGGTGTATTTACTAATCATTTTTATGTATGATTTATAACTTTTCCCCTTAAATATCTCTTTGTAGTGTACTAGTTTATGATGTTTAAACGCTGACATTACAGACGCATTCATTTCGGCTTAGTTTGTAGAAATTCTATTACCAATGGGGTTGTTGGTGGCCCATAAGAATACGTAGGTTTGAAGGTCTTGAATTCAAGTCTCACATACAACAGGATTAAATAACACCTCAGAGACTAAAGTATGAAAAAAAATCAGAAAATTATTAAGTTCAAAGCAGATAAATCATGCATTTACAATTCTAAATGAGTAAATGCCACGCTCTTCACTTTAGAACATGATACTTTTCTTTAATAAACAAGGAATATATTTTTTTTTAAATTATTAAGTGCACACCCTTTGTGGAGGATTTATTTTCATTTGGATACTGGAGTTAGCTTTTTTTTTTTCCTATTGGAATAGCTGTTGAGAAACATATTTCCTAAAATATGTTAGTTATAGCATTTATAAAAAAGATGATGAAAAAAATCCCTGATGAATAATATTTGTATGATCTCACATACAGGGGTGGCTCTCGGTACAAACCCAGATGATCATCAACAATATAATCAAGGTACATCGGACCGCCAGGAAGATCGTGACTCAGTTAAATTGTTTTTGATTTCATCTTACAAGAAAACCATTCATCCTCTTATTAAAGACGACATCCACAAAAATAACCATGATACAACTCGTGCTATTAGAGGACCACAGTCTTCTAGAAGTAAGTTCATCTTTAATGTTGTCATTTAATTTATCACATTTCTCACACAAGTCATATAGGTTGTTAAGCGTTAAAAAGTGAAATAAAAAGTTTTCTAGTTATGATCACAATAAATTTGCCTCAAGAAGAAAATATTTTGGTTTCATAATTAAAGATATAAGTGGTGTGTGATTGCAGGTTGTGAAAACAGATGGACCACAAGCTGGTGGACACAATTTAAAGTGTTGTTCAAAAGAGGTCTTAGAGAGAGGAGGCATGAATCATACTCGGGTTTACGAATTTTCCAAGTGATGTCTGTCTCAATCTTATCGGGGCTTTTATGGTGGCATTCTGATGCATCACACTTGCAAGATCAGGTACCATGCCCTTCGTATTTCTCGGTTATGATCATCTATTCGTGTGATACGCCTAATCTGCGCCTACACTAGAGAGTGTTCGCTGTTGATTTTGTACATTTATATATAAATTCCTTCATGGTCGGTCAGATAGTTTTTAATTTCTTTTTAGGTGCCCTACTCCTTAAATCCCCGTATGATGTACTACTAGAAAACTCAGTAATTGCAACGGAAAAAATGGACGCAAAATGGGATTACCACGGAGGTTTTTGTCCTTGTATTGCAAAAGACAATTTACGACTGGTTTGCAACTGAAAATACGATAAAAAACACCCCGTTTTTCCCTTTTCAAGTGGTGAAGGAAACTCATTAATCTCCATATATGATATATGCTCTATGGGGACGAGTGGGCCGTCATTTAACAATAGACTATGCAGAAACTATGAGTGTCCACAACTCAATAATTTAACAATGATGATTTATTTGTACTATATATGACCTTTGTCACATAATAATTAATTATCAATTTCAGTATAAACTATATATTCAAAACTATGATTGTATACCTTTTAAACGTTATGTAAACTAGTCGCTATGCGGCTTTGTATGCCCTGTTATAACATAGTTTAATATTTCTACATAGTCGTCTTAAAATGCTTACCGTTTGAATATATGATATGTAGGTGGGTCTTCTCTTCTTCTTCTCAATATTTTGGGGGTTTTACCCTCTATCCAATGCAATATTCACATTCCCTCAAGAGCGCCCAATGCTAATAAGAGAACGATCCTCAGCTATGTACCGCCTCTCCTCTTATTACTTCGCTAGAATAGCGGGGGACTTGCCAATGGAACTAGTTCTCCCAACTATCTTTGTAACCGTTACCTATTGGATGGGTGGGCTCAAGCCTTCACTCATCACATTCGTGCTAACAGTTCTAATCATTCTTTTTAACGTGCTCGTTTCACAAGGACTTGGACTAGCCCTGGGAGCCATACTTACGGACCTAAAACAAGCAACCACCTTATCATCAGTGATCATGCTAGTGTTTTTACTCGCGGGTGGCTACTATATTCAACAGATTCCACCATTCATCAGTTGGTTAAAATACATCTCTTTTAGCCATTACTGCTATAAGCTTTTAGTGGAAGTACAATACAGTGAAAGTGAGGTTTATGACTGTGGTAAGGGTATTCACTGTAGGGTTTCAGATTTTCCAGGGATTGAGTATTTGGGTCTTGGTCACTTGTGGTGGGATGTGGCTGCTTTGGGTGTAATGTTGGTGGGGTACAGGATTCTGGCTTATGTAGCATTGAGGATGAGCAAATCTCTTTAATTGTCTAGCCTTGAGTTCTACTTATTTTATGTCTTGAATAAACCCAAAAGTAAATAAGCGAAAAAGAATTGATTATATTTAGATGGACTTGATGCAAGGTTAGAAATAGTTGATTCAACTTGTAACTGTATATTTATGCATTCTACCTCTATATGTACGTTTTTGTATTCAGCTAACTAAAGGTTCTTGCTTGTACATTGGCTAATAAATTATTTAAGGAATAAATTCTAGCCACTTTATGAACAAGAATATAAGCATTAGATATCAATATAGAACAATTGATGCTAAAAGTGAAGAGGAATTGTTCCCATACTTGGTGTTCGAAAACTGTAGGCTCAACATCTTGTTTACATTTTCTACTATTGATCAATTCCATTGATCATTGAATCAATTCATCAATCAAGAAACAATACAAAGGAATTACAAATCAGTTTTAGGGTTTCCATCTATACTCATTGGACCCTTAGATATTAACACAAATACATATCAGATACTAAAATATAACTATTAACTGATAACATGGATGACCCTAAACTTCATTCAAACTTTGATCCAACAATTAATTCCAACATCTACTATAGATCAGGAGACTATGAATTCAACCCATCAATCAAGAACAAGAAGAGAGGGATTAACCTAATACACAATTGTATTGAACTGAACAATTGAATCTAACTGAATGCAAAATTCAAAAAACAAACTGAAAACCCTAATTTATTTATACATACTGAAGAGGTGCATTTGAACCATCGTGTCTCTTCACGAAACAACATGTCTCTTGATGAGTCATCGCGACCCATTCCCCCGATCGACTTGTCTACTTGTGTTCGGCGCCTCTTCAATCGACGTGTTGATCTGATACGTCGTATCTCTTCATATGTAGGTTATAGAGTTTATAACTTGTCGCTTCCAATCCTTATACTAACTTAACCAATCTAAACATAACAAAAACTTATCTATTAACTAATTAAACTTCTGACCCGTATCTTCTCTTTCAAACTTGATCAACAACACTTAGACAATTAAAGTCCAACAATTTTGATTCAATTGATCAGTTCAATACAATTGGTATCAGAGCACCAGGCTCTAGGCATTGGGAATCGCAAGGCAACGAATCACATGACAATAATTGCAGTGTCTTACAGAGTTCAATTGGAGGTATATATAACATAGTTATCATCTTTATATTGTTATAATAAGATAGATTATTTGTTAATTTGTTTTGTTGGTTTTAGGGATTTGATGATACTTCATATCAATATTGTTTTGGATGGTTTGGGTGGTGGTGGTCGGACGGTGGTGGTGATGGTCGGCAGGTGGACGGTGGTGGTGGAAGTGTCTGAGCGAGCAGTGGTGGGTTGATGGCAGATTTGTTTTGTTTTATTTTTCAAATAATATTAAATAAAGGGGTAAAGAACAAAAATACCATTGGGTAACCAGATTTAACAATAAAATCTAACTGGGTTAACGTTAAAGGACAAGACGTGTAACAATTTTTCCTATAAAGGGCAAAACATGTCAACATTCATTAAAAAAGACACCGCCTGAAAAAGGGTATCAAGATAAAGGACAAAACTTGTAGTTTTTCCTTAATTTTAACCTTAAATATTTTTCTACTATTTAACATTTAATGATTTTCTTTTGTTAGTATTACCGATACTGTCTTAATGGCATTGGTACTAGTACCGTATAATATCGGTTTAGCTTTCTAATTTACAAAATAACGTCAATTACCCTTTTGATTTTTTTATTAGTATAGTATAAGGTTTTATAAAATTCCGAATATACCGTCATCATGTGCCTATTCTTATGTACGATATGATAAAAGTTCTAGTTAAACAGGTCATATACAGTTGATTTTTTTATCATTACAAACCGAACATATACCAACGAAACAACATCGCTACCGGTACCATATATATTTTTTATAGTTTTCTCAAAGTATCAGTATAAAATTCGTTGAACACAGAGTTATATTCGCAATAAAGTATCTTTTGATATCGTAAACTATATCAAGTGTCTGTATGTAACAGCCCTCACAAAGGACATAACGAATCATAACCGAAACCCCGAATGTATGCCACGGGAACCAGCACAAGAAACGAGGAAACCCAAGTTTGACATCGTTGCGCTACGCGACGGTGTAATAGGTGTATGGTCGCTTGACGCGACACCTTATAGTACGATAGATGACATATGGTCGCGTGACGCGACACCTTATAATACGATAGAGGACACGTGGTAGCTACGTGGCAGGTCTATGGTATTGACTCATGCCACCTTAGCCCTAGCTACCCCCTTCGCGCTACGCGACAGTGTTTGGGGAGTACGGACGCGTGACGCGACGTGGTGGATCTGCAGCTATAAAAGGGACGTGAATCTGCATTCAGAATCTGCTCACAAACTTTCTTTCACTTTCTCTCTTGCTCTGCACTGCTCAATTATTATACCCAATACTTCGAAGCCCTAAACCTCTGCTACATATTAGGTGTTTTAACCCTGATCACTAGTACGATACCCTATCCGATCGATCTAAAACCCATAAACGGATATCAAAGTGTTGACTGAATAAGGCTATACTTTGTTAACTACGTTGAGGTTTTGATCTCGTGATTATCGTTAAAGTTAAATTGGGTTAATACACTAATACGTGTTGCATTGTTTGTTTATTAGGAACCCAATCTTAATACCAGGAGGATATTATAATCAACCCTAAATTTACAAAGTGAGTCATTCTCTTTTATGAAATATTTTCAAAACCCTAAATGTTTTTACCAGTTGTATTTACAGTGATTAAGTCTTTGTATTCTCTATCGGTATATGGGGTTTGTATACACTACTAGTCCAGCATCACTAGTTGAAAGAACGATTAACAGTGATATGTCCACAGCCACCTAGTTGGATAGGTGACAAATACTGATTGAGTAATTGAAAGATATAAAAAAATGTAAAAACCCTTAATGATGTAAGTATAACAATTTGTCTTTTTATTCAAATAAATGAACTCACCGGTATTTTTCGCAGCGAAAATGTTTTTAAACGCGTTTTAGGTTACTTACGGTGAAAGTAAAGAAGCATGCTATGAAGCACTAAAGGCTTAAATAAAGTGGTTATATTACCAGAATAAAGAAACTAAATTTATGTTTTGTCAAAATAGGGTTTATCCCTATAAAAACCTTGGATTGTAATATGGATTTTATCTCAGTTGTTTAATATTAAACTTTGGTGTTTTACAACTCTTAAATTTTCCTAACTACGATACTGAAGAAATTTTCCACTGCGAATTTAATAAACATCGGTACCACTGCCGTTATCTGCTCACGGCGCCCGCCCAGGGTGGGGTCGGGGCTGTGACACTGTACGATACTGGTACCGTAACGAACCGAACCGACACCAACTGAACGACACTGGTATTGATATGGGTAGTATTCGTTTTTATGGTTTAATTTTCAATCTATATAAAACACATGTCAGTTGCTATGTTGAGTGCCAAGATCGTATTGATACCGTAATGAACCGGACAAATAACAATCGGAAGCGCGCAGTGAAGCGCACAAGAATCCCGCTAGTTTAGTTTATTTGAAAATTTAGGAAACAACTGGGTGTGCATTTAAAGATATTAATCCAAGGTTTTTTTGCGTTGGTTTCGAGATAGGACTTGTCCAATTGATCAATGCTAAATATATTGGGTCGGATCTAGTTTCCGTGAGTTTGGAGTCTTGAAAGTGTAGGTCCACTAGCGAAGGATCTAGTAACCTTATCCTTGTTATGCAACAAACGCGGTTGTGTGGAATCCAACCGATAAGTTAAACCGAGCAAAGAACACAAGAAGATAAGATCAGATTCAACGTTTAAACACACTTGTATTAGATTCAGAAGAGTAACAACATAAAGGTTTACAATAGAACTCTAAAACTCTCTGAATAAAACACTCTATCTTCTGTTTTTGTGTGCTTTGTCTTGTCTCTGTCTGTTTGTATGTTCTGTTTATATAGGCAAACTCATACAGGTCCATCCACGAACATTAGAGAAGCCCACGAACATTCAGATCAGCCCACGAAGAATGAGTCTTCGTGGAAGGATGACTTGGACGAACCTTGATAACCTTCGTTGCCTTGAGTCTTCGCCACAAGAGGAGAGTCTTCGCTAAAAAGAGTGTTCGCCACAAACAGGAATCTTCATGGCAATAGTCTTCATCCAAGAGTGTTCGTCCACTGATTGTTCGTCATGTATAGTCTTCGTCCAACGTGTGGAGTGTTCATTGACATGAAGTCTTCATCCATTGTGCATTCTTCGTGGACATCAGCAATCATTTGTCAATATGGAGTCTTCGTTGCATGGAGTTATAGTTCACAAAATACCAGGCCCAATAACAAACAATCTTTTGAGTGATGGTTGGCCCAATAGACATGGATGAACACTCCTCAATCTTCGTTGCAGGAGTCTTCGTGGCACAGCAAAGAGTCTTTGTGGGTATGTATCCACGAACCTTGAGTCTTCATCACAAGGTGTCTTCGTGAAAAGAGACTCCCACGAAGACTACTCATTCTTCGTGGATGGCTGCAATCTTGCAGATACATAGACAAACAACAGATTAACAGAACACAGTCTGCTCACATATAACTGTTTTTCTCTAAACATCGTTTAATCATCATACCGGGTCAAGATAGGAGGATATCTTGACCACGGTCTTCACTTCGTAACGAGTTCGAACCGAACCGAGTCGTGTCCACATAAAATGTATCAACAAACTCCCCCTTGGACGCTGCTCGTGATGGTTCGTTTTTCACATTGTCGTTGGATCTTCAGATGTCTTCACTTGGCAATGTCAGGAGGTGTGTATAAGCAAGCTCCCCCTTGAACATTGCTCGTAAAGTGTTGATCTTCAAATTTTAGATCCTTGCGGTGTTGAGAAGTGGTTAGTGGCAACTCGATCATCTTGATCCTTTTATTGCATCCATGTCGTGTCTTCATTCCAAAGCTTGTCTTCTAACACGTTCTCTTTGCCTTTAGCTGGTTCGGATCCTGCATCTACACATACAAGAAAGCTAAACGCGTAATGAGAACAACTGCTTGGGATATAATCAAACGACACACATATGACCAACTCTCAATCAAACACCGACTGACAACAGTTTGAAAGTTCTAAAAATTTGATCAATTTTAGATTTTAACTTTCAACACTTTTTAATTTTGTCCGTTTATGAAGATGCAGCTGTTTTAGGTCTCAATCAGGTTTCAGGTTGAAAAGACTCGAGATCCAACATCGTACGATCGAAAATAAGATAGAAATAAAATCTTTTTAGCTTTTATAAAGTTTATATTAAAACACACCTAAAATCTTTTTGGTATTTTTTAATATTTGAAATGTAAAGACGGAAAGCAGTAAATAAATATATACAGAGATGCAGAAATGAAAAGCATTAAATAAATATTTATAGACATTCTTTTTGCGAGTTTCGAGGGTAAGAGAATCATATCAGTGTACGGTCATGACAAAACGCTCTTGTTGTTCAATTAGTTAATATTAAGATAAACATCCTATAACGATTATCGGTATTGTTGTCCACATAAGCTCAACTTATCAGATGTACTCGCAATTAGGGGATACGTTAAGGTATGATTTATACTTACCGACCGGTGTTCATCCACACACGACACATTCCCGTATTAAGGTATGCACGAGAGTTAATCTTACTGATGAGTATACCATTTATCATCTGTTTTCAACTTATATGATGTGAGATACTCACTTATTTTTGTACGAATACAAGCCCTATGTGATCATCATCATCATCATCATACTCAGTATGTCCCACCAATAGCAAAGCTAAGGTAGGGTCTGAGGAGGGTGAGATGTAGACAGCCTTACCTCTACCCCGTAGGAAAAGAGAGGCTGCTTCCAATGAGACCCCCGGCTCGACAAGCCCTATGTGATAAAATCACTTATTAATGAGGAACTTCATATTCAATGCATGCAGGGCACAAGAGCAAGTCCGTGAACAAGTTAGTACCATCGTTCAGACAAAGAGACGAACTTGACTCCCGGATAACTGTGATATTTTATCACTTATTAATTTTGGACATGTGATTGTTTATCACTTATTGAGGTCGTATGCATCATGTATTATATACGTGTTTGAATGATATGTACACGTATGTATGGTATCATGAAAGATCTAGACTTGCGTCTCCGTTGTTTCGGTAAAAGAAATAACCATGATACCCAGATGATAAACAGCATAAAGACCACGTATCTCAGAACCTCGGCAATCTATCAAACAAAATTTCGGTACCAATACCATATGCTAATGAGCGGTTCCCACACGGTCTTCAGTCGATTTAGGTTTATATCACCCTGCACACTTTAAAATGATTGTGAGCCTACCGATACATCTTATATAGAGCTGCTTATCGTTTTTCATTTTAGGTTTAAAGAGGTTTCGACAGACCACTGATGTACTATCTGTCACAACCCCCGCCCCCTATCTGTCCCGGGAACAGGCGGCCGCGACAATCAGTATTGGTGGTATCGGTGTTTATCAATTTGGCAGCGGAAATTACATCAGGACCGTAGTTAGGAAATATTTCATCAGAGTAAAACACCACATTTTATATAAATAAATATATTGGGATAAAACCCAAGTTTTCATTACAAACTGATTTATAGGGATAAACCCCATTTTATTGAAAAGAAACATATTCTTTTATTTAGGTAACTTTTATAGCCACTTTTCCAAGCCTTCAGTGCTGTCCAGCTGGCTTCTAGTTGGCTTTCACATTTGTTACCTGAAACGCGTTTAAAAACATTTTGTCAGTGGGAAATACTGGTGAGTGAATCCCAGTTTAATCAAGAAGAGTTTTATCAATTCACAGTATTGAGAGCGATTACAATGTTTACATCTACACAATTACTCATTCAGTACTGTCAATCCTGACTGGTGGGTCATATTACACATTGGCTAACTCTTTGTCCAATAAAGTGTTCCACATTTTGTATACAAAACCCCAACATACCGGCAGTAATTGAAGAATTACAAAGACTCAATCACTGCTAATCACATTGTAAATTATTTAAGGTTTTGTAAAAACAATTTATAAAAAGGAGATTACTCACATTGTTGTCTTAGGTTTTCCTTAAGGATTTCCTGGTGATTATCAATAATTTACACAAATGCACACGCGTTAGTATAATAACCCAATATTTACATTAGTAATAACCTCCCCGAGACGGTATTCCAACGACTACGTCGGGCAGAACCACGACAGCCGTTACGGAACCCTGGATCAATCGGGCAGCGTATCTAATACGTAACCGGGGTTATGATACTTACAACGGGGCAGAACTTTGTTATTTAGTGGGTATTATACCCGAGTATAGCTTATAATATGTGAGAATTCAAGAGAAAGAAAGATTTGTGAGCGATTGGAACTGAGGGCCGATTGCATCTATTTATAGTTGTGATCGTCGACCTTGTCGCGCCCCGCGTAGGTAGTAGCCAAGGGCTACGCGGTCCGCGAGACCAGCTAGGGTAGGCCCTAGCTTGGCTGATTCAACTCGTAGCCTCCACACGCGTCATGACACGTGGCGCCCTAGGGTGCGGCCTAATATCCCATCTGTCGCGGCCCGCGTACGATTCCTAAAGGGTCTTCGCGCCCCGCGACAGCCCATTAAAGTTTGTTTTTTATTTAATTTTTAATAAAATAAAGGTATTCAGGGCCTGTTTTCGTGTTCGGGGTATATTTTAGGACAAATTGGGGTACTTTAATTATTTTTAGGGTGTCGGTTTATTTTAGGGTTGTTATATCCTCCCCACCTTGTTTTAGAGCTCGTCCTCGAGATCTACTGGAATAGGCGTGGATATTTCCTTTGCATTTCTGACTCAAGCTCCCATGTATATTCTGGTCCTCTTTTGGAATCCCATTTAACTTTGACCAGAACTAATCTCTTGTGTTTGAGATTCTTGACTCTCCTGTCTTCAATCTGTAGAGGCTTCTTTACAAATTTTAACTGCTCATTTACCTCTATATCCTTAAGAGGTACTACGAGTGATTCATCAGCTAAGCATTTCTTGAGGTTTGATACATGAAATACATCATGTATTCCTGCCATTTCCTCTGGTAGTTGTAGCTGATAAGCTACAGGTCCTATTCTTCTAATAATCTCAAAATCCAACATACCTAGGGCTTAACTTCCCTCTTTTGATGAATCTTACTACTATTTTCCAAGGAGAGACTTTCAATAACACTTTGTCTCCTACCTGAAATTCCAACAGTTTTCGCCTGTTATCAGCATAACTCTTTTGTCGGTCACGTGCTGCTTTCAGTCGTTCCTTGACTTGAATGATCTTTTCTATTGTTTCGTGTACTATCTCAGGTCCGGATAGTTGCTTTTCTCCAATTTCTGCCCAACAGACTGGCGTTCGGCACTTTCGTCCACAAAGTGCTTCGAATGGTGTAGCATTGATACTTGTGTGATAACTGTTATTGTAAGAAAATTCTATTAATGGTAGGTGATCGTCCCAATTACCTCTGAAATCAATTACACAAGCTCTAAGCATATATTCCATTGTCTGAATCATCCTTTCGCTTTGTCCGTCCGTTTGAGGATGATAAGCGGTGCTTAGATTCAACTTGGTTCCCATTGCTTTTTGGAAACTTTTCCAAAAATGAGAGGTAAAACGGCTATCCCTATCAGAAACAATTGATAAAGGAATTACATGTAATGAAACTATTTCATTTCCATACAGCTTAGCTAATTGTTCCATACTGAAAGTTTCCTTCATTGGTAGAAAATAGGCTGACTTAGTTAGCCTGTCTACAATCACCCATATTGTATCATTACCTTTTCTTGTTTTGGGTAACTTGGTAACAAAATCCATTGTTATCAATTCGCATTTCCAAACTGGCATTTCTAATTGCTGCAATAAACCTGAGGGTTTCTGATGTTCGGCTTTAACTTGTGAACAAGTTAAACACTTAGAAACATAACCGGCTATATCCTTTTTCATTCCTATCCACCATAAATTCTTTCTTAAATCCTGATACATCTTATGATTTCCAGGATGCATCGTATACTTAGATTTATGGGCTTCTTCTAATATATGATGGCGTAGGTTTCCTAATTAGGTATCCACATTCTTTTCTTATGGAATCTCCAAATTCCATCTGTTCCTTGATCTAGTTTCTTAATCAGTCCTTTTAATTTCTCAGTATCATCCTTGATTACTGATTCTTGTGTTTTTTCTAATCTGTTCATTTAAATCTACTTGTAGATTTAATTTAAGAGAACGTACTCTTTTGGCTTTTCATGATACTTTCAACTTAAAGCATCAGCTACTACATTTGCCTTTTCTGCATGATACTGGATATTACAATCGTAATCACTAAGAATTTCCATCCAGCGTCTTTGCCTCATATTCAACTCCTTTTGCCCGAAAACATACCTTAAACTCTTATGGTCAGTGAAAATGGTAAATTTACTACCGTAAAGGTAATGTCTCCAAATCTTTAGGGCAAAAATTATAGCTCCTAATTCTAGATCATGGGTTGAATAATTTTCTTCATGATTCTTAAGTTGTCTGGATGCATAGGCTATAACCTTTTGACGTTGCATTAACACACATCCATAGCCTAACTTAGAAGCGTCACAATAGACTATAAAGTCTTCAGTTCCTTCTGGTAACGCTAGTATGGGTGCATGGGTTAATCTTTGCTTAAGAATTCTAAAGGCCTCTTCTTGTTTTGGTCCCATTCAAACTAAATGCATTTACAGGTTAACTTAGTTAAGGGGATGGCTATTCTAGAAAAATCTCGAATAATCTTCTATAATAACTTGCCAATCTTAAGAAACTTCTAACCTCGGTTGGTGACTCAGGGGTTTTCCATTTGGTAACCGCCTCGATCTTGGTGGGATCTACATGAATTCCTTCATGGTTAACTAGATGTCCAAGAAATTGTACCTGTTCTAACCAAAACTCGCACTTTGAAAACTTAGCATAAAGCTTTTCTTTTCTCAATAAGCTTAGAAGTACGTGCAAATGCTTTGCATGTTCCTCTTTACTCTTAGAGTAGATGAGAATATCATCTATAAAGACAATTATGAATTTATCCAAATATGGTTTACATATTCGGTTCATCATGTCCATGAATACAGCTGGGGCATTGGTTAAACCAAATGGCATGACAGTAAATTCATAATGGCCATACCTGGTTCTAGAAGTGGTCTTAGGAATGTCCTCTTCCTGTACCTTTAATAGATGATATCCTGACCGTAAATCGATTTTAGAGAAAAATCGAGCTCCTTGCAACTGATCAAACAGATCATCGGTCCTTGGTAATGGATACCGATTCTTAATCGTGACTTTGTCCAATTCACGGTAGTCAATGCACATACGCATTGATCCGTCCTTCTTTTTAACGAATAAGATCGGTGCTCCCCTTGGCGATGAACTTGGCTGTATGAATCCCTTCTCCAATAATTCGTTTAACTGTTTCTTCAGTTCCTGCATTTCTACGGGTGCCAAACGGTAGGGTACTTTGGCAATTGGTGCTGTTCCTGGTAGCAGGTGGATTCTGAATTCAACTTCTCTGTCTGGAGGTTGCCCTGGTAACTCTTCTGGAAATACATCTGAAAATTGGGATACTACTGGAATATCCTTTAATTCTTTTCCTTTAGTGTTAGTGATTATGGAAATCAAATACACTAATGATCCTTTTCTTATATAACTTGTTGTTTTCATCACAGAGATGAATTTTGTGGATCTAGATGGCTTATCTCCTTTAATTGTGATCTTTTCACCTTTTTGTGAATTTACTTGGATTGACTTTTGATCACATAAAATACTGGCTTTATTGGTTATTAACCAATCCATCCCTAATACAATATCAAATCCTGCCAGATTCATTGGGTAAAGGTTTGCAACAAACTTTTGATTTAAAAATTCTATTCTTGCTCCCTGCAAGATTTCAGAAATCTTAATGGTCTCTCCATTTGCTGTCTCTACTAGACATTCTTGTGGGAGTCTTGGCTTCTTCTGCAGTTAGAACAAATGCTCTAGCATTTTTGGTATTCTTGGTGTTCGTAGCTGGAGCTAGTTTTGGACAGTTTGGCTTGATGTGGCCTTGTTCTCCACAGTTGTAGCATATCCGGTTGTTAGGCTTTTTCCTGCAGTCTTCTTCCTTGTGTCCAGATATTTTGCAAAAGTTACAGTATATGGAGCATCTTCCAGAATGCTTCCTTTTGCAATACTTGCAGTAGGGTGCAGAAGTAGAACCTACATTTTTTCCACGGTTGGAATTTCTAGAACGAAATTCTTGGGTAAGTTTCTGAGCTAAGGTTCTCCTCTGATCTTCTTCTCGTGTACGTACTAATTCATCAGTCAAGGTGTTTGCTAGCTCTACAACTTCTTCTATGGTTTGAGGTCTAGCTGCCTTGACTACATGCCTAATCTCACCGATTAGTCCCCAAATATAACAGGAGATTAATACTGGTTCTGGTGATGCAAGGGTTGGCATTATTCTAGCATATTCAAAGAATAATGTAGTGTACCCCTTACTATCCACTCCAGTCATCCTAAGGTTTAGAAACTTTTTTGCTATCTGTTCTTTTTCATTGGGAGGGCAGAATTTTCTTCCTACCATATTCTTAAATTCCTCTTATTCCATATTCTAAATTCTATCACTTTCCCTAGACTGGAGGATAGTGTTCCACCATTCTAAGGCTGAGTTCTTAAACAGATTGGAAGCAAACATTATCTTATCCTCTTCCGCACACTTGCTTATTTTTAAGACAGCCTCAGTCTTTTCTATCCAGCGTAGAGCTGCAACGGCCCCTTCATTGCCTAAGAATTCCATTGGTTTACAAGACCAGAATTCTTTATAAGAACAACCATAAGACATGGTTCTTCTTCATTTGGGAATGGGCGCTTGAAGCAAGGGTCCATTGTTTACGCTGTGTTCAGGTTCAGTTGGTCGCTTACTACCATTGTTACTTTTATTATTTGCTTCCTTAACCGTTATGATAATATATGGCATCGCATCTATTATCCCTTATGCCACTGTTATCCACTTGGTTTCCATTATTGTTGTTGTTCGGGTTATCGTTATTCGGGTTATTATTACTCTGGTTATCGTTATTGGTTTTCCTGGTTCACTTCGTTGTCCATCTGAATTTTAAACATTCGCTAATTATTAATATCACAAAATAATATTTAATGCAAACATTCACTTAACACGCATATCTTGGGTATGAGCATCTGTTTCTCTCTTAGCGGCTGCTAGAACTCGCTGTTGGTGTAACTTTTTCATCCTCTTCCTACGCTCATGTGCTCCCCTACTGAACCATCCTCTCTTTTTAGGAGGGAATGACTCTTCAGGCTGAGCCTTAAACACGAATATCCCATCGTCATTTTCAGCTGAATACCCTGAGAGGGCAGGCTGTGAAGAGGTGCCTTCGCTCCTAGGTGAGCTGGACAACTGACAATAGGCGTGAGAGGGTCCTTGGTCGCTCGTACTATAAACTAACAAATAGTCAAATAATACACAACAATAAAATACTGATATGCACGTATTTCCGTAATTAATTTCCTAACAATTTGAATAATATCTTGGTGTCAGCAGAACACTTCTGTGGCTGAATCAGTGGCTTAGCTCTGATTCCACCTTCTGTCGCAACCCCCGCCCCCTATCTGTCCCAGGAACGGGCGGCCGCGACAATCAGTATTGGTGGTATCGGTGTTTATCAATTTGGCAGCGGATATTACATCAGGACCGTAGTTAGGAAATATTTCATCAGAGTAAAACACCACATTTTATATAAATAAATATATTGGGATAAAACCCAAGTTTTCATTACAAACTGATTTATAGGGATAAACCCCATTTTATTGAAATAAAACATCTTCTTTTATTTAGGTAACTTTTATAGCCACTTTTCCAAGCCTTCAGTGCTGTCCAGCTGGCTTCTAGTTGGCTTTCACATTGTGTTACCAGAAACGCGTTTAAAAACATTTTGTCAGTGGGAAATACTGGTGAGTGAATCCCAGTTTAATCAAGAAGAGTTTTATCAATTCACAGTATTGAGAGCGATTACAATGTTTACATCTACACAATTACTCATTCAGTACTGTCAATCCTGACTGGTGGGTCATATTACACATTGGCTAACTCTTTGTCCAATGGTAACGTGTTCCACATTATGTATACAAAACCCCAACATACCGGCAGTAATTGAAGATTTACAAAGACTCAATCACTGCTAATCACATTGTAAATTATTTAAGGTTTTGTAAAAACAATTTATAAAAAGGAGATTACTCACATTGTTGTCTTAGGTTTTCCTTAAGGATTTCCTGGTGATTATCAATAATTTACACAAATGCACACGCGTTAGTATAATAACCCAATATTTACATTAGTAATAACCTCCCCGAGACGGTATTCCAACGACTACGTCGGGCAGAACCACGACAGCCGTTACGGAACCCTGGATCAATCGGGCAGCGTATCTAATTCGTAACCGGGGTTATGATACTTACAATGGGGCAGGACTTTGTTATTTAGGGGGGTATTATACCTGAGTATAGCTTATAATATGTGAGAATTCAAGAGAAAGAAAGATTTGTGAGCGACTAGAACTGAGGGCCGATTGCATCTATTTATAGTTGTGATCGTCGACCTTGTCGCGCCCCGCGTAGGTAGTAGCCAAGGGCTACGCGGTCCGCGAGACCAGCTAGGGTAGGCCCTAGCTTGGCTGATTGAACTCATAGACTCCACACGCGTCATGACACATGGCGCCCAAGGGTGCGGCCTAATCTCCCATCTGTCGCGGCCCGCGTAAGATTCCTAAGTGTAGGTCCCTATCCCGTATGGATCGTAACAAAACTGACAATCTACCAAGGGTGCGGAATCCCCTTGATAAACCTATCAAAACAGAAACAAGAACACAAGATGATTTACCAACCGATCTTCTATGATTATCCAACGAAAACGTTTACAATCACTAAAGATCTCCACGAACCAACAGCCAATCTCTGTTTGTTCTAAAACTCTCACAATTCGAATGCTCTCAATAATCTCCAAAAGTCTAACCCTAAACATGTAGTAAAAGGTTGTTTATATACTACAACCTACCATACACGAATTGGGCTATGGCCCGTATACAAATTCATAATAAATTCGGACCTAATAAACTTCATACAAACTTGGACTTGATTGGGCTTGATAATCTCGAAATCTTTAAGTCTTCATAGTCCAATCTTCTGTTTAATATCCAAAGAACAATCCACAGCTGTTGTCACATAACATGCACCAACAAACTCCCCCTTGACAATAGCTTGTAAAGGAAACTTTAGTCTTCAGAATCTTACAGTCTTTGGTCTTTGGATAGCGTCAGCTTCAACATGAATTCTGTCAGCAACAGACTCCCCCTAAGCTGATGTATCCAATCACCAAATCTTCCAAGTTGTATTCAGCATTCGCAATAAGTCTTCACAGCATCCATTCTGCATTGTAGAAGGAGGATTCTACCAAGCAGCAACAAACTCCTCATCTCTTCAAAGCAACTTCTCATCAACAAACTGCTTCAATCTGTATACTATAAAACAAACATCTCGAGAAACCATAAGAATTTTTCAACATAGTTAAGAAATTATTATTATTCAAGAGATAGTTAAACTGTATAACAGATTAAGCATTTTCAAATTAAGCACCAACACGCAACAAATTTTTAAGCAAACACCTTATAACCTGCATCATTTCAAAATTTTGAACCCACTTACTAACACCGTCTCCCCCTATCAGTAACAACTCCTCCACGAATAACAGTTTTCCGTACATTAAGAATTTTAAACAGAAAAAGACACTATTTTTGTATTTTTGTATTTTCTGAAAGCAAATAAATACGAAAAGCAATAAACACTCTATTTTTGTGAAAATCACCGGTAAGAAGATCATATCAGCACAATCAAACTGTTTCACACAATTAGATAATTCTTTATTTAATTTTTCGTGAAAAGCAGTTCAAGACGATTACCAGTATGTTTGTCCACTTAAACAAAATGCATGAACATTTCAAGTACCATTACCGTATGATACGTTAAGGTAATTTTATTACTGAAATATTAGCGTGTCCCACTTCAGGATATACCCCCGCGATCAAGGTATGCACAAAGATTCATCGTAGTAGGTGAGTATACTGAAGTCATCCTTTAAGATATCCTGACAGTGCCTAGGTCTGCATATAATCTGTTTTATCATGTTTTGATTGCTTAACAATGAACACCCAAACAAATACTAAGCAAATCCTGGAAATATAAACAACACACTCTATCATGCAAGTATCTTCCCTACCACATATTTCACAAGTCCAATCCAGATTTCTGAAATCTTAACTGGGAATAGGTTGAGAAGAGAACAGAATAGATCTTTAGGAGAGATGGTATAATATACAGATCAAATGAGTTTTCTCAGTTTGATATAGGTTTATTGGGTTTCATTTGGGCACTAGAGGGCCTCTTTCGGGTGTATAGATCTATAGCGCGACAACGTACAGCTAGGTCAGCATGTATCTGGATGCAGCAGAAGCTGTCGTTGCCTAGCACCTCCAGGTCAGCATATATCTGGATGCAGCAGACGAGGTACACGACTTTTTTCAGAGAAGATTTCAGAATCAGATCAAAATTGTGTGTATCGGGACAACATACAGACATTCAAATAGAAATGAGCTAATTCCAAGTGACTTTCTTTCCTGGGTCATGTACAATTTTAGTTGTAAACAGAATGACAGCCAAGATATCCCCAGATGAAATAACAGTATAAAGACCCAAAACTTCAGATTTTGGCAATCTATCAACGCAAGATTTAAGGTCATGTAAACCATACACCACTGATGTGTTCCCCACTCATACTCAGTGCATTTAAGTTTATATCACATTGGTAAGTTGATTATTTCATGCTTTTGCCTACTGGTATATCATATGATGAAGCTGCTATCACACTTAAGCATTTTAATTTCATTTTCAGTGTGACAGTCTAACTAGCTGATGTACTATCATTTCTTCTTTTTCACACAGTGAAAACTCATTTTTGATTTTTTATTTTTTTTTATGTTTTTGATTTTTCAATGTTTTTGTATTTTTGATTTTTGAAAAAGCAGTAAACTATTTACAAAATTCTTATGAAAAACCAGTTATTCAGGATTCCTCATCCCGTTGAGTTCGACTAAGTGTTCAAAGCGAGCTCGATCAAAAGCTTTAGTATAAAGATCTGCCAGGTTATCTAGTGTGTCGACTCAGCACTTTGAACTTCAATTTAAATCAATCAATATAAATATATCAACAATCTCACATCCCCCTTCTTCATATGCCTAGAGCAGCCATTATCAACATAAGTTGATAATCCTCCTTAGCAGCTCCTGCACACACCAACTAAGAAATTAGTTAGATTGGGGGACCCAAGCCTTAATGGTCTTGGGTCGTCCAAATTCACCAACTATTTGAACGTCCATCCAACATCCATCACTCCTAACTTGAGTCTTGGATCTTGGATCTGTTGATGGAAATTGGTTTTGATTTCCATAAGGTCTCTGGTCCTGAGGGTACCTATTTGTGTTTGGACTATGTGACCTTTGAAAACTTTGATTTTGATTCCAAGAACCTTGATTGTTGTAATTTCGAAAGCCATTGTTATAAAAATTTCGACAACCATTATTTTGGTATCGATTTTGATATTGACCTTGACTTCTGAAATTATTTGAATTTTGGTTGTTCATTCTTGGTGAACTACTTCTTGGTCTTTCATATCTGCCTGATGTAGATTCTGGCTGAAATCTTGGTTGATTTCTTTGGAAACGAGGAACTTGTGGAGTTCCTTTTTCAGCCATTTTTACACCACCAGCAACACTCGGTTGTTGCTTTGGAGCAGATTTCTTTTGAGAATTTGAGCCTTTCTCCTCACTATCACCTTCCTTCACTGGTAATTTCCCTCTATGTTTTTCACTAAGTTGTGCTTCACTCTTTTTGTTAGGACAGCAGCTTGCTACATGTCCCTTGACGTGACATTTGAAGCACGATCTCTTTCTAGAAGACTTCTTAGCAGGATTCTCAGAGGTAGATCCCTTATCAGATGGTGATGATCCCTTAGATGAACCTTGTTCAGTTTGCTTAATTTTAGATTTTTCTATGCTCTTATTTTTTGCAAACTCTACATTCGATTCATTTTCAATAACAGCAGTTTCATTTTTCATATCACTACCTTGAACAAAATTAATCTTTTTGACAAAAGCTTGATTTTTATTCTTAGGCGGTGAAATTTTCTTTTTCAAATCATCACTCTCAGATCCATCACCTTGACTTGATGTGGATGCGAAACTACTAGGTGTAGATGCCATAAAGTCTGCTAGCTCATTTTCACTAGGCAGGAATGAATAGTCATGACTAAGAGGAGGAGGGACTTCATTAAAGCCCTGGAAGCCCACACTTGTCTTGTCATTACTCTTCTTTAACCCACCCATCATGTGTTTCATTACAAAAGATGAATCTCTGAATTGACTCAATTTCTTTTCAAGTTCAACAATTTTGAGTTGTGCATCTGACAACTCTTTGCATTTTTCAGAAATCTCTTTTGTTTTCTCAGCCATCATGTCATGAGCTAAGTCTATGACTTGAAGTTTTTCATTTAATTTGCAAGTTAAAGCTTCAATTTCAGCTTCACAACCTTTTATTTTCTTCAAGTATGACGATTCACTTCTTTTAACAAAAAAATTTGCTTCTTTTATGTTAGACATCTCACTTACCAGACTTTGGTTTTGTGTTGTCAACCTGGCAACCTCACCCTGTAGTTCACGACATCTCAAACACACAGAAATAGATTGTACCTCTTTCTCATGAACTTCTGAGTTTTCATCAGCAACAACCTGTTCAGCTTCACTCTCCTTCTCTACTTCAGCATCCACTTTTGCTTCAGCATTCTTCACTTCAGATTCAGCATCACTCACACTAGTTTCAGCCTTATCAACTTGAACTATCTCTGCAATGAATGCCTGAGTGGCACTCTCATTCCCCTGATATCGCTTTTGTAATGCATCCCACATATCCTTTGAATTAGTGTACTTTGTGAAGGTATGCTTGATGCTATCAGGTAAGGACATCTTTATCGCAGCCAATGCTCTCTTTTCAGCGTCATACATCTTTTTATCATCCTCTATCATGTTCACATAGTCTGTTCTACGTGGTCTGCCCTCAAAATCGTGTGTTGGGTTTATGTACCCATCTTCAATGCAGATCCACATGCGTGCATCCTGAGATTCAATGAAAGATTTGAAGTTGTCCTTCCATGTAAGATAATTCTCCACCTTCATCATCTTAGGTGCATTCAATTTTGTCATGTTTGACATTTTAACGTAAGCAGACTGGTTAAACCGTACAATTTTAGTCCGAACCCTGTTTTTACTAAATTATACCGTTAGATTCGTCTCGAGATTACGATTCCAATGATATATAAAGTCTAAAACCTATTTCGGGATTTTCCAGAGTTAAACCGTACAATTTTAGTCCGAACCCTGTTTTTTTTTTTTTTTTTTTTTTTTTTTTGTCCTAAAAATCCAAGGAGTCCAACGGTGCAAACGGTTTGTCCAGATGAGTTACGGATAATTCTCTAAACCCGAAACTATGAAATTTTTCCTACGATTGCCTAGAAAAATTCCACCACTTTCAAACCACTTGTTGCGAGTCGTGACCACGGTTGCGAGTCAGATCAGCACAAGCCGAAACCACTAGTTACGAGTCGTAACCACTGTTGCGAGTCGAAACCTTAGTTTCGAGTCGAGACCACGGTTGCGAGTCAACCAGCACAAGTCGCAATCACAGTTGCGAGTCAACCAGCACAAGTCGCAATCACGGTTGCGACTCAACCAGCACAAGTCGAGACCTCTGGTTGCGAGTGAACAGTACCAGTCGAGATCACTTGTTACGAGTCGAGACCTGCAACCTTGAGTCGAGACCAGCTATTTTTCAATCAAAATCTCGAAAAATCAGCACCTTTTAAACCGTAGAATCTTCTGATTGATAACTTTCCAACTAAAACTCCAAAAAATCAGCAAACAACTTCCAAATAACACCAAAACAGATCAAAATCGTGAAAATTTTGACTGTTCTTCAATGTTCTTCGTGAATTCAAACAGCAACCCGAAAACTCGTTTCTTTCCGATCAGTTTTGAACCGTACACAAGAGCAAACGCTCTGATACCAATTGTAGGTCCCTATCCCGTATGGATCGTAACAAAACTGACAATCTACCAAGGGTGCGGAATCCCCTTGATAAACCTATCAAAACAAAAACAAGAACACAAGATGATTTACCAACCGATCTTCTATGATTATCCAACGAAAACGTTTACAATCACTAAAGATCTCCACGAACCAACAGCCAATCTCTGTTTGTTCTAAAACTCTCACAATTCGAATGCTCTCAATAATCTCCAAAAGTCTAACCCTAAACATGTAGTAAAAGGTTGTTTATATACTACAACCTACCATACACGAATTGGGCTATGGCCCGTATACAAATTCATAATAAATTCGGACCTAATAAACTTCATACAAACTTGGACTTGATTGGGCTTGATAATCTCGAAATCTTTAAGTCTTCATAGTCCAATCTTCTGTTTAATATCCAAAGACCAATCCACAGCTGTTGTCACATAACATGCACCAACACTAAGGGGTCTTGGCGCCCCGCGACAGCCCATTAAAATTTGTTTTTTATTTAATTTTTAATAAAATAAAGGTATTCAGGGCCTGTTTTCGTGTTCTGGGTATATTTTAGGACATATTGGGGTACTTAAATTATTTTTAGGGTGTCGGTTTATTTTAGGGTTGTTATATCCTCCACACCTTGTTTTAGAGCTCGTCCTCGAGATCTACTGGAATAGGCGTGGATATTTCCTTTGCATTTCTGACTCAAGCTCCCATGTATATTCTGGTCCTCTTTTGGAATCCCATTTAACTTTGACCAGAACTAATCTCTTGTGTTTGAGATTCTTGACTCTCCTGTCTTCAATCTGTAGAGGCTTCTCTACAAATTTTAACTGCTCATTTACCTCTATATCCTTAAGAGGTACTACGAGTGATTCATCAGCTAAGCATTTCTTGAGGTTTGATACATGAAATACATCATGTATTCCTGCCATTTCCTCTGGCAGTTGTAGCTGATAAGCTTCAGGTCCTATTCTTCTAATAATCTCAAAATGTCCAACATACCTAGGGCTTAACTTCCCTCTTTTGATGAATCTTAATACTCTTTTCCAAGGAGAGACTTTCAATAACACTTTGTCTCCTACCTGAAATTCCAACAGTTTTCGCCTGTTATCAGCATAACTCTTTTGTCGGTCACGTGCTGCTTTCAGTCGTTCCTTGACTTGAATGATCTTTTCTATTGTTTCCTGTACTATCTCAGGTCCAAATAGTTGCTTTTCTCCAATTTCTGCCCAATAAACTGGCGTTCGGCACTTTCGTCCACAAAGTGCTTCGAATGGTGTAGCATTGATACTTGTGTGATAACTGTTATTGTAAGAAAATTCTATTAATGGTAGGTGATCGTCCCAATTACCTCTGAAATCAATTACACAAGCTCTAAGCATATCTTCCATTGTCTGAGGATGATAAGCGGTGCTTAGATTCAACTTGGTTCCCATTTCTTTTTGTAAACTTTTAAAAAAATGAGAGGTAAAACGGCTATCCCTATCAGTAACAATTGATAAAGGAATTCCATGTAATGAAACTATTTCATTTACATACAGCTTAGCTAATTGTTCCATACTGAAAGTTTCCTTCATTGGTAGAAAATAGGCTGATTTAGTTAGCCTGTCTACAATCACCCAGATTGTATCATTACCTTTTCTTGTTTTGGGTAACTTGGTAACAAAATCCATTGTTATCAATTCCCATTTCCAAACTGGCATTTCTAATTGCTGCAATAAACCTGAGGGTTTCTGATGTTCGGCTTTAACTTGTGAACAAGTTAAACACTTAGAAACATAAGCGGCTATATCCTTTTTCATTCCTATCCACCAGAAATTCTTTCTTAAATCCTGATACATCTTATGATTTCCAAGATGCATCGTATACTTAGATTTATGGGCTTCTTCTAATATATGATGGCGTAGGTTTCCTAATTAGGTATCCACATTTTTTTCTTATGGAATCTCCAAATTCCATTTGTTCCTTGATCTAGTTTCTTAATCATTCCTTTTAATTTCTCAGTATCATCCTTGATTACTAATTCTTGTGCTTTTCTAATCTGTTCATTTAAATCTACATGTAGATTTAATTTAAGAGAACGTACTATTTTGGCTTTTCATGATACTTTCGACTTAAAGCATCAGCTACTACATTTGCCTTTTCTGCATGATACTGGATATTACAATCGTGTGGGTGATAGAAGCTTCTACAACTTTGTCTTTTCTGCAGACACTTGGGCACGCCCTCGTGCTCACTAAGCACGGGGCGTGTTCAACCTTCTGTTCTCTTGTTTTTGCTTGGGGAGATGCTGTCGAGGGGTCGGGCATGCCACGTTTATTCCTTTTGTTGTATTATTGTTAGATTTGGCTGCATTTTTTGTTCTTTTGTTCATTTGAGCTCATTTAATCCTGAAAATATAAAAGGAAGACAAAAACACACTTTTTCCAACATTAGTACTAAAAAAGGGTTAGTTTTATGCCACATTTGATGTAATTTATATGTTGCCTTTTGCACACATCAAATACCCCCACACCTGAATCTTTGCTTGTCCTCAAGCAAAACTCTTTACAATGTGGCTTACACTCCCAAATGGAATTGGTAGAAGAGAAGATTTTTTGGGCTTGTCAAAGAGTGTCGGGATTCCAAGATTCTTTATTAGGTTTTATTTTTATTTTATTTACAATCCTATTCGTCATGATTTATTTAGAACATTACATAAGATAAATTACTTATTAGGGCATAACATGCCTCTTTAAAATTCCATTTATATACAAGTTCACATACCTCACGGGGGATCACTCAACACTCGACCGAATGTGTATTTTTGTGAAGCACTCGAGAGCGGCATAGAACTTACTCCTACCATAAGCTTGCCAAGCAATCAATCCTCCTCCTTTTTAACTATAAATCTTTGTAAATATCAAAAGGACTTTTGGGGGAAGGGTTAGGCTTGGGTTAAAGGTAGGCGGTTGGGTTAGTGGTTAGTAGAAAAGGGCGAAAGGCGTAAAAAGCGTCGGTTTTCGTAAAACATTTTGTTTTTGTGACTTTTTATTCCAATGAAGCATTATTCAAACAAGCCTTCTTTTGATGAGCTTTGTTTGTTTATTCTTAACTTTATTTTTCTTTTCTTCTTTATGAAATTTTTTTTTTGAGATAAGGAAGTCACAAGAAAACCGAGCTTTGTTACTAAAATAAAGGGTTTAAAATGAAAAAGGGTTTTGGTGGGTAAAAAGGGTGTTTGATTTTGGGTTAAGAAATGAAAAGCTTTAGGCTCAAAGGTGTTAACTAGGGGGATTTTGGGTAGGTGGTAAAAAAAAAAAGAAAAATAACGGTGTTGAAAGAAAAAGGGTTAGTCCTAATGCCTCCATCATTTACTTACTTGGGTTTAAGTTGGTAAGGACTGGGAATATATCGTCGTGGCAAGTTCTAGAGTTGTAAGAACCAAGCGGCTATTCACACAAGAAACGAAAAATGAGTATTTAGTTAAAAGATGTGTATTTATATGCTCAATTAAGGCTCAAAACTCACTTTTCGTGGGAATGGGTTTTTATGTGATCAAGTATATATAATCAAATTTTAACTAGATTTGTCATGTCGTTTCATAATTTTCTTATGTTGGTTCTTTTTATCACGACGCTATCGGTTGTAAATTTATAAAAATATAACCTTTTTAGAACTTGTAATTCTAAAATTAAACCAAGACAAGTAAAAAAAATGAAAAGATTTTGAAAAAATTTGGGGTGTTTAGCGGTTTCAATAGAGTTTTGTGTAAGGCTTGTAATTAGGACTTGCAAAATTCAAGGTTTTAGCATCCCCCCCACACTTAAATTACACATTGTCCTCAATGTGTCCCAAAAATAAGTTTTTAGGTTGATTGAATGTGTAAAAGTGTGTTTAAAAACAAATTTTTATGTTACTGGGCATCTGGACACGGCCCCGTGTTGGATGAACACGGCCCCGTGGTCAGATTGCCAGTAACGAGAACTTACAGAAGGTGGACACGGGGGCGTATCAGCTGGGCACGACCCCGTGTCTGGCAAAAATCTCCATATTTTAGACAAACAGCAAGTCTGGGGCAATGGGCACGGGGGCGTGTTGGCTGAACACGACCCCGTGTGGACAAACTGCAAAGGTGTAAAACAGGTTTCTGGCCTCGGTTTTCCTGTCCCGGCTTTAGTAGCACTAATGTTTAGTGCTCTAAGCCTCATATGTACCTGTTTAACTAATAAATACCAAACCAATCATAACAAACATCCTAAATTACCAAAGTTAATAATCCACATCACAAGTTAAAAAGAAAAAAGAAATGCAGAAATAAAAAAAAAGTGTTAGAGAAAGTAAATTGTTCAACAAGCGGCACACAGGCTGGAAATTGTTTGTGAGATAAGGGGGTTAACCTGTGGGACCTCCAACAGTGGAATGCTACCTCCTACTCCTCCCGCTTAATCCATGTCCTCGTCTTCATCATCATCATCACCTCCTCCGTGTCCCGCCATATACTCCCGGATGTTTCCAATATCATCTTGTATGTCGGAGATGTTCCTCTCTATTGCTCCGACCCGGGTGTATGTGTTGCTAGCCATGTTATAGGTTTTCCTGGTGCACATAAGGTTTTCCTGCAATAAATCATGTAAGCTTTGAAAGTTAGGAAAACCTCCTCCTTGTGAGGAGGATTTACCCGGATCACCCTGGCGCTGGTAATGGTACTGCGGAGGAGGATGGACGGGTGGAGCGTGTAAGACGAGTGCTTCTTGCGGGTTCCATGCATGCCCTTGAACTCTTTGAAAGCTAACCGTCCCATCTTCCGCTTCGTAAATCAGGTTCATGGAGCGGCAAATGACCATGTGCACTCTCCCCGACCATGGTCCTTCACGGAAGGACCTCGGCATGTTCACGAAGTTTTTGAAGAGGCGGTAAATCCACCCTCCAAAGAATATAGGAGTCGGGGGAGTAGCAAGCTGGTTCCAGTGCATGCTTCGAAGCAGGAGATATGGGACATCAAGGTTGACCCCGTTGTGGATGCAATGAAGGACTAGTAGATCCCGCAAACCTACAACACCACTGTTGTCGTGCCTTTGGCTAAGAGAGTATGTGAGGACCCTATGGATGTAGCGGTAAAGAGGGTCTCTTATATGGGTACTCTTAGTTCGGCTTGGATTGTAGTTGCCATCTCCTATTTGAGCCCAAGCAGCTTGGCGGTCATTTTCCCTGATTTCGCGGAGACCGCCGGTGTTTTCCTCATCCCCAACATCTTCTTCCGAATACAACCCCACCAGAGCCCCGAACTGAGCAATTGAGATCCGGTATGTGGTTCCTCCACAGTGAAACTCAACCCCTTCATTTTCAAACGGCTCAACTCTTGTGTTGAAAACGAGCGTGCTGTAGAACTCCATGTTGTACTCATACACATACTGAAGCCGAGTGCAAAGGGCAACTCCTAGTGGCCCGGTGACGATGTTGTTGAATCGGTCCAGTTGGTTTACTGCTTCAAGAGTGTTTGTGCACACTTGTCTGGGGTTCTCCTCGGGCCTAGTCCTTAACACATCATAAAGAGCTTGAGCCGCCAACTCGTTAGCATTGAATCGAGTGAACTTCTTGGCCATCTGAAAGAAAATAGCAAACAATTAGTGCGAAACAGTGAAGATTTTCGAAGAAAACTGAAAACAGTCGGCTGAACACGCCCCCGTGTTCAGCGGACACGCCCCAAGTTCACCAGAATTCGGCTGGACACGCCCCCGTGCTCAGCGAGCACGACCCCGTGTCCAGACGTCTGTTTCAAAAAAATCCCATTTTTCGACCCGGTCCTGAAAACTTGAAAAATTTTTGGTCCAGTAGGGGCGGTTTTCTCCTAAAATGAAACCCCAAGTGCCGTTTTTCACAAAACAAACCGTTTACCCCTTCAATATTATCTTTTTCGGTTCAAAAACAAGGGTTTGGTGTTTTTGTGAGAAATCGGGCAAATCTACAAACAATACAAGTTGGTTTACTTCCTATAACATGTATCTATACTAATGCTAACAGGTCTAAGAAAAAATTTGAGGTTCGATCCGGTTGAAGTTCAAGAACCCTAGATTTTTTCCCAAATTTTTGATGTTAAACTACATGCAAGTGCTTAATCTAACTACTAATGATGATAGAATCATACCTTGATGTTGTTAGAAGTAGAGGAGACGTCGAAATCTTGCAGAAAAATCGCCGGAACCAGAGAGTTTGTGGGGAAACGGGGCGTGTGGAATGAAGAAATTGTTTGAAAAGGGGTTTTATTCCCGACAGTTGCGCGGACATGGCCCCGTGCTCGCTGAGCACGGCCACGTGGGCGGGCAAATTTAATTTTTTTAGTGCTCATGTGAGTGCCCTGTTTTCCCGAAACTTTGGTTTTAGAAATCTTACCGATTTAGATGTTCTCCCGATTGTTCGTAACTTACCAGGTATGATGTTGATGCCTTCATTCTTCGACCGTTTGAAGCGAGATTTCTTCTTCCTCATCTTCAATGAATCATTGATATAGCTTCAGCCGTTGGCCATTGACTTTGAATGGAATTCCATTTCGAGATTTAATTTCTATTGCACCGTGTGGGAAAATATGGGTGATGGAAAAAGGTCCTGACCACCTAGACTTTAATTTGCCAGGAAACAATCGAAGTCGTGAATTAAACAATAGAACCTGATCTCCTACTCGAAATTCATTAGGTTTAATATGTTTATCATGCAAATTTTTTCATTCTTTCCTTATAAATTTCGGAGTTAGAGTATGCATAATTCCTTAATTCGTCTAATTCGTTTAATTGGCAAAATCGATTTTTACCTGCAAATTCTAAATCCAAGTTTACATTTTTAATTGCCCAATAGGCCTTGTGAGCTATTTCTACTGGCAAGTGACAACTTTTTCCATAGACGAGCTTATATGGGGTTGTACCTATTGTTGTTTTATAAGCAGTTCGAAAAGCCCATAAATCATCGTCTAACTTATCGGCCCATTCCTTTTTATTTAACCCTACGGTTTTTTCAAGTATTCGTTTTAAACCTCTATTAGTCACTTCGGCTTGTCCGTTTGTTTGAGGGTGATATGCCGTTGACACCCGGTGATAGACCCCATACCTTGTTAAAAACATTTCGAGTTGATGATTAAAAAAATGGGTACCTCTATCACTTATCAAAGCCTTTGGTGTTCCAAAACGAGAGAATAATCTTTTCAGAAATCTTACCACGACTCTTCCATCATTGGTTGGAAGTGCCTCGCCCTCGGCCCATTTAGACAAGTAATCTACCGCCACAAGTATATATTTGTTTCCTTTTGACGGTGGAAAAGGTCCCATAAAGTCGAGTCCCCACACATCAAAAATTTCACAAACGAGAATGCCGTTTTGTGGCATTTCGTTTTTGGAAGAATATTACCTGATCTTTGGCAAGCGTCACATGTCTTGACAAGACTTTGGGCATCTTTGTAAATGGTTGTCCAATAAAATCTTGAATCAAATACCTTTCGTGCGGTACTTGCCGCACCATGATGTCCTCCGTATGGACCTTCATGACAATGGCGAAGAATTCTTCTTGCTTCACTACCATGTACGCATCGTCGGATGAGTTGATCGGCACACATTTTGAAAAGATAAGGATCTTCCCAAAAATAATTCTTTACATCGGCAAAGAATTTCTTTCTTTGATGATGTGGCCATCCTTTCACGACTATACCGCTAGCTAGGTAGTTAGCATAGTCGGCATACCATGGTTCTTCTCGGTATTCCACCATTTCCAGGGACTCCGTTGGGAACTTTTCGTTGATTTGCTCATCCCTGATTGCCTCCAAAGCTGGGTCTTTTAGGCGTGAAAGATGATCTGCTGCGGTGTTTTCTGCTCCTCTTTTGTCTTTGATTTCAATGTCAAATTCTTGGAGGAGTAGAATCCACCGAATCAAACGTGGTTTGGCATCCTGTTTCTTGAAGAGATGTCGAATGGCTGCATGATCTGTATAGACTATTGGTTTAGAAAGAACAAGATAAGAACGAAATTTATCAAAAGCAAATACCACGGCTAATAACTCTTTTTCTATTGTTGTGTAATTTTCTTGTGCATCGTTAAGTGTTTTACTAGCATAATAAATTGGGTGAAAATGCTCATCTTTTCTTTGTCCCAAGACGGCTCCAACTGCAAAGTCACTTGCATCACACATGATCTCGAAAGGTAATTTCCAATCAGGCGCTATCATGATAGGTGCATTGACTAGCATTTCCTTTAGAGTGAGAAATGCTTGATTGCAATCCTTGTCAAAGATGAAAGGGGCATCTTTTTCAAGTAATTTGATTAGAGGCCTTGAGATTTTAGAAAAGTCCTTGATAAATCGTCTGTAAAATCTGGCATGCCCTAGGAAACTTCTGATATCTCTTACGGAGGATAGGGGTGGTAATCGAGAAATAGTGTCTATTTTTGCTCGATCAACCTCCATTCCTTCGCTTGAGATTTTGTGACCGAGTACTATTCCCTCTGTTACCATGAAATGGCACTTTTCCAAGTTAAGGGTGAGGTTAGTTTCCTCACATCGGGATAACATTCGTTCAAGATTATCGAGGCATTGGTCGTATGAATCTCCAAAGATAGAAAAGTCGTCCATGAAGACTTCCATTATATTTTCTATCATATCATGGAAGATGGCCACCATGCAACGTTGGAAGGTTGCGGGGGCATTACATAGACCAAACGGCATGCGTCGATAAGCAAAAGTTCCGTAGGGACATGTGAATGTTGTCTTTTCTTGGTCTTCAGGTACTATCGGGATTTGAAAGTATCCTGAAAAACCATCTAAGAAACAATAAAATTTGTGACCGGATAATCTTTCTAACATTTGATCAATAAAAGGTAAAGGAAAGTGATATTTCCTTGTTGCTTCATTTAATCGACGATAGTCTATACATGCCCTCCATCCTGTGACGGTTCTCGTTGGTATTAGTTCATTTTTCTCATTAGTTATTACCGTCATACCTCCTTTCTTTGGGACTACTTGGACGAGACTTACCCAAGGACTATCGGAGATAGGGTAAATAAGTCCGGCGTCAAGTAATTTGATGACTTCGTTCTTAACCACTTATTGGACATTTGGATTTACTCTACGTTGTGGTTGTATTACTTATTTATAGTCATCATTCATTAAAATTTTGTGCGTGCACATGGAAGGACTTATGCCTTTAATATCTACAAGCTTCCAAGCGATCGCATTTTTGTGTTTTTTTCAAAAGTGAAATTAATTTTTCTTTTTCTAAGCTAGTTAATTTAGACGAAATAATTACAGGTGATTTACCATCTTTGTCAAGAAAAGCATATTCCAAACCTTTTGGAAGTTCTTTGAGCTCAAGAGGTGGGTCTTTAGGAGACTCCTTATTTGGTTGCTCATTTCGATCAAGAACTTTAAAAGTTTGTTCTATGGCGACCTCTTCTTCAACAAAGTGGTTAATTTCTTCTCTTGTATCGGGTGGCTCATCTTCATCTTCAATTAGGGGGTCATTATTGCCGAATGGATATTTCATTGAACGCTCAAGATCGACACTTCTTTTAAATGCCCCTAATTGAATAGATAGATTGTTGTACTTCCGGTTTTTCAAAGCTTCGTGGGTTTTTACAAAAGGTCGTCCCAACACTAGAGGAGCGTCATCGAGGATGACAAAGTCGGTTGGTATTACCATTTGATTGGTTTGGACCAAGACATCCTCAACTATCCCTTTTGATTTTATTACTTTCCGATTGGATAGAAAAATGGGTATTTGAAGTGGAGAAAAATCACTAATACTTAATTTTTCAAAAATATAGTTTGGCATTATATTAACACAAAGATCTTTATCAATTGTGATATTACTAATAAAGGAATTTTGAAAAAAATATGGAACCGGTGTAATGTTAATTTCAAATGGATCTTCTTTTATTAGCGAAGTTTGATCATTAGTTAACTTAATGCTTACCGTTTCGTCAATTTTAGTGTTAGTGTTTAACTCTTTTAAAAACTTAGTATGAGTGGGTACTAAACAATGATTTTTGAAAGAGGGTGACAAGAGATTAATTTTTTCAAAATTAGACTCTTCTTGAATTTTAACGTTGTCGGACTCGCCTTTTTCGTTGTTTAACTCATGTGTCGGTTTTTCACTTACTTGTTCTTCCATTTTTTCATTTTCAACTATCTCTTTCTTATTTAATTCTTCTCTTGCGCGGGACTCCTCTTCCCTTGCGCGAGATTCTTTTATGCATCCTTCGATAGTTTTAATTTTTTCTATTATCCTATCGGCTATGTCGGTGATAGAGTAAGGATCGGGATCCTCTAAGCTTGAATCCGGATGTTCAATCCTTTGTTCCTCATAATACTCATAGGAAAGTAGATGGTTCACACCATTGTCCTTCATTGTAAGTATATAATGGATAAGGGTCGTAATTTTGTTCTTCATAATACTCATATGAGGTGGGTTGTTCACGCCATGGTTCCTCATAATAAGCATATGAAGGTGGTGGCTCATATCTTGGTTCCTCAAAGTATGAGTATGAAGGCTCATACCTTGGCTCTTCAAAATATAAGTATGAGGGAGGAGGTTCATACCATGGGTCTTCATAGGATGTGTATGATGTCGATGGCGCGTACTTGGGCTCCTCATAGTAGGTGTATGAAGTGGATGGTTGAAACAAGTCACAATATTGTACCTAGTGCGGGTCACCACAAATGGTGCAATAGTCTTCCCTATAATCATCCTCCTCATAGGTGTAGTTGTAGCCTCCTGAGTATTGATCCATAAGAATCACTCAGCAGACCACAACAGAGTCCTGAGACCATAAAACAAAAATAAAAACGGAAACAGAGGCTGGACACAGCCCCGTGTTCAGTGAGCACTGCCCGTGTTCAGAATCTGTATCTGGGCGTTTTAATAAAAGTTACTGGTTTTGTTGAGCACGGGGCGTGTTCAATGTGCACGGCCCCGTGTTCAGACTCTGTATCTGGGTGTTTATGAAAAAAAATCTAGCAAGGCCCCGTGTTCAATGAACACGGCCCCGTGTTCAGGCTACTGTAATGCAAAAACTAACTAAAATGCAGAAAAATGCGCGCGGCTTTGAAAAACTGATTAGGCCGTCGATTTTAAGCTTTCTTAAAATCCTTGTGTCCCCGGAAACGGCGCCAAAAACTTGATGTGTGTTAGGTCGTATAGTTTTTAATGTATATTTTTAGCACTTTTACACTTTAGTCAAGTTTTAAATTTATAAAACACGATATTTTACTAACACTAAACACACATATGGGCAAGTGCACCCATCGTGAGCGTAGTATAGCGTTGGTAAGATACCGAGGTCGTCCAAGGACACAAGAGCTTTTAGTACCGGTTTATCCTCAACGTCTAATAAAATCAAAATTTTAGAAAAAGGTTTTAAACTAGAAAATAAAAACTAAAAATGCTGAAAAATAAAAATAAAAACAGATAGACAATATGAATCACTTGGATCCGACTCGCCTTTAGTGTAACCTTTGATTATTTTCACACTTTTGCACTTTTTAAGAGATTATCTAAGTTATAGTAGTAGGCCCCTCTTTTGAAGGTGACGTTACCCTCAACCCAGTAGTTTGAGTCAGCAAGGATACAATCCTAAAGGGTTGGATTATTGAAAGATAATTAATTAAGTTATTAATGCATAATGTGGTAGACCCCTCTTTTGAAGGTGACGTTACCCTCGGCTAAATAGTTTGAGTCAGCAGGGATACAATCCTAAATAGCTGGGTTAAAGTTTTAATAGTAGTTTACATATGAGGGGATCAGTGAGTTCGGACCCCCACCATCCAATACCAATGGGTATTGAAGGAGGTCCTACTAAAATTGACCCAGGTCCTTGCAGGATCTATACGCTGAACAAGGCAAGACTCTTACCAAACCATTCCCTTAACCCCCGACCAGGTAGCCAACATATCTCCATATAGACCGTGGAGATATGAATGGTGAAAATCTTTTATTTTATATAGACAGTAAAATAACGTCAAGACACCATGGACAAATGATAAGGAAGATTCACCTTCAACATAAGAAACTATTTATTAAAGTCATTAATACATAACCAAATAAAAAGTGCGAAAAGATTAAAAATAAAAAGTATTACAATAAATGCTTGTCTTCACCAAGTGATGTAAGAGACTTAGGCAAACACGGCCTTTGATTGTCAAGAACTCTTACGATCAATCTTGGATCCCGAGACTACTCACACACTCTATGATGGATGAAGGATGATGGTGGTGGATGTGGGTTGTGATGGTGGTGGTGGGTGGGTGAAGTGTGAGAAAGGTGGTTTGCCAAGGGATGGTTTTCAAGTGAGCCAAGCACCCCTATTTATAGCCTGCACAGAAGCCCGGACACGGCCCCGTGTCCATTGGGCACGGCCCCGTGTCCACCCATCTTCTCTTTCTTCATTAAATGCAGTTTGTCTGCATTTGTTGACCACGCCCCCGTGTCCGCTAGGCATGACCCCGTGTGCAGAAGCGTGTCTGTACTATCAAGATTTGCCTAGATTCTGCGAATCTTTGCGTTGACCACGGCCCCGTGTCCGCTGGGCACGCCCCCGTGGTGGGTGATAGAAGCTTCTACAACTTTGTCTTTTCTGCAGACACTTGGGCACGCCCCCGTGCTCACTGAGCACGGGGCGTGTTCAGCCTTCTGTTCTCTTGTTTTTGCTTGGGAGATGCTGTCGAGGGGTCAGGCATGCCACATTTATTCTTTTTCTTGTATTATTGTTAGATTTGGCTGCATTTTTGCTTCTTTTGTTCATTTGAGCTCATTTAATCCTGAAAATACAAAAGGAAGACAAAAACACACTTTTTCCAACATTAGTACTAAAAAGGGTTAGTTTTATGCCACATTTGATGTAATTTATATGTTGCATTTTGCACACATCATTGGTTTTACTCTGGCTTAACCTTAATGTCGTTTACCATTAGTAAATAGTCAAATCGTGATTTGTCAAAAGCTTTGGTAAAAAGGTCGGCACGTTGGTCATCGGTGTGGACCTTAACAATATCGATAAGTCTTTTATCAAAACAATCATGCATGAAGTGATATTTGACCTCGATGTGTTTGGTCTTTGAATGCTGCACAGGATTTCTAGTGATCTGTAAGGCAGCAGAATTATCAACGAAAATAGGAGTAGATAGGAATCCAAAACCGTAGTCGCGCATTTGTTGTTGAATCCACAGGACTTGGGAGCAACAACTTGAGGCAGCAATGTATTCAGCTTCACAGGTTGATATAGCAACACAAGTGTGTACGCGATCAAGTCTAAGCTATCATCCCTAGGGTACCAAAGACCGGTGTCCGGGCAACCCTTCAAATAGCGGAAAATCCTTTTTACAACTGCTAGATGTGAGGCCTTCGGGTTGGCTTGATAGCGAGCGAGCAGGCACGTAGGATACATTATGTCGGGCCTCGAGGCTGTGAGATACATAAGAGATCCGATCATTGCACGATAAAATGAAGAGTTAACGCTTTCACCCTTCAAGTCCGGAGTAATCCCGTGATTCTGCGGAAGTGGGGTACCAATGGGCGTCGCTTCGGACATCTGGAAACGGCTCAAGATGTCTCCGACATATTTAGTCTAATTGATGAATATCCCAGACTCCGTTTGTTGAACTTGTATGCCCAAAAAGAAATTCATTTCCCCCATGGAGCTCATCTCGAATTTCTCCTGCATAACACGCTCGAAGTCCCTACACAAAACATCGTTAGTTGAACCAAAAATAATATCATCTACGTATACCTGTACCAACAGAAGATCTCCATCCTTTTCTTTGATGAAGAGAGTGCAATCGATAAGACCCCAGCGAAAACCGTTCTCCAGCAGATAGTTAGATAAGGTTGCGTACCAAGCTCCCGGTGCTTGATGTAATCCGTAGAGAGCTTTGTTGTGCAACCAAACCCGATCAGGATGAATAGGATCTTCAAAACCCGGAGGCTGTTTGACATACACCTCTTCTTCAACCACACCATGTAAGAATGCACTTTTCACGTCCATTTGGTAAACCTTGAATCCCTTGAAGGAAGCATAGGCTAGAAAAATCCGAATAGCTTCAAGACGTGCAACCAGTGCATAAACTTTGTTGTAGTCTATCCCTTCAATCTGACGAAAACCTTGAACAACTAATCTTGCCTTGTTTCGGACAACTACTCCACAGTCATCTTTCTTGCATTTGAAAACCCAACGGGTGCCAATCTTCTTGTAGTTTTCAGGTTTTTCAACCAGTTTCCAGACACCAAGCTTCTGGAATTGTTGCAGTTCCTCCTGCATAGCTTCCACCCAAGAATTATGCTTTATCGCTTCTTTCCAAGACTTTGGTTCTTCTTGTGAGACATAACACGCGAAGGACCAATCATTCTGCAAACCGGATTCTCTGATCGCTGCATACAACCCAACATTGTTGTTGTTTCTTAACTGATTCCTCGTCTGCACGCCACTATGAACATTACCAATGATGTTTTGTTGAGGATGGGTATTATGGATTCTTGTATCTGGATTATCTGGAACTGGAACATTTATACCCAGATTGTTGAAGTTGAGATCAACAACCAAATCAATACCCTGAACTGGCGAAGAGGATGATGCAGTAGCTTCAGCTGTTTTAGGGCAGTCCTTAGGGGGTGTAGCCTCAGAAGTACCATGCACTGTTACAGGAAATTCTTGGTCTACATCGAGAAATTCATCATCCTTTGAAGATTCGTTCAGTTCAGTAGCATCGTGAAAATCCTCATTCTCGAGATCATTATTGTTGACTGATGATGATTCTTGATTGTTGACAATAATTGGACGAACCATCGGTGAATCTGTTGCGTTGTCACTCTCGAAAAACATCTGAGCAGCAGCATCTACTACTTCATCTTCAATATTGATCGAATTGAAAAAGTCATCGTACTCAAACATCCATGGTTGGCCTGGACATCTGACTGGCAATGTGTATCTTTGTACTCTGACTTCAGACCATTCCTCGATCCTTTTCGTTTCGAGATTCCAAACACTTAAATTTGGGGTGGCATACCCAAGAAAGTATCCCTCAATTTCTTTTGCCCCAAACTTTCCATCCGGATCGATCATAGTGCAAGGAGCCCCAAACAGTTCAAGAAATTCTAAATCCGGTTTCCGTTTGTGAAGAAGCTCAAAGCATGTCTTGTTGTGTCTTTTTACTGTAAGGACTTGGTTAAACGTGTAGCATGCAGAGGCCACAGCTTCATTCCAGAAGGGAATAGGAAACTGTGACTCTACCAACATAGTCCTTGCAGTTTCGATCAATGTTCGGTTCTTACGCTCAGCGACGCCATTTTGTTGTGGAGTGTGTTTTGCACTGAATTCATGAAGAATACCTTTGGATCTACAGAACTCCTCCATGGCATGTTTCTTAAACTCGGTTCCATTGTCGTTGCGTATGCGTCTAACTTTCAAAGTATACAAATTCTCAATCCTTGTGATCATAACGCCACCCAATAATTTTGAAAGTTTCACTCTTGTGTGCCATAACGCCACCCAATAAAATCTTGAATAATCATCTGTAACCACGAGGCAGTAAGAGTCATTACTGATGCTCTTGCGATTGACAGGGCCGAATAAATCCATGTGCAAACGTTCAAGCGGCACTGCAACTGTGTTGATCTTCTTTATCGGGTGCGATTTCTTATTTTGTTTTCCTTTCTGGCACGAAACACAGACGTCTTTCAAGTGAAAGTTTTTGATGGGAACACCATTTACTAACTCATTCTTCACCAGATTATTCATTTTCCTTAGGTGAATGTGTCCCATCCGTCTGTGCCAAGAGATTGTTTCCTTTTCCGTGGCTTTAATAACCAAGCATGTTACTTGTGCAGACGTTGTGATAGCTTGGCTCATATCAAGGACATATAAATCATTAACCCTTGGAGCAGAAAAGAGAATCCAGTCTTTGGGTATCTTGAAACCAGGCTTCAGCACATAACATCCATTAGCATCAAAGTGCACCGAAAACTTCTTATCACAGATTTGAGAAACACTTTGAAGATTGTGATCAAGTTGTTGCACAAAGTTGATCTTGTCAAAACTAACAACCCCGTTGGATACCATTCCTTCACCAGTAATATATCCACCTTTATCTCCAGCAAAAGTAACATAACCTCCTCTAATAGATTTGACGTCGTAGAGAAGTCTCATGTCGCCGGTCATGTGCCTGGATGCCCCACTATCAACAATCCAAAGACTACTGATAGTTCCTCCTGGAACACCATGCACATGTACTCAAATGATCAGTTGGAGATGGGGACCCAAGCCTTCGTGGACTTGGGTCTTCCATTTTCATCGATAAAAGTTATTTTGACTTCGCGATAATTTAGAAATGGTGATGCTCCCCCTGAGTTTGTAACCAATTTAGGTTTCCAAGTCTGTTGAGTTTTACTAGTTATTGTTTGAAATTTTAACTTCGTGATTGTTTGAAGTTTTTGAGATTTTTGAAGTTTCTGGTTTGACTGAAATAGATTGTTTTTGAACCATATTGGTTTTAAGAGCTTTTTCAACTACCTTGATTTGTTTGCGTTTCTGTTTCTTCTCCCTTTCTTTCACAAGACGGGGATCTTTTTTTGGAGAAACAGATCGCTTTTGGTAATTTTGCTCACGGGGAACATCAACTTTAGCTTTTAACTTATGAAGATATGGACAATTTCGAATGATATGTCCAAATTCACCACACTCGAAACATGATCTTCGTTCAACAAACCCCGAAGTATCATGTTGATGTCTAGTTGATGAACTTTGTGATTTCGAAGTACTTGGTCCTGAATTGTTTTGATCATTTCTTTTCAAATTTTTAACTTGCTTAACATAATCTATGTTAGATTTGTTTTCAAATGTTTCAGTTTTATCCGTTCCCTTCGACTTCACAAAGTTCACATTTTTGTTCTTCCTCTGGTTTTGTTCCTTTCGACCTTGAGTTGTCGATTTTCCTTTTGGTTTAGTGTGATTTTGCTGAATTTTCTTTGTTGGTAATTTCTGATTGCCATATTGTTTTCGAATTTCAGCCTTTGGAATCGGAGGACATTGTGTTACCACAACACGTGAGCTCGACTCTCCCAAAAACTTATTTGTCGAATCTTCAAAAACTTTGTTGATTAAAGATTGATTTACATTTTTAATCGGAAAATATTTGTTTGAATAAACTTTATCATCACCAACTAGAGTGTACAGCAAATTCACACTTTCAGACTCTTGTGCAGAAGTGGACTCAACCTGAACAGTCTTAGCAGGTTTTGCGGGAGGATCACATAGAATGTGATTCTCGAGAGGTATGACCTCTTCTTTGATAACCACATCAGACTGTGCAGAGTCAGTATCATAGGATTCATCATCTGAAGAATCAGCATCCTCAACAATGACTGGAGGATCCTGATTTTGTTCAGCAGTTGATACTTTCATATCTGCTGACACATCCGAATCTGATGATGCTTCCTTTTTGTAACCAAGTCCCGCTGTGAATTCCTCAACATCTAAAGGAACAGATGGCTCAAATTGAGGTTTATCCTTCTCATCAGGCATTGCGGAATAGTTGTGTCTAACAGGTAGAGGACACTTCTTATAACCAATGCACGTGACATCATTCTTCTTTTTCTGTATGTCAATGATGTGATCCAGCACATACCTAGAGTTTGAGTAACTATCTAACCTAAGCTGGATCGCCTCATTTTCACACTTGACACAGGCCAACTCCTTTTGTGCTTCCTCGGGCCTAGTAATGTAATTATTTATAGCAGTTTGTTTTCTTGAAACTGTTTTTACTAGCTCGGTTTTATCTTCCCTTAATGTGTTAATTACTTTCTTAAATTCTTTTTCATGATTTTTATGGAACAAGTTGGCCTCTGTGCATTTTGTAAAATCTACGATCAAACTTTGATTTTGGATAAATGTCACGTCATACTTGCTTTGCAAATCATCATATTTGCTTTTCAAGTCAGACAATCTAGCACCTAAATCAGACAATCTAGCATCTAAATCAACGCAATTATCACATTTATCAGATTTAGATTCATCAACACGTACCTGACTTGATGAGCTGCCGACATTAGCCATGAAGGCTGAATGAAGGGAAGAAGAAGAATAAGTAGCTTGATCCACCAGAATTGATCTTCGATCATTCCCTGCTTTAGCCTCGCTCAAATGCTCCTCAACATCTACATCAATGGACTCATGTGACACTTCATCCGTTCCATCTTCACCTGAACTTGAGGTTTCTTCATCCGAGCTTCCACTATAACCAGAACTGTCTTCATTAGAAGATTCTCCACCACACACTTGTTTTAGATCTTTGACTACTTCAGCAAAACAAGCTGTTCCACCCTGATCACCGCCACCCAACTGAATCGACCAGTCACAACCTTCATCAACTTGCACCACAAGAGCTCGGTTGTTGTTTGATGGACCTGCTTGATGAGTATTGTTTGCAAGCATCAAGGCACGCTCATTATTCCTGGTCTGATTCTGATTCTGTTGATTGCCTTGATTTCTGAACGAATTTTGGTTTCCATGCTGAGCTGGCTTCGTACATTCACGTTGGAAATGGCCCCGTTCACCACAGTTGAAACACTTGACAGCTTGTTTATCGAACCCATACTTGGTATCTTTCTTACTTTCCAAGCTAGTTCTACCAGTTCTTTCCATGAAATCTTTTGCTCGCCTCACAGCACTAGAAAATACCCACTTGATATCCATCAAATTCATTTCATCCTTATCGATTTGCTGATAATCTTCCTGAGTTAAATTGATGTTCCCAATCTGCCCTGCTACTAACCCACAGTATGCGTTCACCAAAGTGTTTAGAAGCTCTATATGTTCCTTTGCCACCTCAACACTAACTTTCAAGAAACTTTAAGTATCTAGTCAAATTGTGTTTGGATTAGTTGACTGACCAGCATTGACTGTTGATGAAGGGTTTCCATAATAGTCTTGTTGTTGACCTTTGTGGTTTAGATCAAGAAATGATGGTACTTGATGTGTGTAAAATGCAACATATAAATTACATCAAATGAGGCATAAAACTAACCCTTTTTTTAGTACTAATGTTGGAAAAAGTGTGCTTTTGTCTTCCTTTTGTATTTTCAGGGTTAAATGAGCTTAAATGAACAAAAGGAACAAATATACAGCCAAAACCAACATAAATACAAAGAAAGGGAAGAAACGTGGCATGCCCGACCCCTCTACAGCATCTCCCAAAGCAAAAAACAAGAAGAAAGCTAAGCATGGGGCTGTGCCCAGCTGAACATGGGGTTGTGCCCAGCTCAACACGGGGCATGCCCAGCGGACACGGGGCGTGCCCAATGGACACGGCCCCGTGCCCAGCAGACACAGGGGTGTGTTCAGGAGTCTGCAGAAAAGACGAAGTTGTAGAAGCTTCTATTCCCGACACGGGGGCGTGCCCAGCTCAACACGGGGCCGTGGTCAACGCTAAGATTCGCAGAATCCAAGCAAATCTTGATAGTACAGATACGCTTCTGCACACGGGGTCGTGCCCAGCGGACACGGGGGGCGTGGTCAACTAATGCAGACAAACTGCAATTAAAGAAGAAAGAGAAGAAGGGTGGACACGGGGCCGAATCCAGGCTTCTGTGTAGGTTATAAATAGGGGTGCTTGGTTCACTTCAAAGGCATCCCTTGGCACACCACCTCTCTCACACTTCACCCACCACCATCACAACACCATCATCCACCACCATCATCCATTGTCCATCATAGAGTGTGTGAGTCGTCTCGGGATCCAAGATTGATCGTAAGAGTTCTTGACAATCAAAGGCCATGTTTGCCTAAGTCTCTTACATCACTTGGTGAAGACAAGTGTCTAGTGTAATACTTTTTATTTTTAATCTTTTCGCACTTTTTATTTGGTTATGTATTAATGACTTTAATAACTAGTTTCTTATGTTGAAGGTGGTTCTTCCTTATCGTTTGTCCGTGGTGTCTTGTCATTATTTTACTGTCTATATAAAATAAAAGATTTTCACCATTCATATCTCCATGGTCTATATGGAGATATGTTGGCTACCTGGTCGGGGGTTAAGGGAATGGTTTGGTAAGAGTCTTGCCATTGTTCAATGTATAGATCCTGCAAAGGACCTGGGTCAAATTTAGTAGGACCTCCTTCAATACCAACCGGTATTGGATGGCGGGGGTCCCAACTCTTTGATCCCCTCATAAGTAAGCTACTATTAATACTTTAACCCGGCTACTTAGGACTGTATCTCTGCTGACTCAGACTACTTAGCCGAGGATAACGTCACCTTCAAAAGAGGGGCCTACCATAATATGCATTAATAACTTAATTAATTATCTTTCAATAATCCGACCCTTTAGGATTGTATCCTTGCTGACTCAAACTACTGGGTTGAGGGTAACGTCACCTTCAAAAGAGGGGCCTACTACAATAACTAAGATAATCTCTTAAAAAAGTGCAAAAGTGCAGAAATAATCAAAGGTTACACTATACACGAGTCGGATCCAAGTGATTCATCTTGTCTATCTGTTTTTTATTTTATTTTATTTTTTAGCATTTTAGTTAGTTTTATTTTTCTTGTTTAAAAACCTTTTCTAACTTTTGATTTGATTAGACGTTGAGGATAAACCGGTATTAAAAGCTCTTGTGTCCTTGGACGACCTCGGTATCTTACCAACACTATACTACGCTCACGATGGGTGCACTTACCCATATGTGTGTTTAGTGTTAGTAAATATCGTGTTTTATAAATTTAAAATTTGACTAAAAAGTGTAAAAGGGCTTAAAAATATACATTAAAAACTATACACACTTACGCACATCAAGTTTTTGGCGCCGTTGCCGGGGACACAAGGATTTTAAGAAAGCTTAAAATCGACGGCCTAATCAGTTTTTCAAAACCTTTTTAAAACGCGCGCACATATTTCTGCATTTTAGTTTAGTTTTGCATTTACAGTAACCTGAACACGGGGCCATGTTCAGTGAACACGGGGCCGTGCTGCATATTTTTCATAAAAACACCCAGATACAGAGTCTGAACACGGGGTCGTGCTCACTGAACACGTCCCGTGCTCAACGAAATCAATAACTTTAATTAAAACGCCCAGATACAGATTCTGTACACGGGGTCGTGTCCACTGAACATGGGGCCGTGTCCAGCCTATGTTTCCGTTTTTATTTTTGTTTTCTTGTCTCGAGACTTTGTTGTGGTCTGCTGAGTGATTCTTATGGATCAATACTTAGGAGGTTACAACTACACCTATGAGGAGGATGATTATAGGGAAGACTATTGCACTAATTGTGGTAACCCGCACTCGGTACAATATTGTAACTTATTTCAACCATCCACTTCATACACCTACAATGAGGAGCCCAGGTACGAGCCATCAACTTCATACACATCCTATGAAGACCAAAGGTATGAACCTTCTCCCTCGAACTCATATTTTGATGAACCAAGGTATGATCCTTCATACTCGTACTTTGAGGAACCAAGATATGAGCCTCCACCTTCATATGCTTACTATGAGGAACCATGGCGTGAACAACCCACCTCATATGAGTATTATGAAGAACAAAATTACGACCCTTATCCATCATACACTTACAATGAAGAACAATGGTGTGAACCATCTACTTCATATGGGTGTTATGAGGAACAAAGGATCGAACAACCATATTCAAGCTTTGAAAATCCCGATCCTTACTCTATTACCGAAGTGACCGATAGGATATTAGAACACCTTAAAACTATCGAACGCTACATAAAAGAATCTCGCACAAGGGAAGAGGAGTCACGCGCAAGAGAAGAATTAAATAAAGAAGAGATAGTTGAAGAGGTAAAAATGGAAGAACAAATAAGTGAAAAACCGACACATGAGTTAAACAATGAAAAAGGTGAGTCCGTTAACGTTAAAATTCAAGAAGAGTCTAAATTTCAAGAAATTAATCTCTTGTCACCTTCTTTTGAAAATCATTGTTTAGTACCCACTCATGCTAAGTTTTTAAAAGGGTTAAACACTAACACTAAAATTGACGAAACGGTATGCATTAAGTCAACTAATGAGCAAAGTTCGCTAATAAAAGAAGACCCATTTGAAATCAACATTACACCGGTTCCATGTTTTTTTCAAAATTCATTTATTAGTAATGTCACAATTGATAAAGATCTTTGTGTAAACATAATGCCCAACTACATTTTTGAAAAATTAAGTATTAGTGATTTTTTTCCACTTCAAATACCCATTTTTCTATCTAATTGGAAAGTAATAAAATCAATCGGTGTAGTTGAGGATGTCTTGGTTCAAACAAATCAAATGGTAATCCCAACCGACTTTGTCATCCTCGATGACGCTCCTCTAGTGTTGGGACGACCCTTTGTAAAAACTCACGAAGCCTTGAAAAACCGGAAGTACAATAATCTATCTATTAAATTAGGGGCATTTAAAAGAAGTGTCGATCTTGAGCGTTCAATGAAATATCCGTTCGGCAATGACGACCCCCTAATTGAAGACGAGCCAGAACCACCCGATAAGGTGGGTCTAACCAAGGACCCTTATAAACGTGGCGCACTACGGAGGCATTCCGCGGAACTATCCTTAGTTTTATATTAGTTTAACTTTTATGTTTTCTAGTTTAGTTTTAATTTTTAGGAATAAAGCACACTCGAAATGGTGGAGGTTACTAAGGGAAACTTGAACCCACACCCCATGCACAAAAACAGAGCCTCCCGACAATTTTTCTTCATTACAGCAAGTTCAGCACGGGGCCGTGCTCACCCCAACACGCCCCGTGCCCGAGGTTCTGCAGAAAATGCCCAGTTCAGGTAACTGGACATGGGGCCGTGCTCACTGAACACGCCCCCGTGCCCAGCCTTCTGTTTAAATTTGATACTGGCAATCTGACCACGGGGCCGTGCTCAGCCAACACCACCCTGTGTTCAGCTACCAAGTAACATAAAATCTTATTTTTAACCCACTTTTACACATTTTAATCAACCGAAAAACTTATTTTTGGGACACATTGAAGACAATGTGTAATTTAAGTGTGGGGGGGGATGCTAAAACCTTGAATCTTGCAAGTCCTAAATACAAGCCTTACACAAAACTCTAATGGAACCGCTAATCACCCAAAAAAAAAATTCAAAAATTTTCATTTTTTTACTTGTCTATGTTTAATTTGGGAATTTCTAGTTCAAAAAAAGTTATATTTTTACAAATTTACAACCGATAGCGTCGTGATAAAAAGAACCAACATAAGAAAATTATGAAACGGCATGAAAAGTTTAGTTAAAATTTTATTATATATACTTGATCACATAAAAACCCATTCCCACAAAAAGTGAGTTTTGAGCCTTTATTGAGCATACAAATACATATCTTTAAACTAAATGCTCATTTTTCGTTTCTTGTGTGAATAGCCGCTTGGTTCTTACAACTCTAGAACTTGCCACGACGATACATTCCCGGTCCTTACCAACTTAAACCCGAGTAAGTAAATGACGGAGGCATTAGGACTAACCTTTTTATTTCTACACCATTATTTTTTTTACCACCTACCCAAAATCCCCCTAGTTAACCCTTTGAGCCTAAACCTTTTCATTTCTTAACCCAAAACAAACACCCTTTTACCCACCAAAACCCTTTTTCATTTTAAACCCTTTATTTTAGTACAAAGCTCGGTTTTCATGTGACATTCCTTAAAAAAAAATTGTTGAAGCCAAAAAAATAAACAAACAAGTTCATCAAAAAGAACTTTGTTTGACGAATTGCTTCATTAAAAAAAATATAAAAAATAACAAAAAGTCTTATGAAAACCGATGTTTTTTAGGCCTTTCACCCTTTTCTACTAACCACTAACCCAACCACATACCTTTAACCCAAGCCTAACCCTTCCCCCAAAAAGTCCTCTTGATATTTACAAAGGTATATAGTTAAAAAGGAGGAGGATTGATTGCTTGGCAAGCATATGGTAGAAATAAGTTCCATGCCGGTTTCGAGTGTTTCACAAAAATACATCTTCGGCCGAGTGTTGAGTGATCTCCCGTGAGGTATGTGAACTTGTATATAAATGGAATTTTAAAGAGGCATGTTATGCCCAAATAAGTAATTTCTCTTATGAAATGTTCAAAATAAATCATAACGAATAGGATTGTAAATAGCATAAAAATAAAACCTAATAAAGATTTTGGATTCCCGACACTCAAGGCAAGCCCAAAACTTCTCTTCTACCCATTTCATTTGGGAATGTAAGCCACATTATAAAGAGTTTTGCTTGAGGACAAGCAAAGATTCAAGTGTGGGGTATTTGATGTGTGTAAAATGCAACATATAAATTACATCAAATGAGGCATAAAACTAACCCTTTTTTTAGTACTAATGTTGGAAAAAGTGTGCTTTTGTCTTCCTTTTGTATTTTCAGGGTTAAATGAGCTTAAATGAACAAAAGGAACAAATATACAGCCAAAACCAACATAAATACAAAGAAAGGGAAGAAACGTGGCATGCCCAACCCCTCTACAGCATCTCCCAAAGCAAAAAACAAGAAGAAAGCTGAGCATGGGGTTGTGCCCAGCTGAGCATGGGGCTGTGCCCAGCTGAGCATGGGGCTATGCCCAGCTCAACACGGGGTGTGCCCAGCGGACACAGGGCATGCCCAGTGGACACGGCCCCGTCCCCAGCAGACACGGGGGTGTGTTCTGGAGTCTGCAGAAAAGACGAAGTTGTAGAAGATTCTATTTCCGACACGGGGGCGTGCCCAGCTCAACACGGGGCCGTGGTCAATGCTAAGATTCACAGAATCCAAGCAAATCTTGATAGTACAGATACGCTTCTGCACACGGGGCCGTGCCCAGCGGACACGGGGGCGTGGTCAACTAATGCAGACAAACTGCAATTAATGAAGAAAGAGAAGAAGGGTGGACACGGGGCCGTGTCCAGGCTTCTGTGCAGGCTATAAATAGGGGTGCTTGGTTCACTTCAAAGGCATCCCTTAGCACACCACCTCTCTCACACTTCACCCACCACCCACCACCATCACAACACCATCATCCACCACCATCATCCATGGACAGATAACTCGTACTAGACCAAAACTCTATCACGAAGTCCCTCCTTTTATATCGACTTAATCGCCGGGCCAATGGCGAGCGGGTCATTAGTTAGATAGCGCTATTTAGGTCTGACAAACCTCACACCGTGCCGCAGAGGACGGGCATGAACTAATGGATCTGGGGCACGTCAATGCTGATAGACATTGACAGTTTCAGGGCACATAAACATGACTACAGTCAGCAGTCGATATGGTAACGAGTCTAGTGTATACATGGGGTAGCCCCCACGGCCGAAATGCCAGATAACTAACAAGGGGTAGCCCCCACGGCTGGATTGCCAGAGTAACCGGGAATAAACAAGTCACGTTTTTCAACTATGGGGTAACCCCCACGGCAGGATGCCAGATAAAGGAAACTGTTTTCGAAACAACTTAAAACGAACACCCAACTGTGAACTCACTCAACTTGTTGTTGACTCGTTACTACATGCTTTGCAGGTTAATAGGTACTTAGCTGGAGCTTGCATGGGGGAGAGTCGTTGTGGGACATGGACAGCGGTGTGCCATGTTAAACTTTGAAACGTTTGAACTTATGTTTTGGTTTTGAACATTATGCTTCCGCTTTGCAACTTAAGCTATGTTTTGTTTGGATACCAATGGTGTTGGTTAAACTTTTATAACTATTAACTTGCATGTTCAATATGATTGGTGGCTGGATCCTGGTCAGTCACGCCTCCAAGCGGTGGTATTCCGCAGGTGGATTTTGGGGGTGTGACAGATTGGTATCAGAGCCATTGGTTATAGAGAACTTGGTTTTAATAAAGGAAAAACGTTTTTGTTAAAACCAGACTATAACCTGAATAGTGCTCAACGGTCCACAACGACGCTTCACTCCACATACAAGGCTCGACATTCTAGGTGATATGATCTGTGTATATATTGCCTACTTGTTAGTTACATAGTACATTGCGCATGGTATGCTTAGATAAACGTAGCACCTATAGTATGAGAACACGTGTGTGCTTACTCCCTCCTGTCATTTCACTTTCACGAACCTCTCTCACTCATGTTCCTCTTGATATGAAGATCATGTCTGGACGCGTTAACATGACTCAAGCCCAGTTGACGGCTCTGATTAACGAACGAGTTGCTGCGGCACTTGCAGCTGCACACGCAGGAGGTATATCCTGCAGTCCAAACTCGTTCTAGGATCTTTAGATCCTACTCTCGTGAACCAACCTTTGTGTTAAACTCTGTCCTTTCTTACACCCACGACAGGCCAACATGCTCAGCTACCCGTGAGCACTTTCAAGGCCTTTATGGACTGTCGACCTAGTACCTTCAGTGGCACCGAAGGAGCGATAGGTCTCCTACACTGGATTCGCAGGATCGAATCTGCATTCGAAGAAAGTGAAAGCCCTACCAGTAAACGAGTAGAGTACGCTGCTGGTACCTTGCAAGGGAAAGCGTATTCTTGGTGGAACACACAAGTTCAGATGCTCGGGTTAGCAGATGCGAATGCCACCCCCTGGAGCGATTTCAAGGATTTAATCAAGGAGGAATTCTGTCACCCGGATGACATTCTAAAACTTGAAATAGAGTACTATGGTTTGAAGATGGAAGGATCAGAGATCGAAGCGTACACAAAAAGATCCAGCGACTTGGCTGCCCTATGTCCTAACTTGTCATAACCCATTTCTAGACGAATCGAGCTATACCTCAGAGGCTTAGCCCCATAAATCCAAGGGTCCGTAATTGCGGCCAACTTTTCTACAATCCAACAAGTCGTTCGTTTGGCGCACCAGCTCACTGATCAGGCGGTGGAGCAGAACAGGTTACCCAAGCGCATAAGTGCTACAGCTACTTCAGGTGCTCTTAATGACAACAAACGGAAGTGGGATGGAGCTTCAAGTAAGGGGTCGACTTCTGTTCAGTCTCAGTCTTAGCAGAGAAAGACTGAAGACTACAAGAGCCCTAGTCAGCAATCATCTGGTGGTCAAAGTCATGGTGGGTACAAAGGGAATCACCCCAAGTGCAATCGCTGCAGCCTACACCACAGCGGGCCATGCACCAGGGGTAACTGTCATCGGTGCAACAAGCCAGGTCACGCTGCAAAGGATTGCAGGAGCTTATACCCCGCCAATCAGAATCGTCAGCAAGCTCAACAGAATCAACGCCAGCAGCAGCAGCAAGGTGATAACAAAGGGTGCTTTCAGTGTGGAGCTGAAGGCCATTTCAAGAGGGATTGCCCCCAACTGAACAGGAACCAGAACAACAACAACAACAACAACAACAATAACAACAATCAGGGGAATGGTAACAATGGGAACAACAACAACAACAATGGAGCCAGGGGCGGGCGTTCGTGATCGGTCAAGGTGAAGCAAGGAATGACCCCAATGTTGTGGCGGGTAAGTTCCTTCTCGACGACTTTTATGTTACAGTTTTATTTGATTCGGGTGCCGATACTAGCTACATGTCACTAGAAGTTAGTCGAATGCTTAAGCGTATTCCAACACCCTTGAACAACAAGCACATTGTAGAGCTAGCAAATGGTAAGAGTTTAGAGGCCACTCACGTAGTCCAGGGTTGTAAACTTGTTCTTGCTAACCAGACCTTCTCTATCGACCTTATTCCTATCGTCTTGGGTAGTTTCGACGTTGTCATCGGGATGGATTGGTTATCCCAACACCGAGCAGAGATCCTTTGCAACGAGAAGATTGTTCGTATTCCTAGTTCCGGTAATGAACCTCTAATGATTCGTGGCGACAAGAGGAGTGCTGTTGAGAACATCATCTCTCTCCTTAAGGCCCAGAAGTGCTTGCGAAAGGGCCACACTGCCAGTTTGGCGCACGTTACTGACACCTCGGAGAAAGAGAAGAAGATAGAAGATTTTCCAATTGTACGCGACTATCCTGAGGTATTTCCTGAGGAATTACCTGGTCTTCCGCCTCATCGCCAGGTCGAGTTTCAGATTGAACTAGCTCCTAGAGCTGCGCCTATAGCTCATGCACCTTATCGCTTAGCTCCATCAGAATTGGAAGAACTCTCTACGCAACTGCAAGAACTCTTGGATAAGGGTTTTATTCGTCCTAGCTCATCGCCCTGGGGAGCTCCCGTGCTATTGGTGAAGAAGAAAGACGGTACCTTTAGAATGTGTATCGACTATCGTGAACTCAACAAGGTAACCGTGAAGAATCGTTATCCTCTACCGCGTATTGACGACTTGTTCGACCAGTTGCTGGGGTCGAGCTACTATTCGAAGATTGATCTGAGATCAGAATATCACCAGCTGAGCGTCCGAGAAGAGGACGTCTCCAAAACAGCTTTTAGAACTCGTTATGGACACTATGAGTTTTTGGTCATGCCTTTTGGGCTGACAAATGCACCTGCGATTTTCATGGACTTGATGAATCGAGTGTGCAAGCCTTACCTAGACAAGTTCGTTATAGTCTTCATCGACGACATCCTGATCTATTCCAAGAGCCAGGAAGAACACGAGCAACATCTACGACTTATTTTGGAACTCCTTCGAACGGAACAACTCTACGCAAAATTCTCGAAATGCGACTTCTGGCTTCGTGAAGTCCATTTCTTAGGTCATGTGGTGAACAAGGATGGGATTCACGTTGATCCATCCAAGGTAGACTCGATTAAGAACTGGCCTGCACCTCGTACACCAACGGAAATTCGCCAATTCTTGGGTTTGGCAGGTTACTACAGGAGGTTCATTAAGGATTTTTCCAAGATTGCACAGCCTCTCACCTCCTTAACGCAGAAGGGCGTTGTTTATCGATGGGGGAATGCACAGGATCTAGCATTTCAGCATTTAAAGGATAGACTTTGCAGTGCACCTATCCTTTCATTGCCAGAGGGCACAGACGACTTTGTGGTTTACTGCGACGCATCGATCCAGGGTCTTGGTTGTGTATTGATGCAACGAGATAAAGTTATTGCGTATGCCTCACGCCAACTTAAAGTTCATGAGAAGAACTACACTACACACGATTTAGAGCTGGGAGCTGTTGTTTTTGCACTTAAGATATGGCGACATTACCTGTACGGTACAAAGTGTACCATTTACACTGATCACAGGAGTCTTGAGCACATCTTCAAACAGAAGGAGCTAAACATGCGTCAACGATGATGGGACGAGTTATTAAACGATTACGAATGTGCAATCAAGTACCATCCTGGCAAAGCCAATGTTGTGGCTAATGCCCTTAGTCGAAAGGACACCGCGCCTAAGCGCATACGGGCATTGCAGCTCACTATACATTCTAGTCTTCCTTCTCAAATACGAGACGCTCAGATAGAGGCATTGAAACCAGAAAACGTCAGGGCTGAAGCCCTACGCGGCTCAAGGCAACGATTAGAACAAAAGGAAGACGGTGCTTACTACGTAACGGGACGCATTTGGGTCCCACTCTATGGTAAACTTACGAGAGCTTATGATGGATGAAGCACACAAGTCTCACTACTCGGTACATCCTGGTTCGGATAAGATGTACCACGATATCAAAACTACATATTGGTGGCCTAGCATGAAGGCCCACATAGCAACTTACGTCAGCAAGTGTTTGGCTTGTGCGAGAGTCAAGACTGAATACCAGAAACCCTCAGGCCTACTCCAACAACCAGAGATACCGCAAAGGAAATGGGAGCAAATTTCCATGGATTTTGTCACTGGCCTGCCTAGATCTCAACGCGGAAACGATACTATTTGGGTGATCGTGGATCGACTCACAAAGTCTGCACACTTCTTGGCTATCAAGGAAACGGATAAGTTCTCCACCCTAGCAGACGTATATCTTAAAGAAGTTGTCTCGAGGCACGGGGTGCCCACCTCTATTATCTCGGATCGAGATGCACGATTTACTTCAGAGCTGTGGCAAGCAATGCACAAATCTTTTGGCTCACGGTTGGACATGAGCACAACGTATCACCCTCAGACGGACGGGCAGTCTGAGCGCACTATTCAAACCTTAGAAGACATGCTTCGTGCATGTGTAATCGACTTTGGCAACAGCTGGGAAAAGCATCTGCCACTCGTGGAATTCTCATACAATAACAACTACCACACCAGCATTAAAGCTGCTCCGTTTGAGGCATTGTACGGGCGTAAATGCCGGTCACCTCTTTGTTGGGCAGAGGTGGGGGATAGTCAGATCACTGGTCCAGAACTTATGGTAGACACAACCGAGCGGATTGCTCAAATACGACAACGTATGGCGGTAGCTAGTGACCGTCAGAAAAGCTACGCCGACAAGGACAGGAAACCACTTGAGCTCCAGGTTGGGGAGCGGGTACTACTCAAAGTTTCACCCTGGAAGGGTGTGTTTCGTTTTGGTAAACGAGGTAAACTTAACCCACGATACGTCGGACCTTTTGAAATCGTCGAGAAAATAGGCAAGGTGGCCTACAGACTGAACTTACCAGCAGAACTCAGTGCAGTTCACAACATTTTCCACGTGTCGAATCTGAAGAAGTATCTGTCAGATGAGACCCACGTAGTTCCTTTGAAGGAACTCACCATCGACGAACAGTTACGATTTGTCGAGGAACCAGTTGAAATCACGGACCGGGATGTTAAGGTCCTCAAGAACACTAGAATACCTCTCGTTCGAGTTCGTTGGAACTCACGTCGCGGCCCAGAGTTCACCTGGGAACGCGAAGATCAAATGAAACAAAAGTATCCCCAACTTTTCGCAAACGGTACAACCACTACTGAGGCTGAAGCTACGGAATTTCGGGACGAAATTCCAGATCAACGGGGGGTGGATGTGACACCCCGGGAAAACCAGGAAAACCATACAACTTAACTAGCTTCCTCAGTGAGTACTTACCAAATTTCAGGACGAAATTTCTTTCAACTTAGGGATAATGTGACAACTCGTAATTTCGAACCCTTCCTTGTACCTCGATGCAACACGTTGAACGATATGTAACTAGTTGACATGTTTGTGTGATTAATGATATAAGTGAACATTCTATGTGATTATGTGTTGTGTTTATTTTTATGCGTGTATGTATGCGACCCGAGACACAAGAACCCGACTCGAGACCATGCGGTCTCGAGTGAATAGTGTAACTGTTGGGCCGGTTGGGCCATGTCCCTCTTCACCCCACTCGAAAACCCACTAGGGTGAACCAACTTAAGAGCTAGTATATAACTTTGGTGGATAGCCAACCTTGCCATTCTTTGGGCAATCTACACACACTCTCCTACACACACACTCCCACATTCTCTCACTAAAACCCTAGAGATCAAACATCACATCTCCTCTCCTTTCTCTCGGACCAAACCGGTGACAACAAGGGTTCTCGGATTAGCTTGTGCACACCAAGTGAAGTTTCATCCTTCACTAATACTTCTCGAACCGGTTAGTGATTTATGATTTGATGTTTTGTCAAATGATGTTTTGATTTATATGATTTTATACATTGATTCGTAAACAATACATGATGAGTTGGTGTTCAAGTAATCGGTTCATAAGTGTTTCATGTTATGTGTTTATATTCGGTTAATGATGATTATATGATAATGTATTGATTATGTTAGGATGAATCATGTATGCTTGACTATGAATGAGTGTTATCGGCTCTATATGGGTTTGGATGTTGATACAAGTTGGATTGATTGATGAATGGAAACCGAATGCTTGTAGTCGGATGTGGTATGATCACGATTAGGATGATTCATTGTGTTGATATCATAGGGTGCATGTTAGTAATCAAGAACAAAAAAAATCCTGTTATACGTCTAAGTGTTGATAAGTTGTTGTTCATGATTTTGTTTGATTAAGGTTTATATGAATGATGATGATGAATGACTTGAATACATGAAGAACAACATGAATATGATATGAATGTGGCTTGAATATTTGAAAACTAGTTGTTTGATCCTTTTTAATTAATTACTAGACAAGAAAACATGTTTGTGCATTGTCATTGGCTAGTACACCATATCATGAAATACAAATTCTATTGGATAGTACAAATGCTGGCAATCAGCAGGTATGCCACCCGAGACCTCAGGTTGCGACTCGAGATCACCACATGACAACTCGAGACCGCAGATTGTGACACAGGTTACGAGTCGAGAACTCTCTAGTCTCGACTCGAGACCACACAATGACAGCACAAGCATCATAACTCGAGACCACGGTTGCGAGTCCGGTTGCGAGTCGAGACCACCTAGTCTCGACTAGTTCATGCATGACTCGAGAACTCGTAGGCTTTAACCCAAGATCGCACAGTCTCGACTCGAGATCCCTAGTCTCGACTCGAGACCATGTACACACACCTTCTGTTTGGACTTGCACACTGCTATGGGCCTAAGTGGTTGGGCCGCACAGTTAGACTTTGGTTGTTACGTGAATGTTACTGTGGAACTTGTTACGAACTGTTGTTGAACTGCCATGCTAGACGTGTATGCCATGATCAATACGTGTATGTAAATGCGTGTAGAAAACATACGTGCACTACTTGAATACGAACCTGACTTGTATGATACAACTATGTTAGGACGTGGTTGACCACAATATTGCTTGATTGATTTTTCTGTGTATCTGCCGAGCAAACCAAGGTGAGTTCACACCCTCTACAAAGCATGGGATTCCCAGGGGTTGGGAATGGGGTTAAGGAACATGGATTCCTCGTCCTTTCTTGGGTAGGACAGCAACGGTTCAGGAATGTAATTCCTCGTCCTCATGGACATATAACTCGTACTAGACCAAAACTCTATCACGAAGTCCCTCCTTTTATATCGACTTAATCGCCGGGCCAATGGCGAGCGGGTCATTAGTTAGATAGCGCTATTTAGGTCTGACAAACCTCACACCGTGCCGCAGAGGATGGGCGTGAACTAATGGATCTGGGGCACGCAAATGCTGATAGACATTGACAGTTTCAGGGCACATAAACATGACTACACTCAGCAGTCGATATGGTAACGAGTCTAGTGTATACATGGGGTAGCCCCCACGGCCGAAATGCCAGATAACTAACAAGGGGTAGCCCCCACGGCTGGATTGCCAGAGTAACCGGGAATAAACAAGTCACGTTTTTCAACTATGGGGTAACCCCCACGGCAGGATGCCAGATAAAGGAAACTGTTTTCGAAACAACTTAAAACGAACACCCAACTGTGAACTCACTCAACTTGTTGTTGACTCGTTACTACATGCTTTGCAGGTTAATAGGTACTTAGCTGGAGCTTGCATGGGGGAGAGTCGTTGTGGGACATGGACAGCGGTGTGCCATGTTAAACTTTGAAACGTTTGAACTTATGTTTTGGTTTTGAACATTATGCTTCCGCTTTGCAACTTAAGCTATGTTTTGTTTGGATACCAATGGTGTTGGTTAAACTTTTATAAATATTAACTTGCATGTTCAATATGATTGGTGGCTGGATCCTGGTCAGTCACGCCTCCAAGCGGTGGTATTCCGCAGGTGGATTTTGGGGGTGTGACAGATTGGTATCAGAGCCATTGGTTATAGAGAACTTGGTTTTAATAAAGGAAAAACGTTTTTGTTAAAACCAGACTATAACCTGAACAGTGCTCAACGGTCCACAACGACGCTTCACTCCACATGCAAGGCTCGACATTCTAGGTGATATGATCTGTGTATATATTGCCTACTGGTTAGTTACATAGTACATTGCGCATGGTATGCTTAGATAAACGTAGCAACTATAGTATGAGAACACGTGTGTGCTTACTCCCTCCTGTCATTGCACTTTCACGAACCTCTCTCACTCATGTTCCTCTTGATATGAAGATCATGTCTGGACGCGTTAACATGACTCAAGCCCAGTTGACGGCTCTGATTAACGAACGAGTTGCTGCGGCACTTGCAGCTGCACACGCAGGAGGTATATCCTGCAGTCCAAACTCGTTCTAGGATCTTTAGATCCTACTCTCGTGAACCAACCTTTGTGTTAAACTCTGTCCTTTCTTACACCCACGACAGGCCAACATGCTCAGCCACCCGTGAGCACTTTCAAGACCTTTATGGACTGTCGACCTAGTACCTTCAGTGGCACCGAAGGAGCGATAGGTCTCCTACACTGGATTCGCAGGATCGAATCTGCATTCGAAGAAAGTGAAAGCCCTACCAGTAAACGAGTAGAGTACGCTGCTGGTACCTTGCAAGGGAAAGCGTATTCTTGGTGGAACACACAAGTTCGGATGCTCGGGTTAGCAGATGCGAATGCCACCCCCTAGAGCGATTTCAAGGATTTGATCAAGGAGGAATTCTGTCACCCGGACGACATTCTAAAACTTGAAATAGAGTACTATGGTTTGAAGATGGAAGGATCAGAGATCGAAGCGTACACAAAAAGATCCAGCGACTTGGCTGCCCTATGTCCTAACTTGTCACAACCCATTTCTAGACGAATCGAGCTATACCTCAGAGGCTTAGCCCCAGAAATCCAAGGGTCCGTAATTGCGGCCATCTTTTCTACAATCCAACAAGTCGTTCGTTTGGCGCACCAGCTCACTGATCAGGCGGTGGAGCAGAACAGGTTACCCAAGCGCATAAGTGCTACAGCTACTTCAGGTGCTCTTAATGACAACAAACGGAAGTGGGATGGAGCTTCAAGTAAGGGGTCGACTTCTGTTCAGTCTCAGTCTCAGCAGAGAAAGACTGAAGACTACAAGAGCCCTAGTCAGCAATCATCTGGTGGTCAAAGTCATGGTGGGTACAAAGGGAATCACCCCAAGTGCAATCGCTGCAGCCTACACCACAGCGGGCCATGCACCAGGGGTAACTGTCATCGGTGCAACAAGCCAGGTCACGCTGCAAAGGATTGCAGGAGCTTATACCCCGCCAATCAGAATCGTCAGCAAGCTCAACAGAATCAACGCCAACAGCAGCAGCAAGGTGATAACAAAGGGTGCTTTCAGTGTGGAGCTGAAGGCCATTTCAAGAGGGATTGCCCCCAACTGAACAGGAACCAGAACAACAACAACAACAATAACAACAATCAGGGGAATGGTAACAATGGGAACAACAACAACAACAATGGAGCCAGGGGCGGGCGTTCATGATCGGTCAAGGTGAAGCAAGGAATAACCCCAATGTTGTGGCGGGTAAGTTCCTTCTCGACGACTTTTATGTTACAGTTTTATTTGATTCGGGTGCCGATACTAGCTACATGTCACTAGAAGTTAGTCGAATGCTTAAGCGTATTCCAACACCCTTGAACAACAAGCACATTGTAGAGCTAGCAAATGGTAAGAGTTTAGAGGCCACTCACGTAGTCCAGGGTTGTAAACTTGTTCTTGCTAACCAGACCTTCTATATCGACCTTATTCCTATCGTCTTGGGTAGTTTCGACGTTGTCATCGGGATGGATTGGTTATCCCAACACCGAGCATAGATCCTTTGCAACGAGAAGATTGTTCGTATTCCTAGTTCTGGTAATGAACCTCTAATGATTCGTGGCGACAAGAGGAGTGTTGTTGAGAACATCATCTCTCTCCTTAAGGCCCAGAAGTGCTTGCGAAAGGGCCACACTGCCATTTTGGCGCTCGTTACTGACACCTCGGAGAAAGAGAAGAAGATAGAAGATTTTCCAATTGTACGCGACTATCCTGAGGTATTTCCTGAGGAATTACCTGGTCTTCCGCCTCATCGCCAGGTCGAGTTTTAGATTAAACTAGCTCCTGGAGCTGCGCCTATAGCTCGTGCACCTTATCGCTTAGCTCCATCAGAATTGGAAGAACTCTCTACGCAACTGCAAGAACTCTTGGATAAGGGTTTTATTCGTCCTAGCTCATCGCCCTGGGGAGCTCCCGTGCTATTGGTGAAGAAGAAAGACGGTACCTTTAGAATGTGTATCGACTATCGTGAACTCAACAAGGTAACCGTGAAGAATCGTTATCCTCTACCGCGTATTGACGACTTGTTCGACCAGTTGCAGGGGTCGAGCTACTATTCGAAGATTGATCTGAGATCAGGATATCACCAGCTGAGCGTCCGAGAAGAGGACGTCTCCAAAACAGCTTTTAGAACTCGTTATGGACACTATGAGTTTTTGGTCATGCCTTTTGGGCTGACAAACGCACCTGCGATTTTCATGGACTTGATGAATCGAGTGTGCAAGCCTTACCTAGACAAGTTCGTTATAGTCTTCATCGACGACATCCTGATCTATTCCAAGAGCCAGGAAGAACACGAGCAACATCTACGACTTATTTTGGAACTCCTTCGAACGGAACAACTCTACGCAAAATTCTCGAAATGCGACTTCTGGCTTCGTGAAGTCCATTTCTTAGGTCATGTGGTGAACAAGGATGGGATTCACGTTGATCCATCCAAGGTAGACTCAATTAAGAACTGGCCTGCACCTCGTACACCAACGGAAATTTGCCAATTTTTGGGTTTGGCAGGTTACTACAGGAGGTTCATTAAGGATTTTTCCAAGATTGCACAGCCTCTCACCTCCTTAATGCAGAAGGGCGTTGTTTATCGATGGGGGAATGCACAGGATCTAGCATTTCAGCATTTAAAGGATAGACTTTGCAGTGCACCTATCCTTTCATTGCCAGAGGGCACAGACGACTTTGTGGTTTACTGCGACGCATCGATCCAGGGTCTTGGTTGTGTATTGATGCAACGAGATAAAGTTATTGCGTATGCCTCACGCCAACTTAAAGTTCATGAGAAGAACTACACTACACACGATTTAGAGCTGGGAGCTGTTGTTTTTGCACTTAAGATATGGCGACATTACCTGTACGGTACAAAGTGTACCATTTACACTGATCACAGGAGTCTTGAGCACATCTTCAAACAGAAGGAGCTAAACATGCGTCAACGACGATGGGACGAGTTATTAAACGATTACGAATGTGCAATCAAGTACCATCCTGGCAAAGCCAATGTTGTGGCTGATGCCCTTAGTCGAAAGGACACCGCGCCTAAGCGCGTACGGGCATTGCAGCTCACTATACATTCTAGTATTCCTTCTCAAATACGAGACGCTCAGATAGAGGCATTGAAACCAGAAAACATCAGGGCTGAAGCCCTACGCGGCTCAAGGCAACGATTAGAACAAAAGGAAGACGGTGCTTACTACGTAACGGGACGCATTTGGGTCCCACTCTATGGCAACTTACGAGAGCTTGTGATGGATGAAGCACACAAGTCTCGCTACTCGGTACATCCTGGTTCGGATAAGATGTACCACGATATCAAAACTACATATTGGTGGCCTAGCATGAAGGCCCACATAGCAACTTACATCAGCAAGTGTTTGACTTGTGCGAGAGTCAAGACTGAATACCAGAAACCCTCAGGCCTACTCCAACAACCAGAGATACCGCAATGGAAATGGGAGCAAATTTCCATGGATTTTGTCACTGGCCTGCCTAGATCTCAATGCGGAAACGATACTATTTGGGTGATCGTGGATCGACTCACAAAGTCTGCACACTTCTTGGCTATCAAGGAAACGGATAAGTTCTCCACCCTAGCAGACGTATATCTTAAAGAAGTTGTCTCGAGGCACGGGGTGCCCACCTCTATTATCTCGGATCGAGATGCACGATTTACTTCAGAGCTGTGGCAAGCAATGCACAAATCTTTTGGCTCACGGTTGGACATGAGCACAACGTATCACCCTCAGGCGGACGGGCAGTCTGAGCGCACTATTCAAACCTTAGAAGACATGCTTCGTGCATGTGTAATCGACTTTGGCAACAACTGGGAAAAGCATCTGCCACTCGTGGAATTCTCATACAATAACAGCTACCACACCAGCATTAAAGCTGATCCGTTTGAGGCATTGTACGGGCGTAAATGCCGGTCACCTCTTTGTTGGGCAGAGGTGGGGGATAGTCAGATCACTGGTCCAGAACTTGTGGTAGACACAACCGAGCGGATTGCTCAAATACGACACCGTATGGCGGCAGCTCGTGACCGTCAGAAAAGCTACGCCGACAAGGACAGGAAACCACTTGAGCTCCAGGTTGGGGAGCGGGTACTACTCAAAGTTTCACCCTGGAAGGGTATGGTTCGTTTTGGTAAACGTGGTAAACTTAACCCACGATACGTCGGACCTTTTGAAATCGTCGAGAAAATAGGCAAGGTGGCCTACAGACTGAACTTACCAGCAGAACTCAGTGCAGTTCACAACGTTTTCCACGTGTCGAATCTGAAGAAGTGTCTGTCAGATGAGACCCACGTAGTTCCTTTGAAGGAACTCACCATCGACGAGCAGTTACGATTCGTCGAGGAACCAGTTGAAATCACGGACCGGGATGTTAAGGTCCTCAAGAACACTAGAATACCTCTCGTTCGAGTTCGTTGGAACTCACCTCGCGGTCCAGAGTTCACCTGGGAACGCGAAGATCAAATGAAACAAAAGTATCCCCAACTTTTCGCAAACGGTACAACCACTACTGAGGCTGAAGCTACGGAATTTCGGGACGAAATTCCAGATCAACGGGGGGTAGATGTGACACCCCGGGAAAACCAGGATATCTATACAACTTAACTAGCTTCCTCAGTGAGTACTTACCAAATTTCGGGACGAAATTTCTTTCAACTTGGGGATAACGTGACAACTCGTAATTTCGAACCCTTCCTTGTACCTCGATGCAACACGTTGAACGATATGTAACTAGTTGACATGTTTGTGTGATTAATGATATAAGTGAACATTCTATGTGATTATGTGTTGTGTTTATTTTTATGCGTGTATGTATGCGACCCGAGACACAAGAACCCAACTCGAGACCATGCGGTCTCGAGTGAATAGTGTAACTGTTGGGCCGGTTGGGCCATGTCCCTCTTCACCCCACTCGAAAACCCACTAGGGTGAACCAACTTAAGAGCTAGTATATAACTTTGGTGGATAGCCAACCTTGCCATTCTTTGGGCAATCTACACACACTCTCCTACACACACACTCCCACATTCTCTCACTAAAACCCTAGAGATCAAACATCACATCTCCTCTCCTTTCTCTCGGACCAAACCGGTGACAACAAGGGTTCTCGGATTAGCTTGTGCACACCAAGTGAAGTTTCATCCTTCACTAATACTTCTCGAACCGGTTAGTGATTTATGATTTGATGTTTTGTCAAATGATGTTTTGATTTATATGATTTTATACATTGATTCGTAAACAATACATGATGAGTTGGTGTTCAAGTAATCGGTTCATAAGTGTTTCATGTTATGTGTTTATATTCGGTTAATGATGATTATATGATAATGTATTGATTATGTTAGGATGAATAATGTATGCTTGACTATGAATGAGTGTTATCGGCTCTATATGGGTTTGGATGTTGATACAAGTTGGATTGATTGATGAATGGAAACCGAATGCTTGTAGTCGGCTGTGGTATGATATCATAGGGTGCATGTTAGTAATCAAGAACAAAAAAAATCCTGTTATACGTCTAAGTGTTGATAAGTTGTTGTTCATGATTTTGTTTGATTAAGGTTTATATGAATGATGATGATGAATGACTTGAATACATGAAGAACAACATGAATATGATATGAATGTGGCTTGAATATTTGAAAACTAGTTGTTTGATCCTTTTTAATTAATTACTAGACAAGAAAACATGTTTGTGCATTGTCATTGGCTAGTACACCATATCATGAAATACAAATTCTATTGGATAGTACACATGCTGGCAATCAGCAGGTATGCCAGCCGAGACCTCAAGTTGCGACTCGAGATCACCACATGACAACTCGAGACCGCAGATTGCGACACAGGTTACGAGTCGAGAACTCTCTAGTCTCGACTCGAGACCACACAATGACAGCACAAGCAGCATAACTCGAGACCACGGTTGCGAGTCCGGTTGCGAGTCGAGACCACCTAGTCTCGACTAGTTCATGCATGACTCGAGAACTCGTAGGCTTTAACCCAAGATCGCACAGTCTCGACTCGAGATCCCTAGTCTCGACTCGAGACCACGTACACACACCTTCTGTTTGGACTTGCACACTGCTATGGGCCTAAGTGGTTGGGCCGCACACTTAGACTTTGGTTGTTACGTGAATGTTACTGTGGAACTTGTTACGAACTGTTGTTGAACTGCCATGCTAGACGTGTATGCCATGATCAATACGTGTATGTAAATGCGTGTAGAAAACATACGTGCACTACTTGAATACGAACCTGACTTGTATGATACAACTATGTTAGGAAGTGGTTGACCACAATATTGCTTGATTGACTTTTCTGTGTATCTGCCGAGCAAACCAAGGTGAGTTCACACCCTCTACAAAGCATGGGATTCCCAGGGGTTGGGAATGGGGTTAAGGAACATGGATTCCTCGTCCTTTCTTGGGTAGGACAGCAACGGTTCAGGAATGTAATTCCTCGTCCTCATGGACAGATAACTCGTACTAGACCAAAAATCTATCACGAAGTCCCTCCTTTTATATCGACTTAATCGCCGGGCCAATGGCGAGCGGGTCATTAGTTAGATAGCGCTATTTAGGTCTGACAAACCTCACACCGTGCCGCAGAGGACGGGCGTGAACTAATGGATCTGGGGCACGTCAATGCTGATAGACATTGACAGTTTCAGGGCACATAAACATGACTACAGTCAGCAGTCGATATGGTAACGAGTCTAGTGTATACATGGGGTAGCCCCCACGGCCGAAATGCCAGATAACTAACAAGGGGTAGCCCCCATGGCTGGATTGCCAGAGTAACCGGGAATAAACAAGTCACGTTTTTCAACTATGGGGTAACCCCCACGGCAGGATGCCAGATAAAGGAAACTGTTTTCGAAACAACTTAAAATGAACACCCAACTGTGAACTCACTCAACTTGTTGTTGACTCGTTACTACATGCTTTGCAGGTTAATAGGTACTTAGTTGGAGCTTGCATGGGGGAGAGTCGTTGTGGGACATGGACAGCGGTGTGCCATGTTAAACTTTGAAACGTTTGAACTTATGTTTTGGTTTTGAACATTATGCTTCCGCTTTGCAACTTAAGCTATATTTTGTTTGGATACCAATGGTGTTGGTTAAACTTTTATAACTATTAACTTGCATGTTCAATATGATTGGTGGCTGGATCCTGGTCAGTCACGTCTCCAAGCGGTGGTATTCCGCAGGTGGATTTTGGGGGTGTGACATGTTCGTCCACTGATTGTTCATCATGTATAGTCTTCGTCCAACATGTGGAGTGTTCGTTGACATGAAGTCTTCATCCAATGTGCATTCTTCGTGGACATCAGCAATGACTTGTCAATATGGAGTCTTCGTTACATGGAGTTATAGTCCACAAAATACCAGACGCAATGACAAATAATCTTTAGAGTGATGGTTGGCCCAATAGACATGGACGAACACTCCTCAATCTTTGTTGCAGGAGTCTTCATGGCACAGCAAAGAGTCTTCGTGGTATGTATCCACGAACCTTGAGTCTTCATCCTAAGGAGTCTTCGTGAAAAAAGACTCCCACGAAGACTATTTATTCTTCGTAGATGGCTGCAATCTTGCAGATACATAGACAAACAGCATATTAACAGAACACAGTCTGCTCACATATAACTGTTTTACTCTAAACATCGTTTAATCATCATACCAGGTCAAGATAGGAGGATATCTTGATCACGGTCTTCACTTCGTAACGAGTTCGAACCGAACCGAACCGAGTCGCGTACACATAAAATGTATCAACAGAAAGGAAATGAGGAATTAACTTACTAATGTTTAAATACACACGTTATTGCATATTGATTCTCCGTTTTTAACTTCTTTTTATATATTTATATATTGTGGGTTTTACAGGACAGTAGGGGCGGATGTACCTCTTAATAAGGGGTGACCTACGTTGCCCCTTAACGCTCCGACGGTAGTGTAAATTTTGAAACATTTTGACGGTTTTTTGATTTCGTTACCCCTTTTCTTTGAAACGTTGCCCCCATAAGAGTTTTCTAGATCCGCCACTACAAGACAACGAGCTAAAATGATGAAAATTCAAAGAAACATTGCATTGATGTGTTCTTGGTCGTATTATCGAGCGAATGATAAATGAAGTCGTGAAAGTTAAAAAAAAATTGAACAGCATCTCAGCCAGGGCTATAATGGTTATCAAGGACTGATTTGCCAGTCCCCACCCAGTCCCGGATACCTAGTACTAGATACTGGTTTTAACAACTAAGAATCAGTCCCTATTATATGACACCAAAGAGGACTAATAGTCAGTCTCAGATACATAAAAATTCAGTCCTAAACTTACCTCCCGGTACCACGTCATTTCAGTCCCTGATGCATTTCTTCCATGACTAAAAAATTAGTCTCGGATACTACGATAGTTTAGTCCCAGATGTATTACTTTAAGGACTGAAAATCGGTCCTATAAACATGTCTGTATTGTCCCTAATAAGTTTTGTTAAGTTCGTGATTCCATGTCAAATCAGTATCCAATAAGATGTTTTAGAGACTAAAAATTAGTCTCAAGTACGACATGATTTCGGTCCTTAATATGCTTCTTTTAAGTACTAAAAATTAGTCTCACGTACTATCTTATTTTAGTACTTAATATGTACTTTTAGGGACTAATAATCAGTTTAAGATAACAAATATATTCTAGGACTAAAAGGTAGTCGCCGATAGAATTTATAGTTTTATATATTAAACCATTCTCATTAACACAACATTAATATTATTCGTCAAAATGATTCTAGCTTTCTTAAACTCACAATAAACTCAAGCATTAATGTCATAACAATAGCCAATGAAAATCAAAATAACACCCGTTCATCACTTCTGAAATTTAGAAGAGTATTAGAGAAAAAAAGTAATAAACGTCTTAACTAACTGCCTTTAACTAACTGCCTAGATAGTGTTGTCACTTTCGTTGTGTAGTCCATTCAAACCATCATCTTCACCAGCATCATTTGTAGATATTGTGCTCTCGAAATCTGGATATTTTCGGCTCAAGAACTCTGTCACTCTTTCGTATTTTTCGTTACTCTGTTTCAATTCCTCCTTGAGTTCAGTAACCTCATTTCTCAAATCTTCGTTCTCAGTTGAATCTCGTTGAGATGATTCGGCTGCCGATTTCATCCAGTTATCTTTTTTCCTTAACACAGGACCAACACCTACCTCCCATGCTGATTGTATTGTTTTAACCCTGCCACATACACTTTTGATGGCTTTTCTCTCCACGTGGTGTTCCATAGCAGTAGTAACGATGGTTCCTACAAGTGGTTTCATAAATATATTTAATATGATTCCAATACCAACGTCGTCTTCTTCATTCCTTTTAAACAATACGTAAATTGTTTAACTGGTTATTCAAAGTTTTGGTTGATTTGAACATTATAATAAGATGTGTATTAACTGTTGGAATTCTTCTTCAATATGGAACATGAATTTACATGTATGTACAGAAATTATACACTCCATTTACCATAGCATTAGATTTAGTTAAATAAAAGTTATGATTCCCAGTTATATTTCATCTTCTTTGTTATAAACCAAACCAAAACTAAACCCACTGTTAACATGTTCTATACTTATGGTAATTATCAAAATGCTTGAAATTCTATTAGATTCTTGTGTAGTGAAATAAAAAAAAACGAAAGGAAACAAGAAAATTATACCGAAACGAACGAAGAGAGGACTTCGATGTTTTCCGGCGACGACTGGATTCTCCGGTTTATTCTCTGATCTCCGGCGGCTCCGACGTGTTCCAATGAGTTCCGTTCTTCATATTAAAAAAAACACAACGAACAGAATCAATAGTTTTTGTTTTATTTAGCTTCTATGATATCGACAGTTTAACAAGAAGGTAAAACAAGAGTAGATCGAAACGAAGTAAAGGAAAGAATCGATACCTAGACGTTGATTGGAAAGTTCCGTCGAACCCTGTATGGCTCCGGTCGTCTTCTCAGTTTTCGGCGATGTTACGAGTTTCTCCGGCAAGTGCAGGTTATGTAAAAAAAATGTTATGTTCGTATGAGGGAGTGGAACCGTGATGATGGTTCGGTTTTGTAGTGTAAATATGGAAACATTATATTTCGATCACAAAAGAAAACGCGGAATTAAGAATCAATCCCGATAAATCAGCGATCAATCAAGGAGAAAAGAAAAGGAATTGGTGGTTGTCAACTTTCTGTTTTGGCGGCAATGATTGGAAAAGGAAAGACAAAAAAAAATAGTGCTAAAATATACAAGGGTCTCTTACTTTGGACAATGTGAAGACGGCGGTGGACTGGTTTTGTGCGCGTTGTTAGTGTGGGGCTACTCGGGTTCGAAACCCGCCCCACGCTTTCTTTTCTTTTATTTTTCACTTCTCAAATATGTTTCCTTAATGACAAGTCAGTCTCTCCTCTTTTGCTAACTGCGTTATAACTAACATTAAATCTAGCTAGTTTATATTAAAGGTTTTAAAATGTTACAACTTAACCCCTTAACTTATATTAACGAGACTAACTTGGTTATTAACTTTAGTTAACTTAATTACCAGCTAACTAGGTTAGTTTAAACTAACTTTAAAACCTTAACGAGGCTAACTAGGTTATTATTTTTAAATAAAGATATAAAGAATAAAACTTTTAATTTATTATTTTAGTTATTTAAACACTAAATAAATAACCAAAAATTCAAAGCGGGTCGGATTTTTTTTTTTGGTAATCCATTTTGACGGATGTTACAGTCTCCCCTACTTTAGGAAATTTCTTTTCTTAAACTAAATACTAGTGAAGCTCGGGTGTAAACAAGCCGAGCCGAGCCTAAACTTAACTATGATGGAGCCTGATAAGTGAAGCTCGGGTTAGGCTTGTTTATAAAAAAAAATTCTTTTCTTAAACTAAATACTAGTCCATAATGTAGTATGTTACAATAAATATGAGGACTAATTTTGAGTTCGTAATTTCTTCTTTAAAATACAATGATTTGTATCGATTATTAGAGACTAATTATCGGTCACTGTTTCTTATGTCTGTATAAAACTTTGGAGACTGAAAATCAGTTCCTAATAAGTTTTCGAAAAGTTTTAACATATTTGGACACTGAAAATTAGTCACCAATCATTTCCTATATAAAAAGGTATTAAAAACTGAATATCAGTCCCTAATTATGGTTGTCTTGAAAATATTAATAACTTATATTCAGTCCCTAATATGTTCCATCTATATTGGAGACAAAATATTAGTCTCCAACATAGATGTGTCATTTTAAATTATAGAGGGAACATATTTGAGACTAAAATTTACTAGTCAATAATCGTCCTTCCAAAAATCTATACCATGCAAACATATTTGCGACTGAAATTCAGTCTCAATTAAGGTGTTTAGATATTAGAGACTGATTTCTAGTAACTAATATATGGTGCATAGAAATCAGTCCCTAATATTATCAGTGACTGATAAATCAGTCTCAAATATTACGTATTGGAGACTGATATATCAGTCCCTAATAATTTAGTATCTAATGGTCACTTTTCTTGTAGTGCTCCATTACCACTGGGGCAACTTCATCGGATGAAAGTTAAAATTGTAGCTTAATTGAAAGTAATTTAATCAAAAATTAGGAAATTAGCCATCAAATTAATCATGTGGAACTAATTGAAAATCATGTGGGTCTTTTTAATCAACAACTAGGTGATTTGACCGTGCGTTGCTGCGGTACATTACCGCGAGCACTGGATTGGTATCGCTTTGGTTCGTTACAATACTAGTACGATACATGCACTCCGTGTAGAAATCAATCCACTGAAAACGAAAAAAATGAACATGGGTATTGACACGAATGTTCAAACGGTATTGATTGATTCAGATCGTCATAGTATTTATATCATTATTCATATATCGTTGCAGACAAAGTTGTATAAACTAAAAATTATCAAAACCGAAAACTATAAAAATGAATACAAGTACCGGTACCAATGTTGTTCGTTAGTTTTGTTATGGTATAATAACCATATGGTGCCAGTTTATTAGAAGTAAAAACAATAAAAATTAGTAGCGATATCGATACAGGTGTTGTTCAATCGATTCAGTACTTTTTTGTACGTTATCGGCACATTATCTATTTCAAAGAAAAAACTTTATCACAATATTAGAAAAAATAAACACAGATTATTAGAAAAAAAAATCAAAATAAATGATAAATAATAATTTTAAAAAAATAATAAATACTTTAAAATAATAATTACCATTCATTGTCATTTTCGGTTTGATTTGGTACACCTGTAGCACAATATCCATTTTAAATAGAAGTTATACTGTAATGTTAAAACAACATTGTTGCGGATTTTTTTTTCTTTTGTAAATTAACAAACGTAAGTTAAACTAAATGATTGAATAAAATAGTATTTAAAAATAAATAAACACTTGAAAATAAATTAAAATATAAATAAACACATTAAAATAAAACATTGAAACACTATTCATGGACACTTTTAATTGATATGTATAATATAATATAATGGTGTATCAAAATACACAATTCTTAATTAAATGCACCAATATGCTTTAAATTACACTATATACACAATTATTATACATATCAATTAAAACTGTTCATGAATAGTGTTTCAATGTTTTATTTTAATGTGTTTATTTATATTTTAATTTATTTTCAAGTGTTTATTTATTTTTAAATACTATTTTATTCAATCATTTAGTTTAACTTACATTTGTTAATTTACAAAAGAAAAAAAAATCCGCAACAATGTTATTTTAACATTACAGTATAACTTCTATTTAAAATGGATATTGTGCTACAGGCAGTGTTGCAAAAATCGCGACTAGTCGGCGATTAATCGGCGACTAGTCGCTAGTCGGACCTCTACTGAGTAATTTTTCACTAATCAGTGAAAAAATCGCTAGTCGGCCTAGTCGGCCCTAATCGGCCCTAGTCGGCCCTAATCGCGACTAGTCGGTCGGGAAAAATCGGAAAAAATCGGGAAAAAACAA